>LPNX010338375.1:1016917-1039125 GCA_001517045.1 Pseudotsuga menziesii | reverse complement strand
CGAGCCACTTATTAGCTTCTTCAAATTTTTAAGGTCACACAGTTCATTAAATGCAAAAATTCACACAGTAAATGACATCGGAATATTTTAAAAAAAATATAACCATGAAGCCAACATAATATTCTACAATTTGTTTTTTTACTGCAAGTAAATATTCACATGGCATATATGCGTTTTGAGGGCTTCTATCTAGCACATGAGTAAAAAATCAGGTTTTCATCGCCAAATTTGGCCAAAAAGTGTTACCCATCTTCATGGAATCACCCATATATAACAAATTAACAAAAAAATTCAATTTAACTACAAATTTTCAAAAATCCGGCAGCATTTCTGCTTGCCGGTACACATTTTAAATATGAAAATTATAAAAACATACATTTACCAAATTTTAAAACAAATTTTATAAATTTATAAATTTTTTTTTTTAATTCCATTTAAATTGAAAAACAATTATTTAAACTGTTACCTCTTGGCTCTGACTCCATCATGACGAGGTTGGGTTGCTTCGGGGTGCTTGGGTTGCTTCGGAGTGCCAATCCTTACGCCGATGTTCCGTCATTTCTCGGTCGAGCTTCCACAGTGAAATTTTGCAAAAAAATGGCCGCGGCCCCCGTGGCCTCTTTTTATAATTTTTTCGACACAGGCACCTCGGTCGAGGTATGTACCTCGACTGAGGTCCATACCTCGACTGAGTTAATACCTCGACCGAGGTATTTATTAACCCTCGGTCGAGGTTTTAATACCTCGACCGAGGGTTAAGAAATACCTTGGTCGAGGGATGAACAAAACCTCGGTCGAGGGCTTGATAAAACCACGGGGGATTCACTTGTTGACCAGTATACTATCACGTTAGTTCATATTGTGGGTTTTAAAATTATGAAAAGTCGAACCAATATATTGCAGGTATTGGGGGGATGAGGGGTTTAAGGTGGGGCTGGGTGTGTTGGCTTATAAGGATTGAGCTATAAAAAGGGGTGGGGAAGACGTTTTAAGTATTGGGAGGGGGTTTCAACAAAAAGAGTTTGGGTCAATATCTATCGAAATTAAGGGTATTCTTTAATATCCCACGATCGCACGTGCTATGTGAGAGGTTCACTAAGTGAAGTCCCCGTGGATAAAACCTCGGTCGAGATATTAAGACCTCGGTCGAGGGTTTAACAAGCCCTCAACCGAGGTACGTTTTTCTGTTTTTACTGAAATGCGCTTGCCAAAAAGTGTTACCCAGGTCCGCGGATTCACCCTATACTAGTTATGTAGAATGCTTATGAATATGATGAATTGATTATGTTGAATGCTTCTTGATGGTTAAGTAGAAGTTACTTGTGTATATTTTCCTACATTTTACTTTTGTTTATGCCTTGTGCTTTTACAATGCATTTATCCTAAGTTCATGGAGGCTAGAAGCCTATTACAGAGTCAAAATGCATCTGACTTAGCATTTCCTCCCCTTGAAAATTCGCCTGGGGAAGGTGGAAGGCGAAAACTGGATAAAGGGAAGTTGAACATGGCAGAAAGTTAGTTTTCTGCACCCCGGGATCCACCTGTGGAAGGCGGAAAACATCGAAAAGTATAAGGAAAAGTCAAGTTTTCGATTTCCGAGACCACTGCGGAAAGTTGAAAGGAAGTAATCAACAAAACGAGGAAAAGTTAAAGGAAAAGGGTGGTTTTCCACATCTTGAAGTCATCTTGTAGAAAGCAGAAAGCTGGAAGTCGAAAAGCGGGAAATCAAGGAATGGAGGTGGTCTTTCTGTGGACTTCCACATTCCAAAGTCAGAAGAGCGGAAGGTGAGAAGTGAAAGAGTGACAGGTGACTCTGCTGAGGTTTGAGTTTTTTCATTCCAAAGTTGGAAGGAGGAAAGAGGAATTACGGAAGGTGGGAGTTTGACCATTCACCCCATTGAAACCTTGAGTCTTTGACTCCCGATGTTCGTGCGGAAGGCAGAAGGAGGAGCACAAAAAGGGAAAGCTTAGTGAGGAAATGATTTTTCTAGCTAGAGAATGAATCTGTCAAGGGTGGAACACTATCATAGTGGGTTCTAATCCTGAGAATGAAGGTCAAAGTGGGTGTTAACGTCCATTCCCTGTGTTTCGAATGGATAACAAGGGTTCTTGAGACAAAAATTTTTAATTTATCTGCGTTATGGGGTATGGGGACGTTATAGCTTACCCCTGTGAGCTTTGGAATGTCTTGTCCCCTCTTGAGTCACAATTTACTTGTATACATAGCTTGTGTGTTGTTGGATATACCCTTGGGAGATTGTTGTTTACATGGTAAAAAAACACATGGAAGAGATTTGGTATCATAATGTAGTCGTGGCCACTCCCTTGCATTTGGTATGGACCTTTACTTGTGAGACATGAGCTTTATACCCACCATAGCACAAATATTTAAACATTATATTATTAAGCCCCACATGTACCATTTTTTGGGTGGGGGCATCCTTTCTTGTTTCTTGGATTTTCCATAGAGATTAAATATTAAAGGGAGTCACCCTTTATTCTATCACATGGATGAGACAAACCATATTTTTTCACAAATACAGGGATGAACTTTTTGAAACCATTTTGTTGGACGTTGTATAAGCAACGTATACTCACCTTATACTAGCAATTGCCCCACAAGGTGCAATAAAACACCGAAAGCACGGGGTATTCACTTAGTGAAACCATCTCATAGTGCCTTTTCTTATGTGATATTAAATAATACCCCTAATTTCACTATATATTGATAATTAATTGAAAAAATATTTTTATTGAGCCCCCCTCCCAATACATATTTCTAATTAAAATACCCCTAATTTTACAATATATTCCTTATTTTTAGTAGAAACCCATTTTTATAACCCCCAATACCTATAAACCCCCATGCCCTATTCCTTGCCCCTTAATATCTACAATATATTGACCTTATTTTTTATAATTAAACCCCCCCTTTATGAATGAACATGATAAGATATTGCTCAACTAGGTGAATCCCCAGTGGTCGAAAGGGGAAAAATGGGAAGAAAAGTAGATGTGATGAAGTGAAAAAACGAGTAGTATTTTTTTGTGAATTATTATTGATATAGGTTGGGATCCAAATCCATCAATAACTTCCACCCAATGTCACACAACATGATGACTCTTTGTTTATGCTTGGGACTACATAGAAACCTTGTTTGTTGTATCATGGACTCTCAATTATGTATGTGTAGTGTTTTCTGGGATGATTTAAACATATGGATACTTTGTTTATGTTTTCATTTAACAAGTATGATCATTCCCCTTTAAAGGAAAGTGCCAAAAAATTGACATATATTCAAAGATTTAAAAAAAAGAATCAATAGCAACAAACAACCAACATCATTAATTTTGTAAATTTATTGTACTGTATTTAATAGTTGACATGAAATATCATAATTTAATAACCATAAAACCAATATAATAACCATAAAACCAATAAATGAGCATAAACCATCATACATATTCAAGTAGATCATAGAGCAACATCCACACTGACACAGCTATTCCTTTTTGAGTTGATATTGACATGATACAATTCAAGAAAATGTATTGTTATTTGTGAAAGGAACTTTGACAATAACATTAAGAAGAAATATGAATAGTTTAAAAATTCTACGATTTGGGTCAGAATAGGTTGATTTTTCCAGCACAATTTTGTGCTCGTAATTTTAAAACATTCAGATTACAGTTGTCAAGTTTTGGAAATTTTTAGACATCTCCAAAGAAATAATTGAAATTATCTTGATAAAGTAAATTTGTTATTATGTTGAGCCTAGTGTAGTTTTGGGTCAACAATGGATAAGTAACAAAGTCAATTGTTGTGTTTTGTCTCTTTCATGTTCAATGGCTTGAACGTATACATGGCTTATGTTCAAAGATGCTTAGCTACATTTGACCATCTTTAACCATGGTTCATGATGGTTGATCATATATAACTATGTTTGTCTATGGATGACTATAGTCAAACATAATCAAACCTTTGTCCCTTGCATAAAGTCAAATAGTCAACCGTGGTTGGCTATGATTGAATATGGTTTTAACCAAGTCTTACTTTGTTTAACCATGGTAAAAGGGTTATGTTGGATTGTGGCATTCAAAAATGCTTATGTCTCATTGAAGCATTCATCTTGTGGTTATGTTACATTATGACATGACATTCATCTTGGCTTACTTATGTCGAATTGATACATTCCTAAATGGCGATGTTGCATTGCAATGTTCATTAAGGGTTATGTCACATTGAGTATGCTTGACCATAGTTGACTATCATTAATCATGTTTTGACTATGGTTGACGTTGGTTACCCATTGTAAATTATTGTTGATTTTGCTTAGCCATTGTTGATTATGGTTGGCCTGGTTTACTATAATTGACCATGGTTGAATGTTGTTGACCATGTTTAACTATGGCTGGATATGGTTAACCATGTTTCATTGTGGTTATGGTTGGCACTGGTTATCCATGGCTGACTATGTTTGATGATAATTGATTTTGGTTGACCATGGTTGGGCATGGTTGACCCTAGTGCTTAGAAAATATGTGTATGAGGAACATTGTTATTACACAACTCATTCAACTCTATAAAATATCAAACTTTGATTTTGGATCACAAATATAGAGATGTTGTAATGTCATTCTTCTCAAGCTCTAAAATTGACATCAAGCTTTAAAATCCACATCAACACATCATTTGTAGTAATTTATATACAAGTTATGTCAATGGAAGATTAGGCTGGTTATTTTTTTTATTTTTTATTTTTATCTTTATGCAAAATTTGAAATTTGTTGAGGACCTTAATTATTTAGTTAAAAAATGGTTGTTCCACATTTCATAAATATATGTAATATTAATTCCTAAAATTATGTCTATTTCTCCATTTTTATATCTTAACTCTTAATGTTATTTCTTTGCTTCTATGTTTTGATTAATTTGATTTTAAAATAGATAAAATTGTAATTTTGATACTTCTTATATCTATATATAAATAAGTATAAAGAATATACATAAATAAGTATAGATATATACATAAATGTATTCAAAATATATTAAAACTTCCACCATTTACCTCTTTACAGACTCATTAAACATTGAACCTTACAACAAAATGTAAGAGAGTTCAAATACACTCTGCAAAGAACATTTAAATACATTATAAAATTATAAAAAATTAACACCAATATATTAAAGCATCTAAAGTATGAATTGGAGTATATCCCTAGCTACATGGACATTATGTTTTGGAGACTAGTAAAAGGTTGAACGCTTTGCTTGGAAAAGAATTCAAGTCTTGAAAATGGTATTCTCTCTATTATGTCAAACTAAACATAGCTTTGGTTTTGCTAACATCTCATAAGGGTTAGTTTGATCCAACCAACAATTGGCAGGTTGTCAAGCTTCGACAAAGACTAGCACTTCAACTGCTTCGATTACTTGGATTGCTTTGACAGGTTTTCCTAGACAGGTCTGCCTTGACATGTTTTCTTCGAAATTTTTTCCTCAACAGGTTTTCCTCGAGGTACAACATACCAACACACCTTGTCAATGTCGACAATTGTCAAACATCGACAGAATGCCTCCGTCTTCTAGTCGTCTGCGGCGGTTGAACTTCTGAACCGTTATAACTTCTTTTGTAACTGAACGTAATGGGTAGTCACCCAAGCATCTCAACATTCTATATAGGCATGTACACTAATGTAATATAGATCATTCTAATTCCTCCATCTTTCATGGAGAAGAAGTAATAAATTAGTTCAAATTCTTGCATACTGTTTGTGCACATACTTCTTGTCAACCTAGTGTATTTTGTGCTTTGTTGGTTCTTCTTATATGCTTCTGCCATAACATTACTCGACCCATTCAATCAACTGTTGTCCCCATCATGCACCTGGGCACAGCTTGGACCATTGGTATTAGAGCACGATCTTGTTCTGAGCTTAAGTTACATAAGCACTTCAATCAAAGTTATTTAAGTTATGCATGTTCAAACACACTCTCAAACTCATCAGCACAAGTAGAGACTTCCTTCTACTTCAAAAAATATGGCTGAAGAGGCATACAATAGACATGCAACTAACGAGACATAACAACTTAGAAAAAGCACTAGGTCGACAGCAAACCGAAATGTTCACCTAGTTCAGCGAGATTCTCATGAGAGTCACTTCGAACTCTAGGGAATCCTTGAGGAAACCTCACTCCGATAAAATCAGCCCCTTCAAAGTGTAAATGAATCTTGACATACCAAACCTTGAAGGAAATATTGATGTGGAATCCATCGATAATTGGGTACAACAACTGGAATATTACTATGTAGTGAATCAACTCTCCGAAGTGGAAATGATCACCATTGCATCCTTAAAAATGTCAACCTTTGTACATTGATGGTGGGAGAATCTATCGACAAAGATGGAAAAAGAAGGAAACTCCATAGACACATGGGTAAAATTTGTCAAGTATGTTTGAAAGGAATTCTACCCACCCAAGTATCTTCAACACTAGTATAATAAGTGGCGGCAGCTAACGCAATGGAAATACCAGTCCATATAGAGTTACATGTACGAGTTCTATCGACTCATGGCTAGACTTGGCGTCCAAGAAGAAGAGAAATTGCTTGTCCTGAAGTACGTCAGTGGTTTATCCCCATACATTCAACAAGAGATGGAGTTTTTGACTGTCAATACGCTTGTAGATGTATTTCATTATGCCAGCAAGCTAAAAGCTAAACAGAAAGGAAAAGCACATTTCACGAACAAGCCAACAAGTCGAACATCTGACAAGAAGTCATCATCCAACTCTTACAAGTTCAAGACCCCTTCTCAACTGACTCCTCCAATGCCTGATCATCAAAATAAGAACTTTCAGAAAGACACAAGGGATCGCAATAAACAAGCTTATACTAGGAAATCGTGTGATTGTCATGGTTCAACATGGCATGATACATCAGAATGCAAATCCCGGAAGACATTTTTAGCAAAATTGTCAACATCCAACTTGTCTGAAAGAACGCTTGTAGAATCTGATCTAGATGCATCAACCCTCTTGGATTCGACCTCAACCACTCCGATAACCTTGACTATCGTCGATGAGGAGGAACAAGAGTGCCTGTTCCACACATGGATATGGGTTTAGAAAAATCCAGTACATCTGGTTATGGATAATGGTAGCCAGAAGAACTTTGTTTATGAATATATTGTGAAGAAATTAGGTCTTATCACCACCCCACATCCTAAGCCTTACAATATCGGTTGAATGACGGATGGGAAGGAAATAAGGATCGCATGCCAATGTTGACTCACCTACGTCATTAAGCCTTTTGAAGATGAATTACTCTGTGATATCGCACTGCTTTTCGTAGCCGATGCCCTGTTCAGGAAATACACCTATGGGATCGACATGGTACATATCAGTCATGGCCTCAGAAGGTGATTGTCAAAATCAGGAATCAATGGTATGGCATACCAGAGTGACAACCCACATCAACGGTTGCTATGATATCTGCTAAACAAAAAAAGAAGCTTATTAATCATGCACAAAAGTTTGCATTAATCATGATAAAGCCTCAACATTCGAGGAAGATTGTAGCGACAAGTCGACTCGCCGACCAGTGCATCTCCCGACAATAAGAACAGATCGATCGCATTCTTGAAGAATACCAAAACGTATTTCAAACCAAACGGAGTACCTCTGCATTGTCAGGTAAAACACTCCATTGAACTTGTTCCTGGTTCTTCATTACCTAACGCATCTGTTTACATAAGATCCATTCTCAAAAATGAAGAGATTCACAGTCAAATACAAGATTTAATCGACAAGGGTCATATCCACCCCAACTCCTCTCCTTGTGGAAGTCCATTCGTCTTAGTACCAAATAAAGACGAGACTTGGCGCATGTGCATCGACTATCGGGATCTCAACAAAATTTCAGTAAAGAACATATACCCTCTTCCATGGATTGATGAACTCATCGACAGTCTGAAAGGTGCTAAGTTCTTTACGAAACTCGACCTCAAGTCGGGATATCACCAGATTCCAATCGAGTCCACCGATGTATGGAGAACAACTTTCAAGACCAAGAAAGGATTGTTTGAATGGTTAGTCATGCCTTTTGACTTAACCAGTACATCTGCAACCTTCATGAGATATATGGATGACCTTCTATGACATTTCGTCGGTAAGTGTGTCATCATCTATCTCAACGATATCTTGATTTTCAGTCGATCATGGGAAGAACATGTTAAATAGCTTTGACACTCTCCAACAACATCAACTATATTTGAACATGGATGAATGCTCATTTGTGATGACCAACATCAAATATTTGGGGTATGTAATTGACACTGTAGGCATTCATGTTGACCCAGAAAAAGTATAGATCCAAAATATTGGCCCATTTCTCAAAAAATTCATGAACTAAGATTTTTTCTTGGTTTAGTGAATTTCTACTGATGATTCATACTTGGCTTCAGCCACATCGCGTGGCCTTTGAATCAATTGACGAAAGGAAATGGGAAAATCGTCTTCAAATGGACATCGACACAACAACAAGATTTTGAACAAGTAAAAAACAAGCTTTGTACTACACCAGTACTTGTGTTACCTGATTTGCATCATTACTTTGAGATTGAGACGGATGCATCAGACTATTCTCTCACCATCGTGATCACTTAGTCGGGTCAATCAGTCGCGTTTCATTTCGAGACTTTTAGGGACACTGTTAGAAGGTACTCAACGTATGAAAAATAACTGTATGCCATTGTGCAAGCTCTTAAGAAATGGAGACACTACATTCTTGGCAAGGAAATGGTCATCCTCATTGACCATAAACCTTTTTAGTTTGCTTCGTCGTAACCAAAAGTAATGACAACTCGACAACTCAAGTGGATTAATTACCTGCAACAATTTCAGTTGGTAATTAAGTATCGGAAAGGAAAAGCCAATGCCGCGCCTGATTGTCTTAGCAGACCACCCATTACTCTACTATCTACAGTGATGAGTATGCAAGGTGATGACACCACTACTTGGCCACAATTGTATTCGATAGACTGTGATTTCTTTGCAATTGATCGACAGCTTCATACCGACACACTGTCTACTATTGACTACTTCCTGAAGGACACCTTGCTATACAATCTTGGACATCTTTGTGGATCGACTGGTGAGCACCGATAGAAGCTCATTTGGGATGCATACTACAACAAGACTGTAGGACATTTTGGAGTCGCAAAAATACTTTCTATCCTACAAAAGTATTTCTACTAGCCTTCACTTAAATCTGACATCAACAAGTATATTCGTTCATGCATGGTTTGTGCCATTGCTAAACTGCTGAATCGATGACAAGGACTATACACACCCCTTCCAGTTCCTAGTCGACCATGGGAATTTATTTCTATGGACTACTTGATGGGATATCCTACCACCAAACATTAGCATGACGCGATATTAGTAGTAGTAGACATATTTTCCAAGATGGCTATACTCATACCATGGAAGAAAACTATGACAGCACAACAGACCGCCCAACTCTTCTTTGAACATGTGTGGAAACATTATGGCCTCCCGATGACCATTATTTCCGATAGAGATGCTAGATTTGTCAACATCTTTTGGAAAACTCTCTAGCAACAGCTTGACATGAGACTTTCTTTGTCGATAGCCTTCCATCCACAGACAAACGGATAGACGGAAGTTGTAAATTGCTTAGTCATACAACTACTTAGTCGTACAACCACAAGCATCATTGAACATGGCATGACAGCCTTCCATACATACAACATAGTTACAATCATGCTCAACAAAACTCTATGAGAAAGAGTCTTTTTGAGATCTGTTACAAATTTCAACCCTCAGCACCTATCGACTTAATCAGTTCCTTGACACAACCAAATGACACCGACTTCGAAGGACGAGAAGTGGAGAAAACACTGAAATTCAGAGATCAAATCTACAACTTTCAGAAGTAAGCATGAGAGATGTTGCAACGAGCTAATTCAAAATCTAAGTCCTGACACGACAAGCATCGTATTCCTCATTCGTTCCAAATTGGGGATAAAGTATGGTTACATCTAAAGAAGGAGCACTTCACTAAGCCATACAGAAAGATAAAACCTTTGCAATATGGTTCATATAGTATCCTTAAACAGACTGAAGAAAACGCTTTTGAGATCAACATTCCTCGATGCCTTGGCCTACATCCAGTTTTCAATGTAGATCTACTTCGGCCATACCATGCACCATTGTTGGAACACAACGAATTGCAGACAACAGAACCTGATGACATCCATCCATATGTTCAGGAACCTCTTCTTTGCGACACCGTGGTGGGACGACACATATCCCATACAAGGACAAACTCCATTCCCTTGTTTTACGTGGCTAAAGCTGGACAACTCCCTATGCAAGGAAAATGGTACTCTACTACCGAAGTAGCCAACAAGTTTCTTCACATGAACGAATACATAATGGAAACCATTCTGTATTAAGGAAGGAGGAATGATCCAACAAGCAGTTGGCAGGTTGTCAAACTTCGACAAAGTATAACACTTCAACTACTTTGACAGGTTCGCCTCGACATATTTTCTTCGATAGGTTCACCTCAAAAATCCTGCCTCAACATACAACATACCAACATGCCTTGTCAATATCGACGATTGTTGAACATCAACAAAATGCCTCTGTCTTCCAGTCGTCTACGACAGTTGAACTTTTGAACCGTTACAGCTTCTTTTGTAACTGAACATAACAGGTAGTCAACCAAGTGTATTAGCATCCTATATAAGCATGTACTCTAATGTAATATAGATCATTCTGATTCCTCCATCTTTCATGGAGAAGAAGTAATAATTTGGTTCGAATTCTCGCATATTGTCTTTGCGCATATTTCTTGTCGACCTAGTGCATTTCTTGCTTTGCTGGTTCTTCTTATATGATTCCACCATAACACTACTCAACTCATTCAGTTGACTATTGTCCCCAGCATGCACCTGGGCATGGCCTAGATCATAGTTGCTAACACATAGTGAATTACACAAATTGGAGTCTGGTTCATTGTTTTTCTCCTTATTAAATCTTGTGCGGTAAACATTTTAAGCCAATCTATGCCTTTGATGTGTAGTGATTTGGAGTCAAATGGGTAAGGTAGAAATAAGTGAAGAATGGTTTTAGATTTTGTTAAGACTGGTGTGTGAGAGAGATACTGATAATTGATTGGCTGATTAGGAACCCAACACTGCGATGTTGAAGATGGTTGTGTCTCCCATAAAGCTGCTGAAAAATAAGAAGGAAATCTATAAAGTTGCTAAAGAACAAGAGAGAAATCCAGTGCATGCAATATAAGAAAGACATTGAATTGCTACTTCAAAAGGGACAGGAAACTAGTGCTGGTTTAAGGGTATGCTTCTTTCTTCCTCAACACGAATTTACGCTCTAATGGCTCTTCCTAAAGAGGCTGATAGAGATCACCCTTTCAACAATATGTTCACTCTGTGCTCTCATTAAAATCGTAGTATGAGACAGTTGTCAAACATAAAGCAACATATTTCATACTTGTCATGTTTTTATTAGACCTAGGGACTAAAAAAGAGGTACATGGTTTCTCAAACTCGACCTATGAGAAATAACGCTTTCTTTCTAATTATGGAAACAAAACAAGTATATAAATTTTTTGTATATTTTCCATACAAAGTTGTTGTGTATTTTCCAAATGTAAGGCATCCTATATTGGATTAAATTTGGTTATTCAAATCTCATGAGCAACATCATTGAATGCTTTGTTGTTTATTGAATCCAAGTCAAAACAATAAATGTAATTTCTCCAACAATTTTAACTCAACATCTAATTGTCATTATCGTAACTTTGATGTATATATAATTTTTATTTATCATAATTGAATTTGTATACACATACTATATTATAGTTTTCACTACATGTTACATACTATAGACAATTATCGTAGCTTTGATGCATATATAATTTTTATTTATCATAATTGAATTTGTATACACATACTATATTATAGTTTTCACTACCTGTTACATACTATAAAGATATTAAATAGAAATATTATTCTTTTATATATATATATATATGTTGCAGTAAAGCATTAAGGCATTCTGCAATTTACAGAAATGTAATGTTACTTTATTGAAAGTGTGTTTAAAAATAAAAAATAATTAAAATAATTTACATTTATATTAAAAAAAAAAGATAAAACTAAAATAAAATTATATATTACTTGTTCGGTACTTATTAGCTTTAAACTGGTTATCTATGAGGCTTTATTATGCATTTGCTTTTTACTCCACTCCAAATTCTAGTTCAAATACATTCTGCAATTCAGCAATCTTCCAATCTTCCGTTAAAACTATTACAATACAGAATAAAACAAAACAAACCTAAAGACGTATGACTTTGATGCCAAAATAATAATTTTAGAGTACCAACAAACAAAAATTACTTGTCCCAAACCTTTCAATCTAAGAGATAGTGCCAAACTATGTGTTTTTTTAGAGTACCAACAAACAAAAATTACTTGTCCCAAACCTTTTTCAATCTATGAGATAGTGCCAAACTATTTGAATCACAGCTGTGTTTAACCAAAAAGCCAATATATGTAGTTTTGTTGAAGAATATCATACGATTTTGTCCACCGTTCAGATCCATGAGAAATATTCAGAACGCACCGTTGTTAATTCTTTCTCCAAGCAGTGCACAAAAGCAGAGCTAACGCTGCCGATTTTATGACTACACTCCAAGGGATGCCGCGCTTTCCCTTTCTCACCAATCCTTTCACAAATGGCAGCAGATTTATCACCACCCAAACACTGCAGAAGTACTCTGCAAACATAAGTTTATCATATTTACCTGCCATGGATCGTACAGATCCCGAACTAATGGCTACCAAGTTTATAAACAACACTGTTGTCGGTGGAATGAACAATGCAGAAGAATCAAATGTAAAGTCACCCTCATTAAACACATCCTCGTCCCCAGATGCCTTCGGAGTCACCACGAAAACTGTTTCAGAGACTCCTATTAACTTCATCAAAACATCAAACATAGCAAATATCCATGCAGATAAGCACTGGATCAGCCACATCCTTTGGTTATTCCACCATTCTCTAATGGAACCATCAATGAGATAGTATTCCCACAGCTTAAAGCCATAGGTTGAAACGAACAGTACAACTGCGATTGCAAAGGAAGGCTCCGAAATCTGCAATATTAAGAAGTGATGCACATCAGGATCATGAAATTTCATAAGATATCAATTCATGCACTGTATTGGTATTTAGAAAATTGATTTCATTGTCCTTTGTCTTGGCCTTACCTTGGGTAAGAATGATTTTCCACTTAAGAGACAGAAAACTGGCAACATTGCATAGCAAAACGTTGCCACTGACCAGATTCCCCATAGATTCAAATATGCATACATCATCCTCTGGCGTACCATAATGTTTTTCCGAATGTTAAGGAACGGGCATAATCTGCTTAAGAATATTTCCATCAAACCAGTAGCCCATCTCTTTTGCTGCTCAAGACTATCTGGAACATTTGCTGGTGCATTTCCCAGAAATGGCGGCTGCTCAGGCATGCAGTATACAGAATGCCAACCCAGGGAATGGACTTTCAAACCAGTCATAACATCCTCAACTGTGGAGCCATACATCCATCCCATCTGCAACAGACACTCGTTAATTCTTATTTTGTTATTTGTATGGCTTATGTTTTGTGGATTGTCAAATCAAAGTATGGAAAATAAAACAGGGATAAGAAAACCAGAAAAAAGCTAAATGCAATCTATATTGGTAATATTGAATATCAATCTATATTTCTTTTAACTAAAATATTATTTTAACTTTCCCAAATTTTAAAAGAATTTTAACTAAAATATTATTTTAACTTTCCCAAATTTTAAAAGAATTTTGTAACCAAAGGGATTTGATTTCTCTCAACTTTTCATCAAGCGAGATTTGATGCTTCTATGCTCAAGGATGCATGTATTTTATATCTAAATCATGGTTTTATCATTAATTTAAGCATTCAAATTTGATTGAAAAATGAATTTACCATTGGATTTAAATCAAAATCATTTTTTATTATTAATTTAATAGTTATAATTTGAAATGATAGTGTAAATATAATATAAATTTTACAAATAAAAATATAAAATAATTGTATTTGAAAAATATATTGAATTATACATTGTGAAATTAATAACAAAACCTAAATAAAATTAAAATTAAAAGTTGCATTTATTCATTAATTATAAATAAAATAAAATAATTATCTCTTATATACATCATAATTATATATATATATTTTAATTATTTTGTCCATATATTTTTGTAATTATTTTTTCTGTCTATATATATATTTAATATCTAGGTGTTTTTATCAATTAAAAAGTAGTTTTATTATGCAAATTAAATTTGATATATATTTATACTAACATACCCACTAAGTTATCCATTTAACAACCATTAGTTGTTTTTTATATTCTTTTTTCTCTCTTTCTTATAGTCTTTTAGTTATCTACCATAAATTGTATCCATTTATGAGCTCCAAGTTATCTATGCATCACCTACAACTTATCCATTCATCAACTACTAGTTATTTTTATATTTTTTTTTCTAGTTAATCATGAAGTGTATATCAATTATTATTATTATTATTATTATTATATATATATATATATATATATATATATAATGTCACATTCTTCTAGCGATCTCCCATGAACTCATGGTTATCCATTCATCAACTATGAGTTATCCATGCATTGCTCTCAGTTATCCATTCATCAGCTATCCATTCATGAGCTAACTAGGAGTTATTTTTTAGATTTTTTTTTATAATGATTTATTTATAATTTTGAAGTACACTCTACTTTTTTCACGGTACACTTCTCTCATCTTTAGATGAAAAAGTATAGGACTTAGTCCATCCCAAATCTCAAATAAAACTAACACACCCACATAGTTTATGGCTCGATGAGGGAGATAGGGATTAAATGGTTTAGAGATAGTGATAGAATGGAAGACAGTTTTGTATTCTTCTAGTTAAACAGGTTCAACTTTGAGTTATACATGTTATCACCAACATTCTTCTTGTTATCCATTTATTCATTATAAGTTATTTTTTATATTCTTTTTATTTTTTTTATCTCACATTTTTCTGGTTATTTTTTTATCTCACATTTTTCTAGTTATTTGCTATCCATTTACTAGATATGAATTATCCATGCATCACTACAATTTATCCATTCATCAACTAATAGTTATCTTTTATATTCTTTTTTTGTTATAATTGTTTATTTTGAATTTTGAACGACTCCCACAAAATCAATTGTCACGGTACACTCGTCTCATCATCTTCGATAAATCAAAAAGTACATTTGTCTCATCCTCGTCAATAAATAAAAAAATATAGATAGTAATCCACCCCAAATCTTATATCAATATAAACATCTATCCAAATAATTAACACTTATCTATATAATAAATATATTTTATAATATAACTAATTTAAACTTGAAACTTATAAATTTGTATGAGTTAAACTAAAGTTTTAGCACAGGGTTAAGATGCATGCATTTGGTATAATCTGTTAATGGTCTGTCTCACGGATTCTTATCTTTGAATATCACATGTTACTAGTTAAGGCCTAAGAAACAACAAGGTTTAGATAGCTGAAAATAGGTTTTAGCCCACGGCTTAAATGCATTTTGACCAATCCTTATTGAGCTGTGACTACCTCACTGGTCTATCTTTCAGATTTTTATCTTTGGATGTTACAGATTAATCAAGGTATCGATCAAACAGCCTACCTCTTTACCCCAGGCGGTGTTGGCTTCATATCTGCAGCCAGAAACGTTTAAGGCGTCATCTATAGCCGATGAAGGAGAAGAACAGATACCGTATTGGGTATCTCTCATAATCGTCTCAGCAGATGCCGCAAGAGCAGAAGATGGTCCGAATATACTTCTGAGAACCTCAAAAGACCACGAGGATGCTTTTAAATCGTGGAACACTGCCCAAAACTCATTCAAAAAACACAGGTTATCACCTTTCCACACTGTATCCAAGTCCACCAAAGAATTGTAGTATTTATGTGTTATTAACAAACAAAATTGCTTGGGCAGGTAGTAATTATGACACACTCGCTGATCCAATTAAGGACACCAATCTTAGAATCCTTACCTTGTGCATAATTTCGAAATTCTCTTACATCCTTACAGTTGTTATATTGATCTATAGTTGGAGGTACTCCATATAGCGCTTTTCTTCGATGAAAGCAGCCTGTTCCACAATACGGAGGACCTTGGAGTCCATTCATTCCTTTAACCATTGTCTGTAGACACAAAACACATTTTTGGTTTACAAATACTGGTTCGTTATCTTTATTGGAATACTGTCAATAACAGCGTAGAGGTAAGCTTAAAGTTTAAAAAATTCCAATTTTTTGAGATGTAAATCTCTATACTGCTTTATATAGCATCTAACTATTATAAAGCAATTGACTACTATCAGGGACAGATTACAATAACTAAACTAGAATGCCAATCACAGTTCAAAGTGGAAAATAAAATAGAAACGACTTTAGATATAAGAATCTTAGTAAAAATAAAATGGAAACAAATTTGAAAAGTTATGTGAATTTAGCAATAAACATGTAAGGCAATATAAACCTGTGGATGAACTAGTACTCACGCTCAGATATATTCTTAACTGGTTGCCGAAGGGATCATCCTTGATGCCTCCATGGAATAACTGGGGAAATTGTACAAAGCCACACTCTCTTTCCGACTTACAGTCCAAGAAAAAACACATGGCGTGTTGTATTACCTTGGAGTTGCTCACATACATATCGCAGTCGAGATTGACTATAAATGGTGCGTTTGTCATCACTCCGGATACTCTTGCCTGAAAGATTAGAGAGATGCTCCGAGTGAGTTACAGAGTTGGGTAGTGAAGATAGTGTCTCTTTACAATTGATCATATTAATAATAGAAATTTAATTAAATTTAATCTATATATTGTAGAAATGTATTACTTATGTTTTCATATATGGATTTAATTAAATGTATGTATTGTAGAAATCTATAACTCATATCTTTATATATAAATTTATTAAATAGATATATAGTAAACGAAGATTTATAAAACAAAATTTGTATTTCAATAAAATTAATTTAAAAGAAGGAGAATTACCAGATTTACTTTGTTTAGCAATATCTTATAAGTTCATTCATAAAAGGTGTTTTTAATTATGAAAAATAAGGTCAATATATTGTAAGTATTGGGGGGCAAGGAATAGGGTATGGGGGTTTATAGGTATTGAAGGATATAAAAAGGGGTTTGTAGTAAAAATAAGGAATATATTACAAAAATAGGGGTTTTTTTATTGGAAATATATATTGGGAGGGGGCTCCACAAAATGATTTTTGTAAGTAATTATCAATATTTAGAGAAATTAGGGGTATTCTTTAATATCCCATGAACTAAAGCCCTATGACATGGTTTTACTAAGTGAAGACCTAGTGAGGAGAATTAAGAAAAAAGATTTTTATCTTATAAACAAAAAATCTCTTACATCAAAATATAGAATACATAAAAATATTTAAGCTCATTTTCTTATGATTTATAGATTTTTTCAAAATAAGTAATTTTTGTTTGTTTGTTAAGAAATGCCACACCAATCCTTATTATGAAAGGTCCTAACTTAATGCCAGACCCTAGCCAACTAGTAACACGATATCTCACTTATGTAGCTGGCCATTTTTAGCAGTCCCTTATAATACACCTCTATTAATTGACATACCAACTTCATTCAATAAAAGGATCTCTTTTCTAAGGATACCCACTCTTTAACCAAATAATCTCATTGTAGAAGATAATGTTATTTAAAATAAAAATAATTAAAAAATTAAAATTAGCTTTTAAATTTATTTTAACATTAAGCCATAAATATTTTTAAAAAGTGAAAAGATTACAGCTTAGTCCATCTTTGTAAAAAATATAATATAGAAAAGAACTAAACAAGCAATAATTTATTAACAATATAATTACCATAACATTCATTGCTCCAGCTTTGTAATGGTGATTGATCTTTAGCCGCTTTTCTCTAGCAACATAAACTAAATGAGGCAAAATATCGTCCTTATCGCCTTGGTTTTCATATATCACCTGTATATAAAACATTGACTCCATGAAAATGAGAATGAGGGTTAAACAAATGATAACAGAGGCCATTGAACCCTTAGCATCCCAAGCTTATAATTCTCAAGAGTCCCTCCTTTGTTGTAATTTTCATCACCTTGACTACACTGGAGTGGTTGCAAACATCTGAGCTTCCATGAGCGAAACCATCCAGACAAATCGAGTCTAATGAAACTTCCTGCGTCTCCAATGCTTTTGTAATTCTCCTCTTCAAATCCTCATATTCATCCTAAAGAAAACGTTCAAAAATGTCAACACAAAACACAATTTCATAGACAAATTAGCTAGTACCTGCATCAACATGTCATGTACCTTTATCAACTGCCATTCTTGGACAAAGTTCGTATCAAGGCTCTTGCTCTGTTGGGAAGAACTTTCTTTGGAAAAATACACAAATGGTGCCCTCGTCTCTATACCGAATTTCCTGCAAAACGGTACCCATCTTTTGGCAAAGCTTAGAGTTTGTACCAGAGAGTAGAAAGTAATGGGAGAAGCACCGTCATCTGAGACATAGCATGCGAATTTTTGGACTGGATAATCGATTGCAAGTACTGAAAGAACGGTGTTGGCAGTTGTTATAGCAGGCTCCCGGAAAGGATCTGTTGTAGTTATAATTATGTCCACAGGAGGAAGCTTTGAAGTAGATTCTCCACTATTTCTGGAACATAAAAGGAAAGGTTTAAAAAACATAAAACACCACATCTAAACAAACCATATCACAATATACCCAAAAAAAAAAGAAAAATAAAACAATGAATATCTGCTACGAGAACAGCAAAAGTATCGATCCTTTATATATATATATGCTGAATATCTACAAGAGTACTTAGAGGCTTTCATCGCTTAGAGATTCAATAAATTAAGACTGTTAATGGTATTCACCTGTATGCAAGTCTCTCTGGGTACGTTTTATAGTCAACGAGCAGCCATCTCAAGTTACACTCAAGAATCCACTGGAAAGCAAACCAGAGCTCACAGGCAAAGGCTAGAATCCAAACCCCATAAGATTCATCAAGGGGATTCAACAGACGATAGCCCAAGAAGGACAACAGAAGTGCGATGTGAAGGCAAGCATAAGATCGATATAGTTTCGGCTTTTCTACAATTTTTTCATACAGAGGAGGATTAGTGACATTTAATACGTTCTCCATTCTCGGATCTAAACTGCTATCTGTTGACTACAGCAACTAGCGAGTCTCAGCTGATGTATATAAATTGTTGACTAGATAGATTTGAATATGGGCATTGGCATCCAGAAATTTCCACCAAAGTTGCCATTCTATGTATAGAAATTTTACTTATGTGAAAGGAAAACTAGCGAAAGTGAGTCAACATCACACTGATCTGAATAATATGTTAAACAACTAGAAAGCAATGGCTGGTACAAGGATTGAGTTGTCTAAATTTTAGTAGATTTGTATTTTTTTCAGTAAATTTGACCTGAATTCAGCAACATTATTTATGGTTGGAAATACAATTTTTATTGTTGAAATTGCAATTTTGATTGTAAAAATAGATTTAAGATCTCTAATTACTCCACATAAATTATGCAATTCCAACCACTGAAAACTACAATTTAAACAATTTCCTCAAAATTTTAACAAAAATTATGACATATTTTCTATACTAATCATCTAAAGTTTAAACAACTCTATATAAATACTACTAGAAACATTATGTCTACATATAAATTAATATAGCCAAGATAAAACCCAACTCTTATGGGCTTCATAGTGAAACAGGTCGTTGGGCAGTTAGTAAAACACCATGGGTGAAAAGGATCTATCATCTCTGTGAGAATATGAACATTGAGGATGAAAAACACTTTCTCTTAGAGTGCGCTGGTTACACCCACATAAGATCTCAGTTTCACAATCTTTGTTGCAATACCAACCTTCCTAGCTTTTCAAGATGTCAAAATTATAGTGAGTATGGATGCTCTCTCCAAGCTCTTTAAACATAAAAAGACAATTTTAAAACAACCTAAATAATTAGTTTCTTTCAGTCCTCTAAACCAAATTTTAATCTGAGAAAAAGGTTAACCATCAACATCATCATTATACAAATAATGCTAAAAAAAGATTCCATCTAAGACTTAGTATATCTTTTTTGTTTTGATGCAAGTATTCATTGCAAGTGGCTCGCTCGTTGCTATGTAGCCATTTCGGAAAACTGTAAATTAATCAAATATTGTACAAATTCCTTTCCTGTTTGTTGAGGTTTGGACGGTACTGTTAAATGTTGACGGTGGCAGATTTGACAGCAAATCACTGCTTCATGATGTTCAGTTTACAGTACCTTATATTTCATGCTACCTTCCAAACGATTTTGATTTTTTTTTTGTAATTATGGAAATTGTCCGAATCATAATTCTTTATTACTTATAATTCAATTTTTTATTATAAATATGGATTCGAAACTTTTTAAAACTTTGTAGCACTATAGTATTTTATATTTGAGGTTCCATAATTTTTATACCTGCCTCCGGCTGGTATATTGCAATCGGTCGAATTCAAACAGCGTTGACTTTGGATATTAGTTGGTGCATATCGATGCATATTTAAAGGATTAAAATCTCTATTCCAAAGTTTAACTTTGTAACTTGAAAAATAGCAATTTTTAAATTTATTAAAATCGTATTTATTTGTGTTGCTATTGGGTAAGCAGGGATGATGTCATCCTCGAAGTTTGCTATCTGGATTTGGGTCGACACCTGGTAACAATGACATCATATGTAACTGATGTAACTTTTCACCTACCCGCTCTCCTGCCATCGCTGGTGGTTACCTGGAACGAAAGGCTCTGCCCGTTCAGGTAGGAATTGCTTTGCCAGTTCTGTCCCCAATTGCGTGACATGGGCTGCCAGCCAGTCCTCGACCCTTTTATCGAAACGGCGTGGACATCTCCAGCTCCTCCAACATTGGAGATAAGCACCAGGTTGAAGTATGAGTGACCATTCACAGTGAAACGAATTCCTCCCTTCCTCGAGCAGGGGACCCTGCATTGTCAACCTCTTAGAAATTTGTAGCGAGAGAGAAAGACTGTGGAATTTGCAATGCGAAGTTTGAATTCAATTTGTATAAGCAAATGATAATTACCTTCTGTAGAAGATGGGGACGATCCCACTCCTGTATTTGGCGATCTTCTGATAAGCGGGCTCCGCCATATCGAAGTGTTGCAGGGGTGGGTTGCACCATCCACCGTTGTTACTAGGGAGAGCGTTGTTTGGTGGGCAGAAGTTGGTGGCTGTGACCATCACAGTCCCGGGCAAACACCACTGGGGATCGTCATTGCGTTGCATTTCATAGCAGGCTCCACAGCTGAGCCCATCATTGAAAAGCGCAGTGCTCAAAGCGGCAGTGTTGGCTCCATAGCCTTGGCTGTAAAGATTGACGTATCCACACGCCCCTCCTGCACCGTTTTCACAGCCAGAAATTCAGGGTCCAAACAATCAAAAGAGATCCTGCTTTCTACAAAACTGTATTATATATGAAATATAGAAAAAGATATGAGGGATTTCGAAGTTTACCCACTGTCCCAGAAGCATCATTTGGTTATCAATAAAACTCATCCAAACTATGTCATTATATCTATGATATCATTTTTCTGTCAGTAAAACCTCAAACTACTGTCAAAGATTTAAGATTTAAGTCACAAATTTGATAGAAAATCCAATTATGATCTTGTTTCGAGCCTAGAGAAGCAATACCTTCATAAGTTTTAATCAATCGAAGTCCAATGAATCAAACCTCCTACTACCTACAAATCCAATGAACAAAAACTCCAAATCTAATATTACGAAAATCTTACAAATGAAAACAAATCTTACTGTGTTTCTTAGCGAAACAGAATTAATGTTAGATACGTTCGAATGCCCGAGTTTAAAAATTAAGAGAAAAAAAACAGAATACACATGGATGGTTGCATAAAATAATATCCAGCCTGCTATATTCAGAAATTGGCCTGAAGCCAAGATAAGGAAATAAGG
>LPNX010338375.1:977495-1015851 GCA_001517045.1 Pseudotsuga menziesii | reverse complement strand
TTTGAAGGTCGTCTTTTGAAATGTGAGAGGTTCAACAAATCCATGTTGGGAATTTGGAAATCTAGGTGTGTAAGATGTATAATTTGGTTTTTTTATTTGAAGAGGTTAACTTTTTTTTATTATTATTTTTAATAATATTATTTGGTCAAACATTTTTTTTATTTTTTTTCAAACCAAGCATGTGAGCAAGCGGTGTGGTGTTATTGCATGTGTTGCTCTGAAGGTTGGTCTATGTTTCATTGAATTTGGAAGGTCGTATCTTGGAGTTAGTCAGACTTTGGGCTTTATTTGGTCAATAATTTGTATAATCTCACTATCTCATATGTGATGATTTCAACATGGTTGACATGGTTGAGATAACTAAAGATTAAGAAGGATTTATTCATTGGTGAATTCTTGAAAGGGAATCCATTGCCTAAAGTGGGCCTAGCACCATGATAGCCCTATATGACTCCAACAACTATAAAGGAATTGGTCCTCGCTTGAGTTGTCATTCACTGGGTACAATTTTCATAAGTTTTAGGATTGCTATGAAGTGACTTGATAGAGCCTTGGTCTTAACACATAACATATTTTCCTTTTTGTAAAAGAAGTCGACATGTTTAATTGATTAAGGAGCCGACCTTCTCTGATCATATATTTCTTTCATAATCTCTTGGGGTGTAAACAAGATGTATATTTAGAGGACTAATTTTGTACGTATGTTTCTCATATCATATGTAAACATTTAGTTGTGTGAATTCCATTTGGATAGTTTGGAAACTCTTTCCCATACTGTGAAGCTCTGAAGGTTGGATTGCGTAGTGTTGGGGGGGGGGGCACAATTTATCAAGTTACTATTTTTCTCAGAGGTCATGGGGGGTACATAGCCATCCTTACACTTTAATGTCGTAAGGATGTTAAAGATGAGCAACTTGGTGATATTAATCAAACACTACAACTCATCCCAGAGGTGAAGCATTGTAGAATCAAGTTGCTAATTTCTCTGACACAGTAGTGCACTGTGTAGTGCAGACTACCAATGGTTAAAAGACATAAACTTATCCTAATTATAAAATGAATATTACATATTTAAAAAAATTATGGAGTTTTGGGATCCTATATATGGTCCAGCATGAATTGTAAAAGAAACTATGAAAACTTGTGTCCCTAACCTGTAGAATAAACTATTAAGACCCTATGAATGGACCATAAATGGCATAGAAGACTATCAAGACTTATGCCCTTAATTTGTCTCTTCTTTAAGGTATTGTGACTTCAATTCTATGTCACCTCAGAAGCTTAGCAAAGGGTTGTGCTAAGATTATGACCTCTCTTTGCAAACTCTATGTGACTTTAATTCTAATACCATTCACTCTTCTATTTATGGATCCTTGTTCCTCCCTCTTACTCGTACAAAACTTACATTTTTCTAATTCATAAAGAAACCATGTTTATGATTACAATATTTTCCTCTTTTATTAAATGTCTATACTATGTGTGATTCATTGTTTAATTCATTTTTGTTTTAATTTCTTTCAAATTGTAATTATATTTGTTTTATCATATATTTTTATAGCAAAATTATCCTATTGCTATATATTTTCAATCTCTTCTTAGGAGGCAGGTACTAAGCAACTTTGTTGCTTATTCCACTTGTTTTATTTGTTTTTAGAAAATAGTAAAACAAATTAATGTAAGAAAGATAAATTATTTAATATTTTTACTTTCTTTAATTTAAATAAAGAAACAAGTGCACTTCACAACAATACATTTAATGTAGTTGCTATTGAGATATAAATTATTTAAACTTAACAATATTGATGATGATGATGGATAATGTCTATTGTGACCAATCACAACTTAAAAGAAAAGAAATGAATTATTTGAATTGTTGTAAACTTTTATTCTTATGCTCAAAAAACTTAGAAAGAAGCCTTTTGAGGCAGCCATAATTTTGACAAGTTAGTAGATTAGGCAAGTTTATGTTGCAACAAATATTAGGAAATTGTGATCTAATGGGTGTACACAGGGCACTCTAAGAGAGGGTGATTTTCATTCTCAACACTCGTAGAATCAAAGAGATGACAACTCCTTTCCACCCATGATGTTTTAGGAATTGTCAGCTCCATCTTCCACTATGTAGCTCATGAGAGTTTGTTCTTATCTTGGCTATATTAATTTTACTCTTCGAGCTAGTTAAAACACATATATACTTTTGATCATCCAGTTTAGGGTTAATGACCTCTATATAGTATCTTAAATTTCTTTTAGCCTCTAAATCTTTATCTCCCCACATTTTCTCTTTAAACTTTGATGGGATAATATTCATAATGTTATTGATATTTTGCAAAATGACATTTTTCGTCAATCCTCCAATAGTTTAATGAAGCCATGATATCTTTATACCAACCTCTCTTGAGCCACAACTAGTCTTGACTAGAGTTTAAAGCAATTTTAGGAATTCTTTGGTCTCGCATGATTCGAGTGCCTAGGCGCACGTCAGGGGACAACTTCTATTGAATGAATCGAGCACTGTTATGGAAGAAGCATAGCAAAATAAGTGAAGTAGAAAATAAACTATACGTACATAAATTAAACACATAGACAAAATGCAAGAATTCGAACCAATCTCTGTTATTCAATTACTACTCTATTACTTGCTTGTATTTTACAATAGTGTACATGCTTATATAGAATGCTAAGATGCTTGGGTGACTACCTATTATGTTTAGTTACAAAGAAGTTAGAACGGTTCGATAGTTCAACCATTACATAGGACTAGAAGATAAAGAGACAATATGTCGTCATCATGTCGAGATGCTAGATTCGACGATGCATGTTGAAATGCGAAACCTATTGAGGTTCGGACTTGTCGAAGTCGATGATGAACCATTCAAAGTCAAAAACATGTCAACTGTTGGGTTGATTATTCATCCTTCCTTTAGAAACAATGGTCCCCGTTGTTTGTTCTTTCATGTGAGGAAGCTTGTTGGTGAGTTCAGTAGTAGAGTGCTACTTTCCTTGGGCTGGGAGATGCTCATCTTTAGCCACTTGAAACAAGGGAATGGAGTTCGTTCTTATAAGACATATGCATCGTCCCACGATGGTGTCACAGGGAAGAGGCTCCTGAACATCTGGATGGATTTCTTTGGGTTCTGTTGTTTGCAAGTCCTTTTGTTCCAGCAAGGGTACATGGTATGGTCGAAATAGATCCACATTGAACACTGGATGCAGACCCAAGCATGAAGGAGTTTCGAGCTGAAAAGCATTTTCTCTAATCTGCTTAAGGATACTGTACAGACCATATTGCAGAGGCTTCAACTTTCTATATGGGTCAATGAATCCCTCCTTCTTTAGATGTAACCATACCTGATCCCCAATTTGGAATGAATGAGGAGTACGATGTTAATCATGTTGGGCCTTAGCTTTTGTATTAGCTCGTTGCAACATTTTATGTGCTTGCTTCTGGATGTTATAAATTCGATCTCGAAAATTCAAATCTTTTTCAACTTCTTGTCCTTCGAAATCAGTGTCATTCGAAGATGTCGATGAACTGATCAAGTCAATGGGCATTGAGGGTTGAAATCCATAATAGATCTCAAATGAATTTTTTTTTGTAGAGCTACACTGAGAATAATTGTAACTTTGTTGCATGTATGGAAGACTTTCATCCCATGTTTTACGATGCTTGTGGTTGTACATGTGAATCAGTTGTACTACCAAGTGATTCACAACTTATGTATGTCTATTTATTTGAGGATGGAAAGCTGTCGACAAAGAAAGTCTCATGTGGAGTTGTTGCTAGAGAGTCTTCCAAAAGATGATAATAAATATGGCATCTCTGTCAGAAATGATGGTTGTCAAAAGGCCATAATGTTTCCAAACATGTTCAAAAAAGAGCTGAGTAGTCTTTTGTGTTGTTGTAGTCTTCTCTCATGGAATGAGGATAGCCATCTTTGAGAATATGTCCACTACTACTAAGATCACGTCATGATGATGTTTGGTAGTAGGATATCCCGTCAGGTAGTCCATAGAAATAGATTCCCATGGTCAACTAGGAACCGACAAAGGTGTGTAAAGTCCTTGTTGTTGATGAATCAGTGGTTTAGCAATGGAATAAACTACGCATGATCGAATGTACCTGTTGACGTTAGATTTAAGTGAAGGCTAGTAAAAATATTTTTGGAGGATAACAAGAGTCTTTGCTACTCCAAAGTGTCCTGTAGTCTTGTTGTAGTGTGTGTCCCAAATGAGCTATTGTTGATGCTCACCGGTTGGTACACAAAGTTGTCTAAGATTGTATAGCAAGGTGTCTTTCATGAAGTAGTCAGTAGTAGACAACATGTCGGTATGAAGCTATCAATAAATTGTGAAGAAGTCACAGTTCACCGAATACAATTGCATCCAAGTGGTGATGTCATAACCGTGCATACTCATCATTGTAGAAAGTAGAGTAATGGGTGGTCGGCTAAGACAATTGGTGGTGGCATTGGACTTACCTTTTTGATACTTAATTACCAATTGATATTGTTGTAGGTAATTAATCCACTTGATTTGTCGAGTTGTTTGTAGTATCGAATGAGACAGTGAAAACTTTAAGGGATTGTGGTAAGTAAGGATGCATATTTTCTACCCAAGGATGTAATGTCTCCATTGCTTAAGGGATTGTACAATGTCATACAATTCATTTTCATACACCGAATATCTTCTAACAGTGTCATTGAAATTTTTGGAATGAAAAGCGACTGGGTGACTATATTGAGTGATCAATGTTCCTAAAGAGTAGTTTAATGCATCCATATCAATCTCAAAAGGCTGATGCAAATCAGGTAAAACAAGTACTAGAGCAATACAAATCTTGTTTTCAATTTGCTCAAAACCTTGTTGTTGTGTTAGTGTCCATTGGAAGACAGTTTTCCCATTTCCCTTAGTCAACTGATTCAAGGGCCAGGCTATGTGACTGATGTTGAGTATGAACGATCGATAAATATTCACAAAACCAAGAAAACTTCTTAGTTCATGGATGTTTCAAGGAATGGGACAATCTTTTAGGACCTGTAATTTTTCTACGTCGACATGAATGCCTATAGAGTCAATTACATACCCCAAATATTTGATGTTGTTCATCGCAAATTAGCATTTTTCCATGTTCAGATATAATTGATGTTGCTGGAGAGTGTCGAAGACTTGTCGAAGCTATTTGACATGTTCTTCCCATGATCGAATGGAAATCAAGATATCATCGAGATAAACAATCACAGACTTGCCAATGAATGGTCATAGAAGGTCATCTATATATCTCATGAAGGTTCCAGGTGCATTGGTTAAGCCGAAAGGCATGACTAACCATTCAAACAATCCTTCATTGGTTTTGAAAGCAGTTTTCTATACATCAGTGGACTTGATAGGAATATGATGGTATCTCGACTTGAGGTAGAGCTTAGTAAATAATTTAGCACCTTTCAAACAGTTGTTGAGTTTTTCTATCCTTGAAAGAGGGTATCTATTCTTTACTGAAAGTTTGTTGAGAGCTCGATAGTCGATGTACATGCGCCAAGTCCCATGTTTATTTGGACCGAGGATGACTGGACTTCCACACAGAGAGGAGATGGGTCGAACGTGACCTTTGTTGATCAAATCATGGATTTGTCTATGGATTTCTTCATTTTTGAGAATGGATCTTCTATAAATAGACGTGTTAGGTAATGAAGAATTAGGAAAAAGTTTAATAGAGTGTTTTACTTGACAATGTAGAGGTACTCTGTTTGGCTCTTGAAATACGTTTCGACATTCCTAAAGAATGTGGTCTATCTATTTCTGTTGTTGGTAGCTGTGTTGGTCGGTGAGTCAACTCGTTGCTGCAGTCTTGCTGGAGTGCTAAGGATTTATCATAATCAATGCAGATTTCTAAGCATGGTTGATAAGCTTCTTGGTTGTTTGGTAGATATCATAACAACCGTTGATGTAGGTAGTCACTCTGGTATGTCGTACCATTTATTTTGAATTTTGACAATCGCCTTCTGAGGTTGTGACTGATAAATTCCATGTAGATCCCATAGGTAATGTTTTCCAAATAGGGCATCAACTACAGAAAGCAGTGCCACATCACATAGTAGTTCATCTTTAAAGGGATCAATGAAGTAGGTGAGTATGCATTGTTGGGTGATCCTTAGTTCCTGTCCATCCTTCATCCAACCGATATTGTAATTCTGAGGATGTGGAGTGGTGACAAGACCAAGTCTCTTCACAAGATCTTTAGAAACAAAGTTCTTTTGGATACCATTATCCACAATCATATGTAATGGATTTTTCTGAACCCATATCTGTGTATGGAATAGGAATTATTATTCCTCGTCGTCGACAATGCTCGAGGCTATCAGAGTGATCAATGTTGAAGACAAAAGGGTCGTTGCATATGGGTCAAATTCTACAAGATATTTATTAGACAAGTCAGATGCTGACAATTTTTCCAAAAATGACTTATGAGCTTTGTATTCTAATGTATCATGCCATTATTAATTGTGATAATCACACCATTTCTAGGCAGGGGGCTTCTTTCTATTCCCCTTTGTATTTCTGAGAGTTTTTCTTGTGATAGTCTAGCTTTAGCGGAGTCGGCTGAGAAGGGTTTCTTGACTTGTCGGAGTCTGCTGGTGACTTCTTGTTGGATGTTAGACTTGTTGGCTTGGTCGCAAAACGTGCTTTTCCTTTTTGTTTATTCAAGATTTATGGCATAGTGGAATGCATCCACAAGCATACTGACATTCAGAGACTCCATTTATTGCTGAATGTACAAGGATAATCTACTGACGTACTCAAGGACAAGCAATTTCTCTTCTTCTTGGACTCCAAGTCTAACCATGAGTTGATAGAACTTGTTGGTGTAACTATGCACATACTGGTGTTTCCATTGCCTTATCTATTGCCACTTCTTATACTATTGTTCAATTTACTTGGGCAGGTAGAACTCCTTTCAGACGTACACGACAAATTTATCACTTTTACTTCTTCAACAACCTCCTCTTGCTCGTCTTCAGAGGATTCTTCTTCATCACTATTTTCTGTATTCTCTGAGTTCTTTCGCTCCATAGCTTCCATTCTATCCCAGAGTTCTCTTAATTTCCTTTGGGTGTCTATCCCCACAACTTGTCTTCCTCGACCATGTCCTACAGGAACTCCATGTGCTTGTCCCCATCTTTGCATTATTCTCTACAGGTTCTAATAAGCTCTCATACCAAAACTGATGGAAAATGAAAACTTGTAGACCTGAAGTTCTCTTAATCAGCCTAAATACTAATCAAAATCCTCATCTGCAATTCTTCCCTTCCGCAACTCCACCTTTCTGCAATATTAAGTTTTTGCAACTTGATCCTTTCCACAATCATGAGTTTTCACAACTCAATCCTTTTGCAACCGTCTTTCTACAAGACTCTCTTCACAAGATTCATTCTGCAGGGCTCTTTTCCGCAGTTTACAGATTACGTATTTCAAGTACACCAAATTTCACAGCTGAACTTTAGCAACTTTGTGGCCGCAGCGGTCCTTTCCGCATGCAAATTGTGGAATGCGGGTCCTCCTTCCAACTTTTCCAAAGTTGGCTTCGGCAATTCGATTTTTTCGAATCATTGATTCTTTGCGGGCTCGCTTTTGACCATCGATTTGTTGCGGGTTGCGGATCTCGCCTTCACGCTTGTGGATCTTCACTTCTCCTTTGCAGAAAATAACCACAACCGTTGATCTGCTAAATTTCACAGATTCTTTGATTATACTGTGACAGTAGAGTTAATACATGGAATGATTAATTCGTGATATGAAAACAACTCTACGATGTTGGGTATTTTTCAATATTTTGTTGAATCATCAAATCACACACGCACATAGACAGAGAGAGATTAAAATCATATTTTTTGGTTATTGAAGGAATACATCAAATATATGAAAGCACACGGATATTTTAAAGCTCTGTTCTTCATTCAATGAACCAACACACTTACATACTCTCTATTATCCTTCCCTTATGCATGCTTATACATTAGATCAACTACATTTAAATAGAGCTTCATCGACCTATCTTATCCGAATAGCAAGATCTGAACCCCTAAATAAGGAAATCTACAACTAACCTATCCTCGTGCAACCTCTTACAAGATTCGAGGACAACAATGGAAAATTGCCAGTTATTACAATCAAAATAAATCCTAACAACTAACCCTATCCTTCTAGAATTTGATTACATAGAAATTCAAAAACAGCATTGACTGCTTACTCAACAAACAGAGGACTTTGTCTCAATGCTCCTGCATCAACCATTATCCCATGATTTTTCGTAAAATTATGGTCTTTGACCAAGAATAAAAGGGAGTTAAGACCCAAAAAAAAGAAAAAAAAGAAAAAAAAGGTTTATAAAAACCACATGTGGTTTTATAAACAAGTCATCGAATCGAAAAAGTAAAAATAAGAAGGATAAGGAGAAGAAAAGGGAGAGAAAAAAAAATTGAGATTTGAACTTGGGTGGGGAGGGTAACATTCCCTCTTCCCAAACACCCAATCTACACAAAATCCATAAATAAGTTTTAAGAAGAAAATAAATCAAAGGGTCAAAAGAAGATATAAATACTACATTGTATTCTTGCAATTGTGACGATTATTATCGAAGAAAAAGAAGAACACAAGAAGTCATGAATTATGTCGATTACAAAATCAGAATTACAGTTGCAATTACAAGTAATATTGGTAGAACTAGAACATTATAAAATGACCAATAATAATCTACAATTCAAGGTTAAGAAGCAACATATTCTTAGGGAATCAACCAAATCGGAGAATAATCGCTTAACTGCTCAAATTGAGAGATTAACAAGTGATGACAAAGAACAAAATAGAGAAATATCTCACCTAAAAAATCAAAACCGAAGGTTGAAAATAAATAATGAAGAATTCAAAAAACAATATTAGATAAGGATGAAGAAATGTTACATTTAAAAATTTCACAATCAAAACCTTGAATACAATATCAAAAATTCAAAGAATGATGAAGAATCAACTTATAGATGCAATGACGAATTTAGAAGAAGAAATAAAGTGTATAAGCAAGCTCATCATGAAGAAATATAATGGATTTGCGCAAGTCTAGAGGAAGTTAAAAAGTCAAGAATCAGAGATATATCGATATCAACAACACATAAAAGAACTACCATAGAAATATGACGACACGAAAAAGGCACACAAGTTGGAAATTATGAAAATCAATAATACGTTATCAGACAATACCGAAGAAGTATTTCGACTAAGAAACCATAACAAAATTCTAGTTACAAAAATAAATAAATAAAAACTACATTAGAGGAAATTTCAACTCAAAATGGGGCTCCTAAAAAAAATTAATAAAATAATAGTTAAAGTAATAAAATAATATTTATTAATTTTGGAGGAAGAAAATAAAAAAACTACTTTTTTGTTTGTGTTTTCGAAATATCTCCCTATTCTTTTACTCAAATTTCGATCGGAAGAGCTCATTGGATGAGGAATTAAATTCCGCATCCAATGAGTACACACTTGGCATACTTTTGATGGACCTCGCTACCCAAAAAACAAGAAATACTTGAAACATCATAGTTTTTCAGGTATTTGTTGTTTTGGGGTAGCGAGGTTCGTAAAAAGTATGCCGAGTGGATAATCGTTGGATGCGTAATTTAATTCCACATCCAACAAGCTCTCTCGATCGAAATTTGAGTAAAAACACAAGGAGATATGCCGAAAATACGAACACAAAAAGTAGTTTTTTTTATGATACCTATCCCAAATTTATATTAAAAAATGGTTTAAGACCTATATGGTATTTCAAATTTAAATCAATTTCGTTGGCTAACACATGCTAACATGGAATTTGAATTAGAGTTAAAAGGCTCATTTTTAGTTGAAAGTTCCTTTAATGTTCGGGAGTCAGAAAGAGTCAATGAAGATGTTGAAGGGAAAATATTTGAAAAGCAGGATTAAAATGATTGTCTGAGAAATATTAATCAAGAACTAGAGGAACAAATTAAGAAGCTAAAATATAATGAACAATCACAAGAAGAAAATTTCAAGAATATTCAATATGTTAATAAGCTATTAAAGAATAAATTAGAGCAAATCCAGAAGGAATCATGGAAACTATGAGGAAAACAAATTCAAGTTGAGGATCAAGAAACAAATACACTCTCAATGAAATTATTATCAACCAATAAATCACCAGAAGCACAAAAGGTTGAAGTTCCTATAAACACTCAACAAGTGACTTGAGTACCTTATCGCCATCCACATCATAAAAAGAGAGATTGTGAAATTCGAAGACAAGTGATGGAAGTGCATCACCCTAAAAAAATCGAATTACGATGGATCAATTTTTTTTTCATTTCAGAAGTTGTGATTAACACTTAGCAACTCATATCGTCATGTAGCCATAGTTATGGCAAAATATACACCAAGGCCAAAAGTAAAGACGAGGAAGATTCTTCAATAGTGCTTTGAGAAAAAAGAATCTTTGAAGAGGAAGACAATGTTATAAAATATAAATATACATTAATTATATATAATATAAATAAAATATAAGAATAAATGTAATATAAATAAAATATATAAATTTTAACTCATAAAAAACACATAAATAGTTATTAGTTAACTATTCTAAAATGTTGCATCCTTTCATGGTTGGTATCCAAAGTTCCTTTACGATTATTATATATATGGAACTGAATTTGTAATCTTTCATCATCATTCATATTCATTATTTATTTGATATTTTCAATGTGGAGTTATTTTCTATTGGTTGATTATTCATTTGAGTAATCCTTGAGAATATTCATTTATAGATCTTACACAAGCCATGGATGAAGAAATAAAATGCATTGAGAAGAGCCAAACATGGGAGCTGGTAAATGTACTGAAAAATAAGGATGTAATTAGTGCCAAATGGATTGAGAATCCAGGCAAGATGATGATGGAAATGTGCAGAAGCACAAGGTAATATTGGTTTCAAGAGGGTTCACACAACAACCTGGCATAGACTTCAATGGAATTTTTGCACATGTTGCGTGAATGGACACAGTCAAAACAGTTTTGGCAATTTCTACACAAAACAACTGGTTTGTTTATCAAATAGATGTTAAATCTATATTTTCAAATGGTTATCTAGAGGAGGAAGTGTATGTGGAACAACCACAAAGCTATGAAGTTCCATGACAAGAGCACAAAGTATATAGGTTGAAAAAGACATTATATGGATTGAAGTAAGCTCCTAGATCTTGGTACATTTGCATTGATTCATATATCACCCAAAGTGGATTTCACAGAAATGAAAGTGAACCAATGTTCTACATTAAGGTTAATGAACAAGATAACATATTAATTGTCTTCCTGTATGTAGATGGTTTAATTTTTACTAGTGATTGTGGCATAAAGGATTTTAGGTCAATCATGGAATGTGAATTTGAAATGATTGATTATGAATAATTTTTTGGCATTGAAGTCCAACAATATGAATGTTGTATATTTATACCACAGTAAAAGTATGCAAACACATTTTTGAAAAGATTTAATATGGCTAATTGCAAGGCAGCCCCAACACCAGTGATAATAGGATTGAAATTGAGCAAGAATGATGAAGGATCAAACATAGATACTATGTTGTTTAAAAGGTTAGTTGAAAACATTATGTATCTTACTACGACAAGGTTGGACATAATGTATGGAGTAATTCTATTCTCAAGGTTTATGGACTCATCAAAATACTCTCATTGGAAAGAAGGTAAAATAATTTTGAGGTATGTAAGTGTAACAAAGGACCTTCACATTTTGTATTCAACCTTAGTAAATTTTAAACTTATTGGATATACTGACAATGAAAATGGAGGCAGCATAGATGACATGAAAAACAAATTGAGATATATATTTAATTTTGGTATAGGCGTTGTGTCATGGGCTTCAAAGAAACAACCCATTATAACTCTTTCTTCAGTAGAGGAAAATGTTGCAGCAAGTTTTTTGGATGCAGAGGACGTTAAGAGACATGCCACAAAACTAGCAAGAACCCACAACCATTTACCGTGACAATAGTACAACCATTCAATATTGAAGAACCATGTGTTTCACAAGAGAACTAACAACATTGATACAAGGTATCATTTTATAAGAGAATTGGTAAATAAAAATGAAATCTGTTTAGAATTTTGCGGGTCTAAATATTAGTTGGAATACATCTTTACAAAACCATTGGAAAGGGACATGTTCCAGTATCTGCAAAGTGTTTAGGAGTGACAAGTTCTGCACAGTGAATTCTTCCATCCACAAAGCATGTTCCAACTCTAAAGTATTTTGTAAAATTTTGTTTTTAATGATCTAATGTCTTTCAAATCCTATCCAGCTCAGTCAAAGTCCGTAGAAGTATAGAACTACCAGTAAATATGTTGGCAGGCACGGTGCATGCTTCCTTGTATTTATTCAGCCATTTTTTTGCTTTGCAATTCAATATGTTAGGTAAATTTATAGTCATGAATTAGTTTACAGCCTTTAATGTTAGTCAGTAGCTTCCAATAGAAGCAAAATTCAGTCTTTGTATATGTAAAATAAGAACGAATGAAATACGTAGGATATTGGAGAAGAATAGAGTAAGAGAGAAAGGAGAAGAAAAAAAAAGAACGAGAAGTGTTGGAGAGTAGAAGATAGTTGTTTTTGGAAAGTATTGAGAGCCCAAGATCTGTAAAAAGTGAAAAATCCAAGTAAAGTTTATGTGGCCATAGTTTCCCTATTTTGTAGGGGTAGATATATATTATAAATTTTATGTGTTTATTTTCAAGAATGTTAAATATTACATGTCCTACAATTCTCCATAATTACTTATGTGAATGTTGTTAACATTTACCTTTTGCAAAAGAAATCAAGAATCTCCCATATTTCGTGTAAATTCAACACAAATCTCATTTTAATATTTTGGTTATTTGATATTGTAGACTTGTCTTAGTGTAATTGTGTGGAAGTTTATCCCAAGTTACAAAGTAGTGAAATGTCTTTCTAACATAATAATTAATAATAATAAAATATTTCAATTATAAAGTTCCACTAATAGTGGACTTATCTAAGTGGACTCATGTCTATGGGCGAAGTTAAAAGTGTCTTTCACCTCGAGGTGAATGGTATATTTTATATAACAAAGAAAACTCTTCAATATCATAAGTTTGTCCAAGTGGGAGTTGGTCGAAGTTAAATGTCCTTCGAAAAATTTCATTGAAGTTAATTTGGTGGGAAATAAAAATTTATCAAAGTAATCTAGTTTAAAAAAGGTGAGGTTTTTCTAACTAAGTGTGTCGAAGTTTTAAAAAAAAAGGAAAACCCAATATTTATTAGGCAATAAATGAAGTTAATTGTCGCAACGCATGTTGTATAGCCTTGGAGTTGCTCACAAACATATCCCAGTCGAGATTGACTATAAATGGTGAATTTGTCATTAGTCCATATACATTAATATATATTTTTTCTTGATATATTAATGATATTGGAGAGATTCCAAAGTGTTTTAGAGAGTTGAGTAGAGTCTAAGATAGTTCCTGCTGAATACTTGCCTTTTTTTATATGACGCTTTCTATACGGATCAGGAGCCAAGGTCATTCAAAAGATGGGCTATACGGGAACCGGCGGCCTGGGAGCTCACTTACAAGGGATTTCTAATCTTGAAAAGGTTAAAGGTAGAGGGTCCACAACCTTTTCTTGTCCATCATCTCACTATGTTGGCGAATCAACATCCTACCTAAGAGGGAATAGCCCATTGCAAGTAGAGAATTGAATGAAAGCTCGGCTTGAAGAAAGAAGGAGGGAGGGAGAGGGGAAGCATTGCATTCAAGAAGGAAGCGGTGGTGTTTTCTCCTTATTCATATCTAGTTACCCTTATATGAGGTGTTACTTATAGTTAGAATTTATTTTATGGTTTATTTTTAAATGCATTTTATTAAAATGATGGTTAAAGAAAGGGGTAATAATTTTTTTTCATAATATATATATATATATATATATATTAAATAGTATTTGTTTAAAAGCTAATCTTTATCACAAAACTAAGTGGCTCTTTTTGGAAGGGTTACCAACCACTTTTTTTTTCAAAAAAAAAAAAAAAAAACTTTTTTGATATTCATTATTGAATAAAAAAAAGCATCCCTTACTTCTCCAAAATTTATAGAGATCCTACAACAAGACGTAGAAAATCACTATTGGGCACCATTTTTACCTATTTTTACCATCTAAATACCTTCCACTTTTCTCCTTAAACCTTCATACTTGATCCATACAACCTTAATTTCATCCAAAAAACTTTGGTCAAAGGTATTAACAAATTGAATTATGAGATTTTTAAGGCATTTAAATTAAGTTTTTATTCAAAATTACAGAATGTGCTAACTTCCCGTAATTTCTCCTAGGTTGGATACTTGTAGGCCAACTAGGCACAAATTGAGAGATGGAAGGAAGATCCTTGATGTCCAAGGATGGTTAAACTTCTAACGAATAGACGATATGGTTTTCACAAGTGTTGAGTCAATGCCGGTCAAAGACGACCACCTGTGCTACCACTTAGCATAAAATAGGACAGTTTCGATTTTGTCTATTTTGATGGATCTGATGGAGGATCTCGAGGGTCGCATATCATTATGAGTCCTCCATATTTGTAGCATTTCCATTTTTTTAAAAATTGTATAAGTATTTCATTTTACAGAGGATAGAAACCCCTTGGATCATAGGCGTATGGTTTTGAAATAAAGACTGTGGATTTGATAAATTATGGTGTATGCCCAATTCTATATGGTGAATGCGATTGAGTTCTAGAGCTCTGTGATTTTCTCTACGTGTGTAAATGAAGCATTGGAGGAGGGCCCCCTTTGCCAAGTCTGCACACATCTTTCTGTATCGTTGCATGTGGTATGTTTTAATTAAATCCTGTAGAAGTCGATTTTCCTTATTTTAATTACTCATACATTGCAAAACGAGTTAGATTGTTTGAACAGGGTTATAAGCTCTGTTATTTAAATGTTTAAATGCTGTAGGAATGATTTAAATTTCTTATTCAATATCGAATTACTGTGCATTTCTTATTCAATATCGAATTGCTGAGGATAGTTATACATTGCAAATGTCTTCTTGTAAAGGAAATCAATGATTGGCTGCTTTCAACAATGAGATAATAGGCAGTGTATTGTGGTCTATTTTTAGGATTTAGGTTCAATGTGTTTTTATCTCAGAATATTTCACATATGAATTGCTGTTTAAACTCAGAGATCAAATGAAGTTGCTTCTGTAAGGGAGGTTTTGCATTTCAAAGTCATAGCATTCTAGCATTCAATAGATTTGTTTCATAGTTAAACTAAATTCCAGTCAGGTCTAGCTTTGAGTCTCTATATTTGGGATATGCCTCTAAGTCTACAAACTCCAGATTGAAATAAACTTAAGGTCTAATTTACACTAGTAGATTGGATCCCAACATTTGGCACCATTGCCGGGGTGGTGTTTTAGAAGCAGACTTAAGAACTTTAGTTCTCTTATAAAAAGAAAATTTCAAAAACACAGAGTAGCTTTTAGTTTTATGTCAAGTCAAAGAGACGTGAAAGGAAGATTTATCAAACCCCCCCAAAAAATAGAAGTAACAGGAACTTCTTTATCTGATAAAAAAGGACTCATTATAACTGTTGATACTTTTGAAATGGCTGAAGAAGAAACACCAAAAGGGCCAACTGCAGAATAGAGAAGGGATTATGAGAGAAGGTTAGAAATGGAAAATAAAATAAGACAAGAGAGAAGGGAAGAAGAGAGGAGAGATGATAGGGAAGAGGAAAGAAGGTATGAAAGGGATGAAAGAGCAGAAGAAGACCAAGAAGCCACCTTTAAATTCCCCATCTTGGACACTAGCATCATCCTAGGGGAAGAGGTAAAGATGAAAAATATTCCACCATCTGTCCTACCAAATTTCTATGGTATGACTTCTGAAGATCCAGATTCTTTCCTATTCGAATTTGATATCTTGTGTCAAACCTATGGATATACTGATGACACCCACAAACTTCGTCTTTTCTCTTCTACTCTTAAAGCAACTGCCTTGAAATGGTTCATGGGATTAGGAGAGCATTCTATAACTAGCTGGGATGAGATGAGGAAAATTTTTCTTAGGAAATATCAGGAATATTGTAGATCAAAGGATTTAAAAGATGACATTTTCAGAATGTCTCAACAGGAAGACAAAACTTGGAAGAGTATCTAGAAAGATTCTCATACAACTTGCAGAAATACAAATACAATTCATTGACACCTGAGATCACTTGGACAATCTTTTTAAAAGGAATAAGAGAAGAATACCTTGATATTTTGAATGTTATGGGCAAAGGTGACATATCCTACTTACCATTTGATGAAATACAAGACTTATGTCAGAAGTATTCAAGAGGAAAGGCTAGAAATGGGAAAAGGGATGTAACTTCCAAAGTAACTAAATCTGCAACTAGTGGCATATCCAGAGCTGAACTTGGCAATCTGTTAGAAGATGTACCTTAGGCACACAGGTCGAAACATCAAGAACCAAGAAAAGAAAAGAACAACAAGATCAACAAGATCAAGCCCTGTCTATTTTTTTCCCTAAATGTAGAAAGAAACACCCATTAAAAGAATTTCCTTTAAATACAGTTCAAATTTGTGGCTTATGTACTGCAAATCACAAAACTGATGATTGCCCCATATTGAAAGAATTGTAGGAAGCCCGAATGGAGGAGAATCAAAGCATGGAGTCTCTCTATTTTATGGGACAATGAAGACCTTGGCAGCCACGTTTTTTAGGTATGTCTCAAGATCCTATGCAGTAGTTTCATTCAAATTATCAAACTCCTATTCATAATTCATGGAGTGCACCCATGCCCTGGCAAACTTGGTCTCCTCAATTAGCCCAATCTGCTCCAAATTGGTGAGGGTATACTCATGGTAACCAGACATATCAACAGGCCTATCTACAACCCTATCAACAACCTTCTGCATATCCCCAATACTAGCAGAATCAAGCCCCATTTTTCCAACATCCCAAACTTGCTCCTTAACTAGGCCAACAACCTCAACAACTTCAATTGCCATCCAATCAGCCTCCACCTCGACCAACATGATTGCCATCCCAGCCAATACCAAATCCAAATAATAAAATGGATAAACCTATGTATAATGTTGATGATGGAATGGCACTCCCCTACTCAATCCTCCCACTTCAAAATATCAACTTAAGATCTGGAAAAACTTTTCAAAAAGAATCTCCTGTTATTTTAGAAGAACAAGCAAAAAATGAGAAAACTCCAAAAAAATTAAATATAGAAAAAGTCACACTCATAAAATCACAGTAAAAAAGGGAAAACATTAGTACCTTATATACCTCCCTTTCCAGAAAGGTTGGGCAAGGAAAAACTTTCAATCACCCTACCTGATTTTGATGTTTTGAATGAGTTAACCAATGTATGTGTCAAAATTCCCCTACTGCAGGCTATAAAGGATATTCCAATCTATACTAAAGCAGTTAGGGAATTATGTCTTAATAAAAGAAGGAAGGATCCATCAAAAATTCATGTGGTAGGCAAATTAGCAGGATTAATGTCTAACACTGTTTTTATTGAAAAGTATGTAGATCCTGGAATCCCAAAGGTCACAATTACTGTCAACAATTTTTCAAATCCAAAAAACTGATTGATTTAGGTGCTGCCATTAATGTCATGACACTAGAGACAATGGAATACCTTCACTTGAAAAATCTCAGACCAACCACTATAGTTTTGGAACTAGCTGAAAGATCTAAAATCACACTTGAAGGGATCTTAGAAGATATCATTGTTTCTTTAGATTCCTGGGAGTATCCTATAGATTTCATAGTGCTGCAACGAAAGTCTAATCTAGGAGGGCATCCATTGATTCTAGGAAGACCCTGGTTAGCAACAATTGATGCTTTCATAGGGTATAGATCAGGAAGTATGCTCATTTCACATGGGACAGAGAGAAAACAAATTACACTTTATCCTTCTGCCCAGCGACCTTATGTATTAGATCAGTTATCATGGATTAATGAGACCAAAGATCAGGAAGAAGAAGTAATTCAGCCTATCCTAAGTATCAATCAGTTCTTTGATTTTCAAGAAGAAAACAACGAATATTTCCTAGATTACTTCATTGCTGAACCTGATATTTCTGAAGAATTAAGAGACATGCAGTATGCTATAGCAGATCAAGTTTTGGGACAGAATTTTCAGAAAAATTGCACAGTACATTCTTTAGCTTTGGCACTTCATGATATTTTTAATGTCCATTCAATCACTGATGTCCAAAGAAAAACAGTTGAAATCAGTCCAGGAAAACACTTGAATATCAGTGCACATCTTACTATATCACAGGAAGAGAAGTTGATTGCCTTACTAAATAAATATTCCCATGCATTTGCTTGGGAATACACTGACATGCCAGGCATTCATCATGAAACATGCACTCACCACATTTACACAGATGATAAAATTAGACCTCTTAGACAATCTCAACATAGAATGAACCCCATACTAAAAGAGATAGTTAAGGAAGAATTGCAGAAGTTATTAAAGGTAGGATTTATCGACCCTATCTCTGACAGCCAATGGGTTTCTCCCTTGGTTGTTGTTCCTAAAAAAAATGGCAAATGGCAGATATGTTTAGATTATAGGGAGTTAAATAAGGCAACACTAAAATATTATTTCCCATTGCCCTTTATTGATCAAGTGTTAGATGCCTTAGCTGGAAAAGAATATTTTTCATTTCTAGATGGTTTCAGTGGATATAATCAAATTAGCATTGCAAAAGAGGACCAAGACAAAACTACCTTTACATGTCCCTGGGGCACATATGCCTACAAGGTTTTACCTTTTGGCTTATGTAATGCCCCAGCTACCTTTTAGAGAGCAGTCTTAGCCATTTTTGCAAATCTAATTTATGAATGTGTTGAAGTCTATATGGACGATTTTTCTGTGCATGGAAGTGCCTTTGAGGATTCCTTAGCAAACTTGGAGAAAATTTTAAAAAGGTGTGTTGACTCAAACCTTTCCCTTAGCAACGAAAAGTGTTTTATGATGATGATTGGAGGGATAGTTTTAGGACATCACATTTCTTCATCTGGAATAAAAGTAGATCCTGCTAAAATTCAAATCATTGTAAATCTATCTGAACCAACAACTCAAACAGATGTAAGAAGCTTTTTAGGGTATGCAGGCTTTTATCGTAGATTTATTGCAAATTTCAGTAAGATAGCTCTGCCATTGTTTAAATTACTTTCAAAGGATTTACATTTCAAATGGGATACTAACTATCAATTTGCATTTCAGACACTTAAAGAGAAGCTCTCAACTGCTCCCATTTTAAGGGGACCAAATTGGACATTGCCCTTCCATATTTATACTGATGCATCTGATACTGCAATAGGGGCCTCTTTGGGACAAAAAGAGCATACCGTGACTTATGCTATTTATTTTATCAACAAAAATCTAACACCTGCAGAATTGAATTATACAGTAACTGAAAAGGAGATGTTGGCAGTAGTTCATGTTGTGAACAAATTCCGTCATTACATTACTAGCTACAATTTTTTTTGTCCACACAGATCATTCCGCTTTACGATATTTGATGAATAAGTCTATTACTAATGGTCGGATAACCAGATGGTTACTATTAATGCAAGAATTCAGTATCACTATTTTAGATCGGCCTGGACGAGAAAATAAAGTGGTAGATTTCCTGTCTCGCTTACACAATACTGGTGAGGTTGTTCCTGTTTTACATAGTTTTCCTGATGAACACTTGTTTGCAATTTCTGTTATCACTCCTTGGTATGATGATATTGCCAACTATATATCATCAGGATAGCTACCTCGAGTCTATCTCATCTAAAGAAAAGAAAAAGATTATTAAACAAAGTGCTAGACATATATGGGTCAATGGTGATCTCTTTTACACAGGATATGATCTAATTATTAGGAGATGTGTATGACAAGATGAAGTTTTAGATATTTTGAAAGCATGTCATGATGAACAGTGTGGTGGCCATTTTGCAGAGAAAAGAACAACATACAAGATACTCAATTTGGGGTATTACTGGCCTTCTATTTTCAAGGATTCTAAGAAGTATGTTAGGAGCTGTGATACTTGTCAACGGATGGGACGGCCAGTCCGATCTGATGAAATACCACTCCAACCACAAATCCTAATAGAACCATTTGAAAAGTGGGCTCTTGATTTCATTGGTCCGATTCATCCACCATCACAAGGAAAGAAGTACATTTTAGTATGTACTGACTATGTTACAAAGTGGGTGGAAGCCAAACCATTACCAAGAGCTACATAACAGATAGTGGTAAACTTTCTTTTGAAGAGATATTTGTCAGATTTGGGGTTCCTAGAGAGATTGTCACTAATCAGGGTGCACAATTTACTTCTAAACTAGTGCAGGAGATAGCAGCAAAGTAAAAGATTAAGCACATAAAATCTACACCTTACCATCCACAGTCCAATGGCTAGGTGGAATCTACAAACAAGACTTTGGAAGGAATCATCACCAAAACTATCTAGATGCATAGAAAGGATTGGTCAGCTAAGCTTACTAAAGTTTTATAGGCATACCGAATTACTTGGAAAAACAGTACTAGTTTTTCTCCTTATCATCTCATTTATGGTAAGCAATTCCTCTTGCCGATAGAATTTCAAATTCATACCTTTAAGTTAGCAGCAGATTTGGGGATGAATCTTTCTGAAACATGGCAAGAAAGGATACCACAATTGAATCAACTAGATGAGATGAGACAGGCTGCAATAGAACACAATATTTTGATACAACAACAGAGAGCCCAATGGCATGAAAAGTTTATAAAAAAGAAACAATTTCACATCGGTGACTGGGCCCTATTGTTTGATTCAAAATTCAAGGACTTCAAGGCCAAGTTCACAACTCATTGGCTTGGTCCATATGAGATTGCAGAGGTATATGACAATGGCTCAGTCAAGCTGCAAACAATCGATGATGAAGCACGATGATTTGTGGTCAATGGCCATTGGCTCAAACTCTACACCAAGCCTATCAACAAAGAAGATTTCATACAATAGATTTCACAGCAACGGGAGATGGAAGTGCTGGATAAACACACTGGTGTTTCTTCTTCACTTTCTTCTTAGCCATCTTTTTGATTTGATAAAAAAATAAAAATACAAAAAAAGAAACAAAACACAAAGACAAAAAAAAAACAAGAAACTAAAAAAGGGAGTTTAGTTGTGAAAACCAGGCAACTGGCACAACATAAACTTGAATTTTCCTTGGAAAACTAGGTTTGCTTGGCCATTGAAAATTCACAAATTTTTTTTCACTTTTTGGCATTAGCAATTTCATGCCTCATAGGCAGTTTGTTTTGCATAATAAAGATCTTGTTTGACTTGAGGACAAGTCAATAAATAGGCCTGTGAGGGGGATAAGCATTTCATGCTTTCTATTTTTTTCTTCTTTCTTGGAACCCTCCAAGCCCTTTTTCCTATGCAGAGGGACTTGACTTCCAGTTTAGCAGAAGGAATCTGAGATAGTTCCAAGCCTTTTCCAAATGCAGAGGGACCTGACTTCCAGTTTAGCAAAAGGAAACTGAGATGGCAGACATTTTTAAGAGAAGACATCAGAAAGACATATGTGAATCAAGAACAAATTGCAAACCAGCTACATCAAGCAGCGAGCTCAGTATAAAGGGATATCAAGCAAAGTCCGTAAGGATTTTAATTTTTATGCTTTAAAAGTTGCATGATTCTTTGTTTTTAAGTAATGAAATATCTACCTATCCTCATAAGCTTGACTGTCTACTCTATCTCCTTCACAATCCATGCTAGCACTCCATTCACTTCTCATTATTCTACCCTAGGTGTCAAAATGGTGGTCAGAATCAATCCCAGAAGCAAACTTTAAATTTTCAAAACCTAAACTGCATTCTAGAGGCAGGGTTTTCTTCTCAACAGGAAGAGAAATTTAAAATAAAAAATAAAAATGGAATTCAAATGTTTTTATATTTTCATTTATATACTCTAGATATTAGTGCATTATGCATTAAGTTAAAAATATATATGGAATATGGGTTGTAGAACATTTGATATAAGGAATGGCTGTGTTTATTTACAAAAGGTGAAAAGAGTTCACTCCAGGTAAAGAAATCCCTTCCTTGCAACTCATTAATCAAACACTGGGGTATGAAAGGGAATTGGAACGCATTGTATAGAGATGGAATGGTTCTAACTATGCCTTCATCTTTTTCCTTGAGAAATTTGTACCTGAACTAGTGATGGGGATATAAAAAATGGCATGTTCAGATAATGATTGTAAAAGACGTGGGAATCACAGTTGTATGCTCCCATGAAAATATATATGTGCCTAGAAAATCACATTGCAAACTTATGACACTGGGATTGCATATCACAATGGTCATTTCGTTTTGATCATTTCCCAGATTTCACTCTTCCATCTGCAGACCCGATTGTTGTATAATGAAAAGGAATATAGGGATAATATTTCATAGTGAAAAGAAGGTGTGTATCACAGAGGAAGGATGCAGGCACTAGCTTTCTGAAGAATGCATATGCGCAGGATAAATTTTGAAGCAATAATGCCAGAGGAGAGGTAAAACTTGAATCTTTTGCCAAAAGAATTTGCTAGATCAATAGCAATTCTAGTTTCAGAGTATCATTTTGAAATAGGAAAACGTTTACAGAAGTTAAAAGTTGCAAAGCTGGGGTTTTCTACTACATATTTCTTTTCCTATTAAAATTGCAAAATGGTGTCTAGATTGGAACCAAAGAAATTCGATTCCACTATTATTCATGAGAAATGTATGAAAATTTTTGAGAAGAAATAGTGGGTGACTTTTTTTGAAAATTTTGATGGGCACAATGACAATGTTAGCCTAGCCTTTGCTGACTCGTTTGATGGAGAAAGGGCTACAGTGGGAAATTTGAATTTCAGACTGTCTGAAGACATTTTGACACAGATCGTTGGCTTACCACAGCAAGGAGAGAGATTCTTTAAAACCAAACAATTCAAGGAGAAGGCATGGATACCCTTTCTATGCAGGTCAAGGGCAGGATCAGTGAACTAGAAGAAGGGAATACCAAGGAGCTGGTTGGTTCATCCTTGGGACGAAATAGTTTATATCATCCAAAGATGCATCACCTGTGAAGGTTGATTTAGTATTGTATATCTTTATCATATCAAGCTATTGCAACAACTGAAGGGTGATTGTGAGATTAACATACCCGATGGCTAAGGCTGTTCAAAAGCGTGCAGAAGATAAATTAACAAGCCTTTTCCACTATGGGCTCATAAAAATAATCATCACATATGAGTTACAGAAGCAAAACCTGACATGGCAAGAATTTCTAATTCATAATCAGTTTGAAGAACAAGAAGAGCTTCCTGAAGAAGGTTTGAAAGAATACAAACTGTTGATGATAACATACCCCAAGGATGGAGAACAGAACCTTGAAGCAACAAGCTCAAAACTGCTTAAGGGGAAAAAGAAAGAAAGAGAGGTATTGATGATCACAAATGATGAAGACAACTCTGAGGCAGCAAGCTCAAAACAGCCTCAGAGAAGGATACAAACCAGGAGTGTGATGAAAGAAGAAAGTCAGTTCCAAAAGCAAGATCAAATCTTCACCACTTAGAAGAAAAAGCCAAGGAAGCATCAACAAGCTCGAAATAAGTCAACACTAGAAGAGGATGATGAAAGCTAGCAGAAACAGTATGAATACATACAATCCTTGGAAAGTCAAGAAGAAATTCTAATAGGTGAGATAGGGAAAGTCCATGAAGAAAAAGATACCCAAGAAACTGAGAATATTTCAGATGAAGTGATAAAGCAAACTAAAAAAATCAATCTCTTCTTGGAGCAGCAAAAAAAAGAAGAGAAAAAGAATCTAAGACAGGAAATATTAAATAATCCAGCTTCTCCTTTCTTAGAGCAACAAATTATGGAAAAATAAAAGAAGGGAGATTCAGTACAAGAGAATGAAGAATTGGGGATGGACACTAATTCTGTGCAGCCTCCAATGAAGATGGAATAGAAGAAAACTTCCAAAAACAGTAAAAAGATTAAGAAATTGAAATTGGAAGTAAGGGAATTAGAACCGAGGAATGAAAAGTTAAAAGAAAGGAACATGAAGCTTAAAGTTCAAAGGGCACGAATCTACAAGCATGCATATAGATGGTATAAACAAAAGAAGACTTACAAAACCAAGTATGAGAAACAGAAAGTCCTTTATGCATCTCAAACTTCTACAGATGCATCATCTTAGACAGGAGATTAAAAGCAGAGGGTCAACAACAAAATTTTGGTCGTGATATAAGTAGGGTCAAATTTTTGAAAATACTTTTTGTGCATGGGGACATGCAACAACTTCCTCTTGGGGGAGATGTTGGGCACCATTTTTACCTATTTTTGCCATCTAAATACCTTCCAGTTTTCTCTATAAACCTTCATACTTGATCCATAAAACCTTAATTTCATCCACAAAACTTTGGTCAAAGGTATAAATGTTGTTGCTTCTTAACAAATTTAATTATGAGATTTTTAAGGCATTTAAATTAAGGTTTTATTCAAAATTACAAAATGTGCTAACTTCCAGTAATTTCTCCTAGGTTGGATACTTGCAAGCCAGCTAGGTGCAAGTTGAGAGATCGGAGGAATATCCTCGATGTCCAAGGATGGTTAAACTTCTAACGAATAGATGACATGGTTTTCACAGGTGTCGAGTCAATGCTGGTCAAAGACGACCACATGTGCTACCACTTAGCATAAAAATAGGATAGTTTCGCTTTTGTATATTTTGATGGATCTGATGGAGGATCTCAAGGGTCGCATATCATTATGAGTCCTCCATATTTGTAGCATTTCTATTTTTTTTAAAATTGTATAAGTATTTGATTTTACAGAGGATAGAAACCCCCTGGATCATAGACGTATGGTTTTGAAATAAAGACTATGGATTTGATAAATTATGGTGTATGCCCAATTCTATATGGTGAATGCGATTGAGTTCTAGAGCTCTATGATTTTCTCTACGTGTGTAAACGAAGCATTGGAGGGCCCCCTTTTCCAAGTCTGCACACATCTTTCTGTATCGTTGCATGTGGTATGTTTTAATTAAATCCTGTAGAAGTCAATTTTCCTTATTTTAATTACTCATACATTGCAGAACGAGTTAGATTGTTTGAACAGGGTTATGAGCTCTGTTATTTAAATGTTTAAATGATGTAGGAATGATTTAGATTGCTTATTCAGTATCGAATTATTGTGCATTGCTTATTCAATATCTAATTGCTGAGTATAGTTATACATTGCGAATGTATTCTTGAACAATGAGATAATAGGCAGTGTATTGTGATCTATTTTTAGGATTTAGGTTCAATTTGTTTTTATCTCAGAATATTTCACATATGAATTGTTGTTTAAACTCTGAGATCAAATGAAGTTGCTTCTGTAAGGGAGGTTTTGCATTTCAAAGTCACAGCATTCTAGCATTTAATATATTTGTTTCATAGTTAAACTAAATTTCCAGTCAGCTCTAGCTTTGAGTCTCTATATTTGGGATATGCCTCTAAGTCTACAAACTATGGATTGACATAAACTTAAGGTCTAATTTACACTAGTAGATTGGAGCCCACCAATCACTAAGACCCTTTTTCTATCCATAACCAAAAGATTCAAATACTCTGTCTGCAATAGGAATTCTGAAAGACACAAAAGAAAAAATAAGATGCCCCTTTGCCTCACCAGGTCACAAAAAGATTAAAAAAAAACTCATGTCTTCAAACTATTGTAGGGAAATTTGAAGAAACAATTATCAAAAGGATAACATAACAAGGCAATCACTCAATAATGAATGAGCCTTCCACTGAGATCATCCCCTCAATCACTTCTTGGAAGAAAAGCTTTCCAAAAACACAAGAAGTTTCCAATTTTGACAGGTTGTCTGCTTCACGGTTGTACTCTCTGGAAATATGCATGAAGGAGAGGCTGAAAAAAGACTTTTCGAGAACCAAGTAATTCTTTTGCACCAACTCTTCAAGTTGATGACCTCTAAGTTGAAAGAACATTTTACCCATTCTATAACATCCTTTGAATCTCCAAAGATAATCAAGGAATCAATTCCACAATTCTTTGCAAAGAAAGAATCCCCCAAAGACCAAGAAGTTCATCTCTTGTATTGCTCCACTCGTAACCTCCCATCCAGATGTTGAAAATATGTTCATTTAATTTCATAACCATACCACTTCCACATCTCCCTTCCTTCAACGAACCATCAAAGAAACCTACACTTGCAAAAGGAGACAAGAGAGGCTTGTGTAGGACCTTTTTAGAAGAAAGCCTTATATCTGTCACAAATTCTTTAAAAAGAGAGAGACTCTTTGTAACAACGAAATCGACATTTGGAACCAACTACTTTATTTGGAACCAACTACTTTACTTGTGGCTCTGCAAGTATATATAAGATTAACCATTAATAATATGATTAATATAGATTTAATTATTTTATTTTTTATTTTTTATATCTTCAAAATTTATACTTCAAAGAATTTGATTTTTCTAGGCTAGTAGTAAACTATAGTAGTTAATATAGTGTTTTATAGAATTAAGGATTAATAATATGATTAATATATCTATTAGCACCGGAATTGAACCAAAGGTTGCGGAAGGGATCGCTTTCGAGTAACAACAAAACCACTTTTTCGCGCCTCCAGCCCTGCGCGGTCAAAGAGGGATCTCTCGTTCATCACCGGACCAGCTCCACAAAAGGTTGTCAGTCTTGTGTGTCACTAGAGTCTACTCCGCATAGGATCTTCAATCGGTATGCTCAGGGGGCTAGTATCCTGAATGGGGCAAAGTGGGTCGAGGTAGGTGCATGGTGGGGTTATCGGGGTTAAAGGACCATGGGAAAATGGAGTCGAAACCTGTGCAAGAAACAATTACAGATGGAAAGAATGACGAAAGGTAGCAAACGGAGGCAAGATAGCTACTGATTTCCCAATCAGGAGATTTTAGCGAGTGTTTTGGAGGACAAGAAAGAACAGTCCATCTCATGGAGCATTGACTAGATGAATTCCATGAGACTTTATAAGAACCATTATTAATTCCTGGAATAGGAGTCGAAGCATAGCAAGTACGAATTCGGAACCACTATACCCTATGTTATAGGCATGAAAGAAATAAACAAAATGGAGTGAAAACAAGGAAACACAATTTACACATAAAGAAAGCACTTATTGGGAAAAACAACAACACAGGAATCTTTGCTGTGAATGACAGTCTTCCACTGCAATTTTATTCATACACGGGTATCAAGCTTTTACAAATGGGAGACTCAACCCAGGATTGTTTCCCAATCCAATTCTCTAACTCCTTTTCTCCCTCTATCAAGAACATTTTTATACAATCCTAATGTTGAGACTATAGAATTAAAAACTGTTACAAGTCACCATCCGGCGTTAATAGTGCAAATACTGGGCTATCGCCACGTTTTACAAATATAAACAAACATTATGGAGACGGAGCGCGTGATAACGCGGGTTGACAGCACAGAGCCTCCCACAATCCTGCTTCGTGAAAATGACTCCCACGCGACGTGCTGACGAACGATTGTCTGCACAGGCTGCCCTGGACCCATTTTGGGTCTCCTTGTCTAGCTGGAGGCTGTCGATCAAAGGTTGACAAGAAGGCCCAAATCCTTCTCTCTACCATTCTCCCGGCCTCATCCTCCATCTGGTAACATTGTTATAGGAGGAGATCAGAGAGAGGGTGGTCGAATGCTAGGTGATGACAAGCGACTTAAGAAGCTTATCATCCTTGTACTATCTTCTTCCTCCTATGAGGAGGATCTTCCCATGAGCCATGCAGGTAGGTGTGCACCTGTCCCTCTCTTTGCCCACGACTAAGCAGCCAAATGGAACCCCCAGGAATGGCATTGGAGGCATCGACCAATCTGCGATGAGGCAGATTACATGTGTGAACACCCCCTCCGCTGTCATTTCCACACAGGATGGGAGATTTGCACTTCGGGAGTCTTCTTCAGCCGTTCGATCAAAGGAAACTTTTGTATCCACCGTCCACATTCCACTTATCCCGCTGCCAACCTTTCTCTTCAGTACACCATGGGCGGTTTGGATCGTGATACGTTCTGAGCCGTAGATCAAGGTCGGCCCTCATGCAGCCGTCGATCGAAATGGGCCCCACCATTTTTCGCAACGGAGAACTCAAATATTCGCCTGTGCCGGTTCGCCTTGAGAAATGAACCGTAGCCGCTGATCTTTTCTCGCTTTTATCATAGCTGTTGATCCTTTTGACCTCTACGCCTTTTCGCGATTTGAGATTGTGGTTTTACCCGCACAAGTATGGATTGCGAAATCGCTATAGGCCGTAGATCTACCTCAAGCCACATCTCACCTGTCGAAAGCTTCCGGTCATTAACGGATTTCGCAATCCGGGAAGGGAGCTTGGACCGCACATGTTTGTCCGCGCGAAGCGATCTGGAACTGTTGATCTGCCTCTGATCAATCGCAACCCTTGAATATGGATCACGCCCAATGTCATGATACACTTGCCGCTTTCATCATTGAAGGATGGTCACACGAGATTCGAGGGGCTAGGACCCTTACTGAACCTCTATCAAGCCGTCAATCAACTGTTACAATGAAGTGTTAACAACATCTTTAATTATTGTTTTTAGATTTTGTATATCCTCAAAATTTATACTTGAGTAAACTTGGAATTTTTTTTGTTAATTTTTTTTCTATTTTCCATATACTAAGTTGTAAAGCATTTTTTTCCTTTATATGCAATAATCTAATGTTCAATAGAAATTAATATACTTTTTAATAGTCTTTAAACTTGTTAAATATATTTTTTAATTTTTAATTTTAATTTTTTTCTTAAAAGTAAAGAATTTGGTAATATATTTTTTAAATTTTTTCTTAAAAGTAAATAATTTGTAATATGTTGTTTTAATTTTATTTTTTCTTAAAAATGAAGAATTTTCATATATATATAATTTTAATTTTTTCTTGGAAGTAAAGAATTGTGTGGTTATCAAATTTGAGAACAATTTTAGAATAAAGTTAAGATAATATATATTTTTATTGAAAAATAAAAAAATATTTTTAAATAATGTTAAATGTTTTTTTATAATAAAACTGTTTTTTTAATGATAAATATATGTTTTTTATAATAAAACTTGTTATAGTTAAAAAATTAAATTTATTAAAACTTACAAAAAAATATAAATTATTTAAATTTATGACATAGGTTTTCAAAATAAGATATATGGAATATAACAAATGTAATAATAAAATTTACAGTTACAAATAAAGTTTGGTACTTGAATTAAAAATATATATACTTAACAAATTAAAAAAATCTTTTACATTAAAGTTGGATTTATGATGTTTTAATCAATACAATTAATTTATCATATTAATAAAATATTTGGATAATGTCAAATTTTGTTTGCTCATTTAATTAAAAGGTGGTGGGTATTCTCACTTAAATTCAAACCCCTTTAAAAATGAGCTAATTGAAAAAAGACAGCAGAATTTCATCACCTTTACTACACTGAAGTCAAAGGCTAGAATCCAAACCCAATAAGATTCAGCAAGGGGATTCCATAGACGATAGAACAAAGGATACAAGAATAAGTTCGATATAGCTTTGGCAGAATTTCATCACCTTTACTACACTGAAGTCAGAATTTCATCACCTTTACTACACTGAAGTCAGCTACATAGGCCGAGCTTAACCAGCATGTACGTTCATGCTGGTTCCTCCAGGTGGCGTGGGTCCCTTGCAAGTCAACCCAATCCATAAACCGGAGTTCCTCTCGGAATTTTTTGAAACTTCCCGGCAGCCATTTAATGTGACCTCAGACCTGTACCACTAGCTGCTTGCCCGTCCCTTCCGCCGTCACCCCCGAGCACCTGCAAATGAAGCTATTCTCGCACCTCGCAGCCCTCTCGATATAAAGATTTGGGGGCACTGCAGGTCGCAGTGCATTTTACTCCAGACTGGTGCGCGCGCTCGAAATACATGGCAGGGTTCTTCGAGGATCTGGCTTTGAAGTATCCGGGTATCTATGAATCCAATTGTTTTTTTTCGTCTTAGACCACCATACGTCCAGACCGAGCAATAGCAACAGACCTGCCGACCCGAACGACATAGTCAACAAACCCGCTGTATCAGCGAGCCCAGGGAGGTAAGCCAGAGGAATTTGGGGTTCGAGAACGTTGGCCATGACTTTTGCCAATACAGAACCCAAATTCGTCACTGGTTTTAAATACAGAACCCAAATTCGTCACTGGTTTTCTCGCCCAAAGTCCAAAACCTGACGTGGGCGCTGGCAACATATTGGTAAGAAATATGAGTTGAACTTGATATTCTCGGGGCGGTTTATAAATTGTGGTCGCAGATTGGCAAGAAAGATCTCACTTGGTCGCAGATTGGTGAGAAAGATCCCACTCACTCGTTGTAAATTACCACGAAATTAGGGCTTATGCTCATCTCCTTTCACAATCGTACAAAAATTGTTCGACCACTGTTCACAAAATATCTTGAATATAGATTTCTATTTTTCATCTCTGTGATTACTTCAACAGAAATGAATTGCAAAGATCCAGGCCCATTGATAATTAATTTAAATTTCTAATTAATATAATTTACTAGACGCTTTATTAATATAGAATCAGCCAAAGGTGAATTTACCATCTTTATCTTTTTTGGCCTGATTCAAATGCTTGAGTTTATTTTATTGCTTTCTTCTATTCAATGGGTAAGGGAAGAAGCAAATTCAAATGCTTGAGTTTATTTTATTGCTTTCTTCTATTCAATGGGCAAGGGAAGAAGCAAAAATCAACAGAGTCAAGCAAAGAGTAAAGTTATCAACCCCACAGAAGGAGCAAAATCAACAAAGTCAAGCAAAAAGTAAAGTTAACCATTGACTTTGTTGACTTTGCTCTTTACCCATTCGATTAAAAAATCTACAATCTAGATAAAAATGCCTCATTCAAAGAATGAAATTCAATTTAAAGTCAAAACAAAATTTCATATAACACATATTGTCTAACACACCCATCCAATAATTAATTCTATTTTTCTGTATGCCATATTTTGTGGGTCTCGCTATATTTCAGTTAAATGAAAGAATTTTCAAGGAAAAGAATATGATAATCACGATATGATTTTTTTGAAGTTGATAGAGAATTGAGATTAATATTGCCATATTCTATAGTTTCAGATAAATTTAAAAGTACTTTCGAATTATAAATGTTTTGGTAGTGCATGATATTTTGGTTTATTTTTTATATATAATTAATGATTCATGTTAATATTAAATTAAAAAAATTTTGAATTAAAAAGATTTATTGTAAAGTTCTTAGATTATCTTTGGATATTTTTCGCTGGTTTCGGACAGGAATGAAGTGAAAATTTCATGGCAGTGGAAGGTCTTATGGAAGTTTAAGTCTACTCTTAAGACAAAAATATTTTGCTGGTTTTTATTATCTGATAAGGCTTTAACTTTGGATGTCCTCTGTAGAAAGGGCAGGGAACCTGGTAGATGTTATTTGTGTAAGATGGATGCTCAGTCTAACTTTCATTTGGATGTGGGTTGCTAATTTTCCAGAAGTGTTTGGTTTGAACTTGAGTCCAAGTTACACGTTAAGAACTTATTAAGTGGAAATTCTGTAATATCTTGTCTTAAGAACTGGTGTCTTAATGAGGAGGTGAAACACATTAGATCCTTACCTGTTATTGTTTTATGGTTCTTATGGAAGTCAAGAAATCAGAGTTGCTTTGAAGATTTTATTCTTATGCCTTCTCAGGTTTCTTCTCTCTCTTTGGGTTTGTTGAGTTCTTATCCTCAAGATAAAATTGTGGTAAGAAACAGATATGTTGTTGAGGCAGTTATTGATAAATCTTTTTCTTGGGGTATTTTGATGGATCAACAACAGGTGATCCTAAACTCTATGGAGATGGTGGTATGCTTTACATTGTGATGATCATTTTTTTACCTTTAACGCAGGTTTGGGTTTTGGTTCTAATAACTTTGTTGAGCTTCTTGGTTTAAAGTTACTACTCACTTTGGCTCTGGATAAACATCTTTCTAAGTTGCAGATTTTTTTTGACTTCGGTTATTCACTGGGCCACTAGTAAGTATAGAATAGAATTCAGAATATTCAGCTTTCCCAGATTCTTCATGAGGTTATCAAATTTTCTGATATGCTTGAGTTTGTGGATTTCAAGCATTTTTACTGTGAGAAAAATTATCTTCCAGATGTATTAGCAAAAGCTGGATCTAATGTTGTGGTTGGGTATCCGCAGATTACTCAACATCGGGCAGGTGAAAGTTTTGAGGTTGTTCTACTCTTTTAGCTTCTTGGGAGATGACCTTGACTTTGTCTGTTTTTATTTACTCTTAAAACTTTTATTATGGTTGTTGGACAACTTTTGATTTTGGGTATTTTATATGGGCATGTGGTGGCTATTTATGAGAATTTTTGCTTGAACATCTGGTAGCTGAAAGTTTTGAGAGTGTTCTATTGTTTAAGCTCCTTGGAGATGATTATTTTCTCTTAAAACTTTGATTATGGCTGATTGGACAGCTTTTGATTTTGGCTGTTTTTCCAGATGGTGGTCTATATATGGGCATGTGGTGGTTGTTTATGAGAAGTTTTGCTTTGTGCATAAGATATCTTTGCGATGTAATTACTATGATATGGTATGGTATGTTATGTCTGATCTTTTGTATACTTTTTTATCATGTTTGCTTGCTTGTTTTTCTAAATCAGAATTAAAAACTTATACTTTTTACTATAAAATATATGCAAGTCATTTACATAATCACATAAGATAAACTGATATAGTCTCATCTTTTATTAATAGTCCCCATATAAATAGTTCATATATCAATAATAGTCCATTCCATAAACGGTAACAAAAATATAATAGCCTAATAAAAATGAAAAAGTGTACTAAGTTTTAATAAGTAAATAATGCTTATCCATGTGTAAATATGTAGTGTACTAAAGTATTATTTACACATAAATATAATTTTTTTAATTTATTTGGAATAATATAAGAGTTGTTTATCAATTTTTTTATTGAAATTAAAATAAGTAGAATTTTTTATCTATGTCTAATTATAATTAATTTTTATAATTTTTTTATCATAAAAGAATATAAATATTTGAAATTTTTGAGAATCAAAATATAACTAAAAATATATTATCTACTCAAATAATCAATACTTAATCCAACTATACATAATCAAAATCAATTCCAAAAACACAAATGTTACAAAACTAAATTTAAACCTAAATACAAAGATAAAAATTTCTAAACCACAATTTACCCTCACTCAAACACCCTCACTAAATAATTTAAAAACACATTATATAAACGATTTAAATATATTGCATGTGGTCAAAACTTTTTTACGCAGACTACACATTAGTGGCTTCATGAAAGCCATACATATCTTATTACAATTACTCTCTTCCATTATGTTTTGTTTTGTGTAAAGATTATTCTTCATTGAATTTTTTGTGGTGTTGAATTTATCTCATTATTATCAATTCCTTATATAATACAAAATATCCTATGTATAGAAAAGCCACTTTGCATTTAGTCAAAACATTTCTACGCATACAAAATTACACGGAAACGATATATATTTTATTATTATTAGTCCTTGCCCATTGAATAGAAGAAAGCAATAAAATAAACTCAAGCATTTGAATCAGGCCAAAAAAGATAAAGATGGTAAATTCACCTCTGGCTGATTCTATATTAATAAAGCGTTTAGTAAATTATATTAATTAGAAATTTAAATTAAAATTCATTTCTGTTGAAGTAATCACAGAGATGAAAAATAGAAATCTATATTCAAAATATTTTGTGAACAATGGTGGAACAATTTTTGTACGATTGTGAAAGGAGATGAGCATAAGCCCTAATTTCGTGGTAATTTACAACGAGTGAGTGGGATCTTTCTCACCAATCTGCGACCAAGTGAGATCTCTCTTGCCAATCTGCGACCACAATTTATAAACCGCTCCAAGAATATCAAGTTCAACTCATATTTCTTACCAATATGTTGCCAGCGCCCACGTCAGGTTTTGGACTTTGGGCGAGAAAACCAATGACGAATTTGGGTTCTGTATTTAAAACCAGGGACGACTTTGGGTTCTGTATTGGCGAAAGTCATGGCCGACGTTCCCGAACCCCAAATTCCTTTGGCTTACCTCCCTGGAATCGCTGATACAGTGGGTTTGTTGACTATGTCGTTCGAGTCGGCAGGTCTGTTGCTATTGCTCGGTCTGGACGTATGATGGTCTAAGACCAAAAAAACAATTGGATTCGTAGATACCCGGATACTTCAAAGCCAGATCCTCGAAGAACCCTGCCATGTATTTCGAGCGCGTGCACCAGTCTGGAGTAAAATGCACTGCGACCTGCAGTGCCCCCAAATCTTTATATCGAGAGGGCTGCAAGGTGCGAGAAGAGCTTCATTTGCAGGTGCTCGGGGGTGACGGCGGAGGGGATGGGCAAGCGGCCAATGGTACAGGTCTGAGGTCACATTAAATGGCTGCCGGAAAGTTTCAAAAAATTCCGAGACGAACTCCGGTTTATGGATTGGGTTGACATGCAAGGGACCCACGCCACCTAGAGGAACCAGCATGAACGTACATGCTGGTTAAGCTCGGCCAGCTACATAAGGCAGAATTTCATCACCTTTACTACACTGAAGTCAAAGGCTAGAATCCAAACCCAATAAGATTCAGCAAGGGGATTCCATAGATGGTAGCACAAAAAGGATAGCATAAAAACCAATTGAAGACAAGAATAAGTTCGATATAGCTTTGGCTTCTCTACCATTTTTTCATACAACGAAGGACTTGGACGTCGGTTGACTCGGTTCTCTATTCTGCGAACCAAGTTACGAAAGTACAAGATGTTGTGTATAGACACGTCAAGCCAATGTAAAATGCATATACATTGAACAGGAAGATTGATTCTGGGCATTGTCACGGACTGATTTATATAAGAATTTTACACCACTCTTGCTTTTGGAAACCAGTGGACCCTCCAGAATATAATATCGTTCAAATCTCAGATCCAAATAAATGACGAATTATTTATGTGGACGAGAATAGGTGGCCGATAATTGATAGAAGTAATCGTTACTTCATAATTAAAGAGTGACTCGATGGGTAGTTCCTGTGAGAAGCCCAGAAATTGAGTGTACCAATAAAAATCAGATGCTGACAGTTTACAAAGACTAAATGTATTCAGGCGGCTGTAGTTGCTTGTTTTTAATGGTTTCTTTTCTTCGGTAAAAGATTTTGCAGAATAAAAAAAATATATATATATACACACGGGAAAACAGAAGTTTGATTCAATGATCACAGTCATACTTACCATTCTCATTACGTACACAAATCACCTTATGTCAAGACGATGACAATGTACCCACAAACACTATGCTGATGGTGTGCATTTTTCTTACAATGATTGAAAGCTCAAACCTACCATTCTCATTAGATTAATACGAATACCACGGGCGACGATGAAGATTTTGCTCATGATTCATGATGATTGAAAGTTGTATACTTGGGAATGGTGTGCCCAATGATTGAAAGTTGTGTACTTGGGAATGGTGTGCAGAATGATTGAAAGTTGTATAGTTGGCAATGCCGCAATGGTGTGCCCATCGTGAGCAAAATCTTGCTCGTCACCTTTGGTATTCGTGTTAATCTAATGAGAATAACAATTACAAAAAGGCTTCAAGAATATAGTGGCAATGGCAATGTGTGGGAAACGGGTGACAACTCGCTGCATAATTAACTTACTGAATTAATTTAGTTTGTTTAGTTAATAGTAACCGTGAAAGAAATGTATATATTTCTTGTATTCTCGTAGATAAGAGTTGGAGAGTTGTAAGCTGTTGTAATCTTCATTCATTGAATAATAAGGAAGACCGATACCATTGCTCCGGATGTTTCTCTCTCGGGGGTTTTACCACAGTAAACCTTGTGTTCATTGTTGAATGTCTGTTATTAAATTATGTATATTATTTTCTTTGTGGATCTCAGATCCAACAAGTGGTATCAAAGCCAGCGTGCTAAGAAACATGACTGGAACCGATTGTTGAGAGGTCAGCCATGATGATGCTGTGAAGAAGCCGGTGGAGAACTCGTGCGTGTTGCTGATTGCTGAGCGTGGAGACTAAAGAGTGATCTGAGCCTGCGTGCTGGGTTTGGGCAAAAGAGAAGAGAAGTGTCTGAAGAAATCATCTCATCTCTGCACCAAGAAGCTCGATGAGCTCGCTGATTGAAGTGAGGAGTTTTACAGCTGCCTGCCAAAGTGTGCTCGCTGCTGGAGGTCGCCGTTGAAGGAGCCTGCTAAGTTTGATGCTATTTTTTCAAAAAGTCTGAATATATATATATATTTTGGAAGTCAAGCCTGAATATATATATTTATATCTATTGGAAGTCAAGCTTTGTGCGGCAAGTTTTATCAAAAGTTTGGAATAAAAAAAAAATTTGGAATAAATTTATTTTTTGGAAGGCTGAAATTGGTTCATTGAAAATTTCTTGAGAAAATGGCAAAAACACAGAGTTTTAAATTTGAAATTGAAAATTTCAATGGGAGCAATAATTTCGAGTTATGGAAGGTCAAGATGAGGGATATGCTGGTTCAGCAAGGAGTGACGAAGGCACTGGTAGGGAAAACCAAGAAACACTATGATATGTCCAATGAAGACTGGAATGAGATAGATGAAAAAGCTCTGAGTGCTATTCGATTATGTTTGGCCGATGATGTCTTATTTAATATTGTGTCTGAAACTACAGCAACAGGTCTTTGGACAAAATTGGAAAGTTTGTATATGACTAAATCCTTGACAAATAAAATCCTCCTGAAGCGGCAGTTATTTACCTTGTGTATGAAAGAAGGTACAAAAATTTCTGATCACTTGAATGTGTTCAATACTCTTGTTTGTCAGTTGTCTAGTATGGAAGATATTATTAGTTTTGAAGACAAGGCAATTTTAATGTTGTGCTCTCTGCCCGAGTCATGGGCACATTTTGTAACCTCTATCAGTTTTAGTTATGTTGAATCTACTACCTTTGATGATGTTGTGGGAGCGTTAATTTTTGAGGAAACTCGAAAGAAATATAGTCTTGAAAACTCGACATCAGAAGTAATGATAGCCAGGAGAAGAACCAGTGAAAGAGGACAACATTCAAGAGGTACATCAAGATCAAAGTCGAAGGGCAAAAAGAGTAAATTGAAGTGTTGGTTTTGGAATAAAGCAGGACATCTTAAGAAAGACTGCTGGAAATGCAAGCAAGCTTCTAGGGAGGAGAACTCTACAAATGAGGCAAACATAGCAGAAAATGATTCAGGTATGATTGATGAGGTATTAACTACTTCTAATGTCTCAGAATATTATTATGGTTCGTTAGTTGATTCTGGAGCATCTCATCACATGTGTCTTCATAGAAGTTGGTTTCACACATACCAATCTATAGATGATGTTATAGTTTAAATGGGAAATAATGTAACATGTAAAACTGTTGGGATAGGGAGTATCAGAATTAAAATGTATGATGTGATTGTTACAACTCTAACAGATGTGAGACATGTACCTGAACTAAGGAAGAACTTGATATCAAAGGGAGTTCTTGATGATGGTGGTTACAAATTTGCGGTTCAAGGTGAAATTATGAAGATATCGAAAGGTATCTTGGTTGTTATTGTTAGGTATAACTCCCGATTCAATTTTCTATTCATGGCTAAGCATTCATTTATACATTCATGTGACGGTTTGTTTAACCTTCCGTCCAACCTTTTCGGCTTCCAACTATTCCTATTTTATTTATTTACAATATTATAATCCCTAACGGATTATATTCTAACAATCCCCCTCTTAATCCGAAGGGGTGTTCGTAAGTCCGAGCATGTTTCTGAACCTTTCAAACTTTTCTCGTCCAAGCGCTTTGGTGAAGATGTCTGCAACTTGATCATTTGTGGAACAATGTCGAAGATGGACTGTCTTGGCCTCTACATGATGTCGAATCAAATGATACTTTGTGTTGATGTGTTTGGTTCGATCATGGAATCTAGGATTCTTAGCCAGCTTGATTGCAGAAGTATTGTCGACCAACAATGGAGTGGAGTTCTCTTGTTTTTCTTGCAAATCTTCAAGTATCTTCCTGAGCCATACTATTTCTTTCGTTGCTTCAGCTGCAGCCAAT
>LPNX010338375.1:962429-973599 GCA_001517045.1 Pseudotsuga menziesii | reverse complement strand
ATATTTCTTACAGCCTTCTCCACGCAGGTCATAGCTCACGCAGCACGCTGATGATGACGGTGTAGCAGGTAGCAACTAGCATTATAATAGTTGTTCGATAGCAGAGGTCGTAGCCGTTCAGCACAGTGGATTATACGAATCAACAAGGCTACATGATACAAATTTTCGATGGAGAGATCAATGGAGAAAATTTCAAAACAATTACAGGTCGCAGCCCACCAGAAGAGAGCTCACAAAAACAAATAGGGTTTAAGACAAATTCTAAACTCCTTCATGAAAACGCAGCAGAAGAATAACTCAAGATTAGGGTTAGGTATTGCATGCATGCAGAGACTGGATTTCTCATGCCACTGGCAGACTGATGGAACAGTCTGGCAATGGACTGGACAGCAGAATGACAATGGACAGAAATGCAGCAGGAGTTATGGCAGACATCCCTGCTCTGATACCAGTTGTTAGGTATAACTCCCGATTCAATTTTCTATTCATGGCTAAGCATTCATTTATACATTCATGTGACGGTTTGTTTAACCTTCCGTCCAGCCTTTTCGGCTTCCAACTATTCCTATTTTATTTATTTACAATATTATAATCCCTAACGGATTATATTCTAACAGTTATGAAGGCAAACAGAGTCGAGAACCTGTATAAACTTGAAGGGAGAACGGAAATCGATCAAGCAACAGTAGCATCAGTTAGTGCAGCAGACTTCACTCGTCTATGGCATCAGCGGTCAGGTCATATCAGCGAAAGAGGAATGAAGGTACTTGCTGATCGGAAGTTGCTTCCTAGTTTAAAATGTGTAGATTTGAAGTTTTGTGAGCATTGTGTTTATGGTAAACAAGCTAGACAAAAATTTAAATCTAGAAAATAGACTAGTAAAGGTATCCTAGACTATATTCATTTTGATCTATGGGGACCATCTCCTAAAATTTCTTATCGGGGATCATCATATTTCGTTAGTTTTATAGATGATTACTCGAGAAAAGTATGGATCTATTTGTTAAAGAAAAAAGATGATGTTTTTGATATATTTAAGCAGTTTAGAGCTTTGGTTGAAAAGAGCACTGGCAGGTTCATTAAATGTCTTAGAACAGATAATGGAACCGAGTTTACTTCTAAGGAATTTGATAATTATTGCAAGAAGGATGGGATCGAGAGGCATAAGACCACTGTTTACACTCCGTAGCAGAATGGCGTTGTTGAATGCATGAACATGACTCTTCTTGAAAGACCAAGGAGTATGCTCAGTAATGCAAACTTGCAACAGGAATTGTGGGGAGAGGCATTGCTTACAGCTTGTTACCTGGTCAATTGATCACCATCAACGACCATTGACTGCAAAATTCTGGAAGAGGTATGGACAGGTCAAAAATGTGATTATTCTAATCTTAAAGTATTTGGTTGTGAAGCATATGTTCTTATTCCCAAAAATCAGTGGTCCAAATTAGATCCTAAATCAAGAAAATTAATCTTTGTTGGCTATGGTGATGGTGTTAAGGGATATAGATTGTCGAATCCTACTGTCCACAAAATCATCATAAACATAGATGTAACATTTAATGAACTTTCTCTATCAAATTTAGATGTGAGTAATGATTTGAAATAGGCTAATGTACCACAGTTTCAGCAAGTTCAGTTTGATACGCAGTCATCTACAAAGGGGAATCATGAGGATGTCCAGGAAGAGGATATTCATGTGGACACTCCTTAGGAAGAGGATGATGAGCAGACATAAATGGAGGAGATACCACAACAATCTTTACGAAGATCTACATGAGAAAAAACTTTTCCAAAGAGGTATGATGATTTTGTCACATCTGTTGCTTTAATTTCTAATGAAGGAGAACCTGATAGTTATTAGAAAGCATTGAAAGTGTCTGATAGTGACAAATGGAAACTTGCAATGAAAGAAGAAATGGATTCTTTGGCAAAGAACAAGACATGGGATCTTGTGGAACTTCCAGAGAGTAGGAAAGTGGTTGGCTGCAAATGGGTGTACAAATTGAAGAAAGGAGCTGATGAGAGTGTACTAAAGTACAAAGCGAGACTGGTTGCAAAATGATTTTCTCAAAAAGCAGGTATTGACTTTCATGAGATATTTTCACCAGTTGTAAAACTTGTTTCTATCATAATTTTGTTAGCACTAGTTGCCTTGTATGATTTGGAGTTGGAGCAGCTAGATGTCAAAACAACTTTCTTACATGGGGATTTAGAAGAGGAAATTTTCATGGAACAACCAGAAGGGTTCATTTAGAATCACAACAAGAGGTTTGTTTGCAAGCTCAAAAAGTCATTGTATGGCCTTAGGCAGTCTCCCAAGCAATGGTACAAGAAGTTTGATTCTTTCATGGTGAGTCAGAATTTTACCAGGAGTGAGTATGATCATTATGTGTACTTTAAAAAGTTGGAAAATGACATGTTCATTATTTTGGTGTTATATTTTGATGATATACTTGTCGCAAGCAAGAGCATGTTTGAAATCAACAGCTTAAAGGCTCAGTTGGCTCGGACATTTGATATGAAGGATCTAGGAGTAGCAAATCAGATCTTGGGCATGCAGATACATAGAGACAGGAAAAATGGCAAGCTGTGGTTATCACAAAAGAAGTATGTGGAGAAAATACTTCAAAGATTCGGTATGAATAAGGTGAAACCTGTTAACATCCCTTTAGCTTCTCATTTCAAGCTTCCTTCAGGTTTGAGTCCTAAAAATGATGAAGAAAAGTAGTATATGTCTCATATACCATATGCTAATGTAGTAGGAAGTCTAATATATGCAATGATAAGTACAAGACCGGATATTTCACATGTAGTTGGTGTTGTCAGTAGATACATGGAAAATACAGGAAAAGAGCATTGGGTAGCAGTGAAATGGGTGCTTCAGTATCTAAGAGGCATAAGCAACTATTGTATCACTTTTGATGGTTGTAGTGATGAAGTTTGTGGTTATGTTGATTCTGATTTTGCAGGTGATTTGGACAAGAGGAGGTCCACTTCATGTTATGTATTTACTCTTGCAGGTGGAGCTATTAGTTGGATGTCAAAGCTTCAGAATATTGTTGCTTTATCCACTATAGAAGCATAATATAGAGCTGCTCCACATGCTTGCAAAGAGGCATTCTGGTTAAAAGGTTTGTTGGGTGAGTTAGGAGAAGTTCAGAACACTATAAAAGTTTTTTGTGATAGTCAAAGTGCTATTCATTTGGCTAAAAATCTATCTTATCAAAGTGAGACAAAAGCATATTCCTGTAAAATACCATTTTGTTAGACATGTTGTTGATCAAGGTGGAGTGTTTCTTGAAAAGGTTCACACTAAAGAGAATAATGCAGACATGTTCATGAAGCCGGTTACTTTAGAGAAGCTACGATGGTTCCTAGCTTCTCTAGGCTTGCAAGAAAGGTGATGAATAGAGCAATGAGCAAGGTATCAGGTAAATTGTTGTTAAGGTGAAGATTGTTGGAAACGGGTGACAACCGTTCTCTCGATGGCTACATAACTAACTCACCGAATTAATTTAGTTTGTTCAGTTAATAGTAACCGTGAAATAAATGTGTATATTTACTGTATTCTCGTAGAGAAGAGTTGGAGAGTTGTAAGCTGTTCTAATCTTCATTCATTGAATAATAAGGAAGACCGATACCATTGCTCCGTGGATGTTTCCCTCTCGGAGGTTTTACTATAGTAAACCTTGTGTTCATTGTTGAATGTCTGTTATTAAATTTTGTATATTATTTTCTCTGTGGATCTTAGATCCAACACAATGGGAGACTCTAATGTCATGAATCAATTGCTTTGAAAACTCTTAAAAAAACTGAGTTCCTCATAGGGTCTTCGATAATTGGCATTTATAGGCACGATTAGAAAAATTAACTTCTTTATTACCTCAAATCTCAACCATGGTTCTTTCTCATATTAAGAGAACTCCCAATTTGGTACTGGATCAATGGGCAAACAAGGGCACATTTAGAGGAGTGATCACTCTAGACTCATACTAGAGAATAGTCTCAAATACTCAATTAACACATGACTTCCATTTTCTTGGTTACAAAGATGCATATTCCTTAGACGGGGTGGTAGGGAGGAATGAAGGGACTAGTATAGTTTTGAGAAATATACTTTGCCCCTCATAGGTATCCTTGGGCATGGGTTACAAGGGATATGTGTCACAAGAAGAGGACACGAATTACATGCAAGTAATGATGGAGAGGTTTATGGTGAAGAGAAGTAATGAAGGCTTGAGGCAGTAGAATGACGAAAGGGTAATGTAGAGAATAGTAGTCGAAAAGGACAAAGAAATTATGGATGATATTGGAGAAATAGACTCAGATTTTGTGTTCAACTGCTATGGATTGATAGGTTTAAGTCAACATTGGGATCTCTCTATGTTTCACTTAAATTGGTTTGGCTTGAATGGGGAGGTAAGAAGGGGGTCTCTCTCATCTCTTTCTTTTGTCAGGTTAATTCCTTGGATGTCGTTGCGATGTGGTTATTCTTGTCGTATAGGTTTGCTAGACTTGTTGACTGCTATCATGATAGGTAGAGAGAGAAGTGGGAATCAAGTGAGAAGGGGTAAGGGGGAAATATGTTCAATCTTGCATTGGGTAGTAGGCCTCTATTTCATCAACACCAATAGATGTCTACAATGAATTTGTGCTTTAGTTAGATGAAACTCAAGTTCACATACACACCTTGGATGTAAAGTTGAACATTTTGGAAATGTGTACCTATAGGATTGTCTTCTTTGAGAAAGCCTATGATCCAAGTTAGAGTTTTGAGATGGTGGAAACAATATCCTCTTAGAATCGAAAGACAAGCCAATGGCCAAGTCATAGAAAAGATTGTGTTAATTCCTCTTGATGAGAGTCGAAAAAGATTAATATTTAAGGTCACAGGGACTTTACTTAGTGAACCTCTCACATAGCACGTGCGATCGTGGGATATTAAAGAATACCCTTAATTTCTAGAGATATTGACCCAAACTCTTTTTGTTGAAACCCCTTCCCAATACTTAAAACCTCCTCCACACCTCTTTTTATACCTCAATCCTTATAAACCACCCTACCCACCCCCACCTTAAACCCCTCATCCTCCCAATACCTGCAATATATTGGTTCAATTTTTTATAATTTTAAAACCCACAATATGAACTAACGTGATAGGATATTGGTCAACAAGTGAAGCCCCCGTGTTTAAGGTATGGAATTTTCCTTTTTTTTTCTAATTATATATCTTAGTACTCTTACAGTAAACCCCCTAGATTGAAAATATATTCATAACTTCTAGATAATATCAAAAACTTCTAGTTTTCTACTAATCTAGTTTTCCAAGTAGCAAACTAGTAAACACAAACAATATCCAATGTAATTCTTCTTATTTTTACCTCTCGTTTTCTACTAATCTAAAACTAGTTAACACCAACAATATGCAATGTAATTCTTCTTATTTTTAATATATATAGTTCCTACTAACTTAAAAATATATGTATTTAGCATCATATATATCTTAACATGATAACAATGGAAATGGAATAAAATGAAAAGATAGAATTTCCCATATTCCTACTCTATCTCATCATTTTTTCATAAAAACCCTTATTTAATGAATCAATTATATATATATAAACAATAAGATATAAATAATATGATAGTTTTAATTTCCAAAGAATGAGGAAATAATTTATAATTAATATGATTTGTTAGTGTAATGCCTTGTTTTGACCTAACCGTTTGAATTACCATCGCATGTTTGTACTTGTTTATTATTGTGGAAATTCGTTGATTTGATGACACTCTGGACTTATAGATTTATTGTTTTGAGGAAATTATATATGTGTGTGTGTTAAATATGAATAACGTTTGCTTTTCGATGATGTATCTAACATGAAAATTTAATAGAGGATGGTGCATGGATACGAATTTAAATCTATGTGTCGAATAAATGATTATGATGTGAGATGCATGATACATAATGATTACATTGTCGCTAGTATTAATGAAATATGTATACATGTTGATGATCGTACAATATTGCATGACATTTTTTATGAGACTAACAGACATGTTCAGAAGAGCGAAGAGATAGCTGAACCCTACAAAATGGAAGTACATCGTTGGTATGAATTCCAAAAGATAAATGGTAGGAAATTGATGCATTATTGTTCTATATGAGTATTGGTTTATTATCATCACATGTGGGAAGGTGCGAGGTTTCAAGAAACTCAACTGCCCAAATTGGCTATTCAATGATGAATCCCTAAGAACAACAATAGAAACATAGTATGACTATGAAGGGTGTTGACCCTTGTTCCATAGGAGGGGTGGAGGCATTACCCACTGTTTATCCTCCGAAACCCAGAGTCATGGGAGGGTTGTGCTACAACACGCTCCCCAAGGTGTGTGGTGATGACTAGTGGGTGTCTGATGGGGAAGCTTGGTCGATGCAGTCAACACTTCTACTTATGAGTTCTAACTGGAGTTAGGTCATGTAGTTGATGCTCCAGGGTAGTCGACCAGAGGAAGGATAGGATGAGGAAGTTAGTTGTGAATTAGAAGAAGAAGAAGGCATTTAAGAATGATTGTGGGAGATGGTAAAACAACTTGAGTATCTGTATGGGTGTTGAAACTCTTCCTTTACTCATGTTTGATAAACTTAGTATACCATGCAGCTGGTGTTGTGTTGTTTTGATCTAGTTAATAATTATTGTTAGATAATGTGATTTTTGAATTGTTGTCTTTCATGCTTACTTATGATGGATATTATTTATGCATTAGAGGTTCATCATGTTATTATTAGTACACGATAGTCTATGTATGTATTTTCTACATGTACATACCTTGTGCACCTATGCTAGTATTATTCAAATATATATTTATTATATAACTACATGATTAATTGTATTATGGTTTTTTGTATTGAGGTTATTGCGTTAACTATACATTAATTTATAAATAAAAGTGTATTATATTTAATGTTCATTTTTCTTAAATAGATGCATTTAATTTTAATATTTATTGGGATTTAGATCGTAAGATATTAATTACAATGTTTGAGCAAAGTTGAAGTTATTCATATTAAATTGATTGGATTGTTAGGTAAATGTCAATCAAAAGTAAATGATTGGATATGGTTGTAATTTCAAGATGAATATTTAATTCTTTTATTGAAATAGTGCACTTGGAGTTTTTGGAATTGATTTCATTATTGAGTAAAAGTCAAAGTAAATAAACAGATGCCTTAAAGTGATTGATATAATTGTTTTAATTGCTTTTAGAATACGGGGTAGTTGAAATTTAATTAAGTTGACTTGAGCTGTTATAAAAAATTTACATGAATGGATAGGAACATGATTATTTAACATTATTTATGGAGGGTAGTGGATCACTTCTCGTGAAGAAAGAGGCGGTGGGAAGTACTTAAGGTGGGGGGGAAGAAGAGATGAATGGAAGGAATTTTTTGGAGGGTTTTATTTTGGAGATGAGATAATTATTTGAAACCATGAGAAGGGAAAATTGAAGAAGAAGATCTGAACTAGAGAAGTAGTTGGATCTCAAGAATTAGAAATATATGGGTAGTTGGATCTCAGGACCTGCTTGAGAATGTTGTTGCATTTGTGTATGTTGTTTTTCCTGGGGAATCTGAGCATGGAGGGCTAAGGAATATGGGTTCCTTGGAGTTAGGGAGCCGGGGAGGCTGTTCTTAGCTAGCTGGGTGGTAAATCTGTTTTGTGGTTGAGTTTCCTAGTGCAAGGGAAAACTAGTTATCTAAATGGATCTAGCATGGAAAAACTATTGATTTACAAGTATTTGCTGCTATTTCAGTTTTATAATTCTAAAAAAATTTGGATCTTAGATGGTTGAATATGTTGTAAGTTGTTTTATACGTGTGCTATTAGAGTTACAAATTTGTTAGTATTGAAATTGGTACTACTAATTGGATTAAAATATACCCAAAATGTTAAATTGGTTAGTACCTATAATTTTACATAAACCAAACAGAAATACCACATAACATAAATTTTAGTCTAAACAGAGAGTAAAACAATGTTTATATGTATTAAATAGATCTGTATTAACAAAACAAAATTTAATAAGGACCCAAACAAGTCCCTAAAGCTACAAACTATTAAGCTAACAAAGCGACTTTAAAAAATGCTTCACCCACTTAAGAAAAATGATATCTTATTCTCTTTTAAAAGAAAAATTTTAAAAATATAAATATTTTTTAAAACAAATGATAAAATGTTTATAAACTTATATAATTATAAATATAATTAATTAATTTTATTAATAATAATAATTTTATTAATATAAAGAATGAGTGATCATAATACTAATAATAGTAATAAAGATGGGTCATAATAGAGAAACTTCTACATAGTATCATATAAAATTAATATAATAATTTTAGATAAAATTAATATAATTACACATTATAAATATTATAATATAATATTTATGCCAGCGTAGATCTTTCTTACACCTTAATCTATGTAGGGTTTAATTTTTTATTATTTTATTTTTTATAATAGATCTTTCTTACACTTTATTATGGAGGGTTTAATTTTTTATTATTTAATATTTTATAAATTTAGAAAAAAATGATTTTTATTTTATAAATCTATATGAATTTTTTAATTATATTTATTCATTTTTATTTTATTTTACCAATAAACATTAATTTTTAATTATTTCTTATTTTTGTTAATGTAACTTTACATTAAGTTATCTTATATGACAACATCTCTCACGCTAAAAAACTAACTCCTCTTAATACAATTAACAATTAATAAACCTTATATCATCTTTGCATTACAACCATCTCGATCATCAAGAGATGCACCTTTCCTATTACTTTATAAGTATATTCATTCAAAATTAGTGTTCAAGAAACATCTATGTTATAATTGATTCAATGTTTCCTCTCAAAAAAATTGAGTAATAAAAATATTCATTCATTCAATGTTTCTTGTCAAAAAAAGGTTAATAATTAAAAAATTATGTAAAGTAATAACAAATGTTTTTCTATCCATGTTCTTTAAAACAACTAATATAATTGTACCAAATTGATCGCATATGACTTCTAAACCGAGTAAGAACATCAAGGCATGAGATCGAAAGCGACACCAGGTCATTATAGATAACGTGAGGTCATTCGATGTTAAATAAAGTCTAAAAACTATACCGTATTGAATATAATTGAGTGGATAGGTGTATATAATTTAGAATATGGGGTGGACTATTATTTATGTTTTTCATCTACCGATGAGAATGAGATAAGTGTATCATCTAGATTGATTTTATGGGTGTTGTCCAAGATTAAATCAGAATGTGACAAGTGTACTGTCTAGATTGATTCTATAGACGCTCATAAGTAATAATTTAAAAAAATAGCTTAATTAACATGTGATAAGTACAATTAGTTTTAGTTGTAAAAATTAAAATTAATCTTCAACTATTTGATTATTAGATACAACTACGAGCTTAACTCCATCAATTATTAGATACAACTATTAACTTAACTCCAATGAATCTAGAACTATTAGCTTAACTTCAACTCTAATCACATTTATATTGAATAATTGTTAGCTTAACTATTAGATACAACTATTAGCTCAACTCCAATGATTCTACAACTATTAGCTTAACTTCAACTTTAATCACTTAAGGCTTAGTCCAACTACATTTGCCATCTAGGAGTCTAGCTAATGTGCAGTCATGTAAGAGTCTAACTCCTATTAAAATGGTTCGAACTCCTAATAAACTCATGCATTTCGTAGTTGGGCATCTAGCAGTTAGTATTACATGTTTAGGTTTTCGATTCTTTTTAAAGAAGGTTAGGAGTTAGATTGATATGTGTTTTGCTTGAAAATCAATCCATGATCGCAATGTCTTCCTATGTATTCAAATACTATAAAGTTAAATACTTGAACTACTACTAGCATTCATCTTAAAAAAATCGTCATATTTCCTTGGGTATCCACCATTATAACAATTACGATTGTATGAGAAATTTATATACTTATATTATTTTATAATACAATATTAGTAATATAATTAATATTTTGGAGATATGGCTATGTGTTCATCGCTTACTAGCAACAACCATATTAATAAGATTAATATGTTCGGAATAGCCCTATTTAACACATACTTTAGGAAAAAAACAATCTGTCAAATATATACCTTTTTGTAAGTTTCTGCGGTGAGATATGTTGAAGTAGTGTTTTTTCGGAAATTCCACAGTAGACATTTTTAGTCAACGATGTTTCGATTCCGAATCGGGAATCATCATCAGGACAAGAAATTGTCCCGACGATGGTTCCCGATTCGGAATCGAAACGTCGTTGACTAAAAATGTCTACTGCGAAATTTCTGGAAAAACCCTACTTCAAATATATACCTCTTAGCGTATTCCAAACATATTAATCTAATTAATATGGTTGTTGCTAGTATTATGACTTAATCTCATTTGGGAATATCTTGTAACATAACGTATCAACGTCTTATAACTGGAAATCGAGATCTCAGTGTTAATGTAATGAGAATGGTAGGTATGACTGTGTCCGTTGATTGAAGATGAGTTTGAGAATAACAACTTCGAGTGTGATCATCGCCTCATACTTATGTATTTCAAGATCAATCCATTCCCTTTGTATACCAAGTAACGATTACTTCATCTTTGGCTCTGATAAAATACCAACAATCAATGGCCTCCATTACATTTTTTTCCAGGAACTGCAATGACATACGATAGTTCAATTTGTATTTCCCCTTTATACAAAGGATCTGGGTGAATCCGCGGACCTGGGTAACACTTTTTGGCAAGCGCATTTCGGCAAAAACAGAAAAACGCACCTCGATTGAGGGCTTGTTAAACCCTCAACCGAGGTCTTAATATCTCGACCGAGGTTTTATCAAGCCCTCGACCGAGGTTTTGTTCAGCCCTCGACCGAGGTATTTAAATACCTCGGTCGAGGGTTTTGTTTAGTCGAGGGCTTTACAAACCCTCGGTCGAGGTTTCGTTCAGACCTCGACCGAGGTATTTCAATACCTCGGTCGAGGTTCATACCTTGGTCGAGGGATTAAGAAAATAGACTTATCCCACATTCAAACAAATGAAAATTTTTCTATGCCTTGTAGAGGTGTACACCCTACCATTCCTATCACA
>LPNX010338375.1:584248-962020 GCA_001517045.1 Pseudotsuga menziesii | reverse complement strand
TGCAAGTCAAAATTCACATGGAATATATGCGTTTTGAGGGCTTCTATCTAGCACATGAGTAAAAAATCAGGTTTTCATTGCCAAATTTGGCCAAAAAGTGTAACCCATCTTCATGGAATCACCCATCTATGGGCCCCTCACATGAAGTATCTGTTCAGTGCCTCTTACCCAGACTAAATAATGGAAATGGTGATCAAAGTGCATAAAGAGGGAGGTTGCAATGATATATCCAGGGTGTCAACTCTTGGAAAGGATTACTTGATCCCATGGATCCATTTCTCAAAGTTGATATTCTCAGATACGTGGAATTTTCTCATATTTGCTACGAACTAAGAAACTAGACACGCTAGAATAGGGCCGTGTGTAGCGTGTTTGTGTGTCCGCGTGTCCGACACGGACACACTGGCAGAGCGTTTTGGACACATATCTGCAGCATGTCCTGAACTCCCACAGGCATGTTTGTTGACTATCATTTCTTGTCTTGAAAACATGACACATTTTGTGGAAAAGACACATGAGGCTATTTAAAAACATTTATTTTTCTTCTGTCATTTTAACTTGTGGATGTTAGATTTTATCATTCAAGCTAGCATTATGATCTTAGGATCTTTAACTAAGAGAATAACATGCACAACAATAAAACATAAGAGACAAGAGACAAAGAATTTTCATCGGGGAAACCATAAAGGAGAAAACCCCGCAACTTCCTTAGAGATAGAATGAGCACCAATGGCAACAGTAAAACCCAAAAATAGAAAAGATGATCTCCACAACTTCTGTCTCTCTCTCACACTGAGAGAGATTCTCCTCTCTCACTCATGCACCCCAATGAGTGAGTGTGTGTGATAAATAGAGAGGCTCACTCTCTATTTATATTCTTTCGTTCACTGGAAGCACACTCCAACATGTCGACCTCACTTAACAATTACTTACTAGAGTCAACATCTCTAGGAGTGTCTAATAACCCTAGTGCCCCACAACTTGTGGGGACTTTTCTCTCTGCTCAACAAGGAGGGTTAAACTTGACTTAGATGGTGGGGACTATTTCCCTGACTTACAATGACTGACCTAGGGTTGAATTCACTAGGATAGTCTAATAACCCTAGGGCCCCACAACTACGGGGACTTTAACCCTTGACCAATAGGAGGGTTACCCACAATGACTTGACATGACTTGTTTACATTATAGAAACTTCCCGATCGGAATATCGGGGCATGACATGACTCAATTACATTATAGACATATCCCGAAATAAACATTAGGGTACAATACATAAGATATATGGATGAATACATTCTGAAGTTACAAATACATCAACACTCCCTCTTAACTAGGAAGGTATTCTCTCGACACAATTTATCAGCACAAGTCTTCTTCTCTGTATCATCTGAATCAATCATCGTCAAGTTCTCGTCATCTTCATCTTCAAGTCATCTTCATCTTTAGGTCATCTTCATCTTCAAGTCATCCTCATTTGGATCTAGATCATCACTCATTCTGGATCATCATCACTCGATCTCGATCATCACTGCTCGATCATCATCAAGTCTAGATCATCACTTGATCTGGATCGTCACTGCTAGATCATCATCAAGTCTAGATCATCATTTGATCTGGATCGTCACTATTGGATCATCATCAAGTCTGGATCATCACTTGATATGGATAGTCACTGCTGGATCATCATTAAGTCTGGAACATCACTTGATCTGGATCGTCACTGCTGGATCATCATCAAGTCTAGATCATCACTTGATCTGGATCATCACTGCTGGATCATCATCAAGTTTGGATCATCACTTGATCTAGATCGTCGCTGCTGGATCATCATCAAGTATAGATCATCACTTGATCTGGATCGTCACTGTTGGATCATCATCAAGTCTAGATCATCACTGCTGGATCATCACTTGATCTAGATCGTCACTGCTGGATCATCATCAAGTGTAGATCATCACTGCTGGATCATCATCAAGTCTAGATCATCACTTAATCTAGATCATCATCGAATATGGATCATCACTGAATCATCATCATCATTACTGTTTCTGCTATCTCAATCAAATGGTGCTATCTTCTTCATTCTTCTTGTCACAGGAAGTTCTACAGAGCCAGCTCTTTTTCATGTTGGTTGTAGGCCTAGCCTCCATGGAGGTCTTATTCAGCGCTTATATCTGACACTTAAGTCAGAATGGCCCACTCAACTCTTACATTTGACCTCATCTTGTCATAAAGGCCCAGCACTCACATCTGACCATGTGTAAACACATGGCGCCAGAATGGGTCAGCACTTATATCTGACCATGTGCAAGCACATCACATCAAAAAGAGTCTGCACTTATATCTGGCCCCATCTTGTCAGAAAGGCACAGCACTCACATCTAACCATGTGTAAACACATCACGCTAGAATGGCTCAACACTTATATCTGACCTCATCCTGTCAGAAAGGCTCTGCACTTACATTCGACCATGTGTAAACACATCGCATCGAAAGGGCGTGCACTCACAGCTGATCATGTAGGAACCAATCCTTCAGTCCCATCAAAATGGCCCCCAGTCCCAGACTGAGCTACCTAGTAACTGATCAGGTGCCTCCATTCTCCTAGAGAATGGCAATTGCCCTTACATCTAACCTACTCGTCAGAATGGCCAGCACTCACATTTGACTTGGGAGGAACCTAATCCTTTAACCATGACAGAATGGCTCAGCCCTTACATCTGATCAAGTGGGAACACATCCCTCTATCACATCAGAATGGCTTTCATTCCTAGACTGAGTTTTCCTGGTAACTGACCAGGCACCTCCATTCCAAGAATGGAAATAGCCCCTATATCTGATCATGTAGGAACCAATCCTAAAGTCATATTAGAATGGCTCAGCACTCATATTTGACATGGAAGGAACCTAAATCCTCTCACCATGATAGAATGGATCAACCCTTACATCTGACCATGGAAGGAACTTAATTCTCTCCCATGTCAGAATGGCTCTAGGTCTCATCATTTCCCCTTATAGGGAACCTCGTTCTCGAGAACACCAAGCTTCTCCTTGAAGTACTCAAACTTCACTTTGGCCATTTCTAGCATAGAATCACATCAGGGTGGATTATGTCCAAGGATGACCTGCGAGATTCACTAGGACCGATTACATCCGAGGGCAACTTGTCTCATCAACTATTCTAGAAATCCTTCTTTCAAGAGATCTCGATCTGGATCACTGCTCCTCTTTGCATAATACAACAAAATGCAAGTCAAATCAACCAAATCAAATAGTAGTTTTCAAAAGAAACATACTACCTCCCAAATAGAAAGTGGCAACATATTTTTCCTCAGCTATACTTAGCGCCATATAGGAATCCATCCTGCCAAACCAAGAGATCACACTTGATCCCATACTGAAGTAGCACCTCGAAGTGCTCTTCCTATTAATGGCACTGCCTGCCCAATACGAATCCACATAATCTTTTGATTCGCCTCATACTTGAGCCCATAATCAACTGTATTGTTCAGGTACCTTACTACATGCTTTGCAACCATTGGGTGAACATGTCTCAATGTGTTCACAACAAATCAAATATCTGGTCTCGTATTCATCAGGTACATTAGGAACCAATCATATGACGATACATCGTAGCATCAACCATCTCTAATGAAACAACACTCAATAGCTACAGGTTTGATGCCATAGATGTGGTCATGCAATACATCATCCTGAACCTCTTTAGGATCTTTACTGCATAATTCCTTTTTCCACACCTCCATGCCTAGAAAATAGTGCATTGACACATAACAGGAGAATCACTGGTCTTCCTTCTTCAACCTTGAAGCAATGGTTGGAATCTGCTTTACTCTTAGTAAAGCCTAGAGTCATCAGTAATCTGTCCATCCTGTCATACCATGTCAAACCTCAGGATCTTCTATAGTCACTCCCTCTGAAGCATCATACTCCCTCTGTCTTTCATACTCTATGCACTGAAACATTCTGTAGCAGAGTGACAAGTAGCTTCCTCTGCTACTAACATTATATGTATCCATCTAGGATCACTGGATACCAAGATCCTCTATGTTGAACTTTTCAAAAGTTCTTCTTGCACCCATATGTGAGCTTGTCATCCTCTATAGGCTTTCATCTTCAACCTTGTAGCAAAGGTTCAGGTCTTCATCAAGTTGGCTGCAAATGTCTCTTTGTAGTTTATGCCTTCTTTTCGTGAGAGGCCTCGTGCTACGAATATTTCCTTGTACGATGTTTCCATCTATTGCATGATGGAACTACGAACTTCCCTTCACGTATCGATACTGCATCCTAGACATCATTCTTCTTGAACTGTCGTCACTTGTTCTTCCAAACAAGTCTCATCCTTCTTTTCTTGTAGGCGATTATGTATGCGATCTTTCCTACAAGTCAAATGCATTTGTATGGTCAGAAAGATTTCATAAGGAATATTCATATTGGTAAATTCTTATGCATAAATATATGATCATGCAACTATTTTAGCCAATACAACATCCATCCATATCTCACGAAAACTTTCTAAATGCCTTCCATCTCTACCAGGACAACATTGATATTGTGCATTAATCCAATATGTCAGCAAAGAGGTTTCATTCTAGATAGGTGGCAATGTTGTATAGCACCATGAGCTACTTACCCATCACATGCATATTAGTAGTACACTATCATTAATGCAAACATTCTATCATGCGTAATACATCAACTGAATATAAACAAATGCATAATCAAAACAATATCATGAAATGACAATTGAATACTTATCTTTATTTGTTTCGTAGGTAGACTCCTCCTTGAGCCTTTAGCTTCATCATCATCTTCATTCATCATTTCTTATCCAAATGCTAAGTTGGATAAGAGTTTCTTCAAGAGTTGAGTCCTTCATATTCCTCATCACTTGAGAGATCTTCTTTGGATGGTGAGAGATTGATCTTCAGTTGCTCCCATTTTTTCTTCTCTTCTTATGAGCTGAGCTTCTTCTTCTTCCCAGAGTCTGCTGAAAGTAATCACTTCCTTCTGGCACACATTCCTTGCATGAATGAATTCATGATCTTGGGAGGCCATTCAAGATAGCTATCACTACATCTGCATTCTCCATTTCTTCTTCTACCGCTTCAAGTTGTTCTGCATCCTGGATCTTCATATTCTTCAATTGTTTTCTCAAATCCATCTTCTGATTTATGTTCTTTCCTTCAAATAGCTTGGTCAAGGAATCAAACATCTTCGATGTCTTTAGCAAAGACACTTGTGGTACAATTTGATCCGTGATTGAATCAGCAATGCTCTTCTTGGTCTTGACCAAGTTCTTCTTGTGTAAGGCTTTGAGCCTCATCTCCCTCTGGAACTGGAACCTCTCTACTCATGTAGGTGTCCAATTCATCTTCTTCAGAGAGATCATATACTTCCATGCTTGGAAGTTTTCAACTTCACGAATATTATCATCAAGCTGATGTGATAGATCATTTTGAAATGAGGACCTCAAATGAGAATAGAAAAATATTAGATCTTACCGATTTGAGGTGTCCGTCCTGGTTCCGGAGCTGGCTGATCTAGGGTTTGTTAGAGAAACCATAATGTTCAAAACTTGAAATCTTTTAGATATGATTGGATAGAAATATAGATCTCTTCAAATGGAGCTGTCCAATGTACTCCTCTTTTGAAAATAGTGGAGGGAAGCTCCCAGAACAGGAAGCCCTAGTTTTCCAATTTCTTCTGCACAAATGTCTGTCACTATTTGTATGATATATATGAAATTATTGCTCTTCTATGTCTAAACCATTGCCTTGAGGTAGCCTCACATGTGCCTGTTCTAACACCACATGTTTCATTAGAATTGGTTTCACCAATTGGGACTTATGATAATTTTTCCAAGGTGACCTGTTATAGGATTGTTCAGGACAACAAAGTTGTACAGACTTCCACGTGTCACTGTTTCATCTTTTGAGTCTAAAATTAGGACCACATAAATTAAATTCCATTCCCTTTCCGGAACATCTTCATAAATTTCATTTGGATCTCTGTAGCCCATGATATAGCAATGCTCCCCAGGTGTCCTGTTTAGGGATGAATCCCGGAAGAGGCTGGAACCCTAACTTGGAGGGATCATATCTCCCAGAATATAGTGAATATGAGGTTGAATTTTGGAGACAGTGTAAATCAGGACATTATATTTATCCTCTACAATTTTCCACTCCTGAACCTTTTCCAATCCCGAGATATAGCGAATGTACACAAAATTAGCAGTTTTAGTATTTTAGGGTTTTTCCAGCTCGGGGTCAAACTAGGGTTTGAATTTCCCAGAGTTTCAACAAACCAAAAAACTTGATCCAGGTCTCTAAACTCATATTATGATGAGGAGATAAATTCTATTCCGGGCTCACTCAAAAATTCCTCTTCTGCAAGAAGCCCTAATTTCCCACACCAAAACTGAAAATGCTCGGAATCGAATTCTGCTTTGATAGAAAGATGCACCCTTCAATGGAGAGTTAGCCTAGCATAATTTTTCTTATAGATTGTGGAGAGAGACCCAAAAAGTAAGAATCCCTAGCTTCTATAGCTGCACAATGTCTTCTTCTTAGGTTAGCTCTAATACCATGTTAGATTTTATCATTCAAGCTAGCATTATGATCTTAGGATCTTTAACTGAGAGAATAACATGCATAGCAATATAACACAGGAGACAAGAGACACAAAGAATTTTCCTTGGGAAAACCATAAAGTATAAAACCCTGCAACTTCCTCAGAGATAGAATGAGCACCAATGGTAGCAGTAAAACCCGAAAAAAGAAAAGATGATCTCCACAGCTTCTGTCTCTCTCTCACACTGAGAGAGCTTCTCCTCTCTCACTCATTCGCCCCAATGAGTGAGTGTGTGTGATAAATAGAGAGGCTCACTCTCTATTTATATTCTTTCATTCACTTGAAGTGCACTCCAACATGTCAACCTCACTTAACAATTACTTACTAGAGCCGACATCTCTAGGAGTGTCTAATAACCCTAGTGCCCCACAACTTGTGGGGAATTCACCCTCTGCTCAACAAGGAGTCTTAACCTTGACTTAGATGGTGGGGACTATTTCCCTGACTTACAATGACTCACCTAGGGTCGACTTCATTAGGATAGTATAATAACCCTAGGGCCCCACAACTGCGGGGAATTTAACCCTTGACCAATAGGAGGGCTACCCACAATGACTTGACATGACTTGTTTACATTATAGAAACTTCCCGATCAGAACATTGGGGCATGACATGACTCAATTACATTATAGACACATCCTGGAATAAACATCGGGGTACAATACATAATATATATAGATGAATACATTCCGAAGTTACAAATACATCAACAATGGAGAGATCTCTAAGGAGTTTTTTTATGTAGGTGAAGAAGATTTGAAAGCTTTAAAATGGTTTCCAAGTGCATTGAGGGTGGATTTGGTTGGGTGGATTACAAGCTCAACCATCAAACAAGAAGAACAATGTCTCATTCAGCTAGGGCAGAAGCTAAATGGAAAAGGAAAGGGAGAAATGCCCCATCTATTTTGTCCCCTCCTGTTCCTCCAAACACAAGCTCTTCTACTCCTCATGCTAGTGCTCCATTTGCTACTAGTGGAGCTCTTGCTCCATTGAACCCTGTTTTAGCAAGACAACAATCCCAAGAGAAAAAAATACCCTTTGTGGAGGTATCTGACTAGGAAAGAAAGGCTTGGGGAAAAGCTAGGTGGGGGAGGCAATGTGTCTTGGACTTGCAATTTTTGCAAGAATGAGTTTAAGAGCACATATTATAGAGTTAGGGCCATTTTTTGGGCCTTCCTTCTTGTGGTATTTCTTCATGTAAAGTAGCAAGTGTTACCCAAAGGAGGATAAAGAAAGATTAAACAATGTAGCATCAACAAGCAAGAAAAATGATGAGGATCCTCTTCCATTCTTAAGGAAACCATCTAGCATTCGGCCTCCATTTCCACCTAGCAGAGGTGATGCATATCCAGCAAGAAAGAGGCCATCTTCAAGTGGTCCAATGGACACGATTTTCCAACAAGAGGCGCGAGAAGAGGTGGACCTCACCATTGCATTTTTTTTACCTCAAATTCATTTCATTCAATGTTGTATGATCATCAATTTTTATTGATATGTGTCAAAGTCTCATTGAACGAGCCCCATTTGGTTATGTGCCTCCTGGTTCATAGAAGCTTAGAACCACATTGTTGGTTAAGGAAAAAAAGGAGGTGGATAAAATTATTGAGCCAATTAGATCAACATGGCCCTCATCCAGAGTGAGTAATGTTTCTGATGGATGGATGGATCCAACATGCCATCCACTCATCAATTTCATGGTATCTTCCCAAAATAGATCAATGTTCTTTGGAAAGCGGTGGATGCTCTTGTGAAATACAAGGATGCAAATTTTACGGGTGAGTTATTCATCAAAATCATTGAAGAAGTAGGTGTTCATTCTTGTGTACAAATGATCACAAACAATGAACTTGTTTGCAAGGTCGCTGGCATCATTAGGTTTTATTTTGCCCAAAATGTATCATATTTAACAAAAAATGAAAATATTCCTGGATGCTTTTGTATTTTGAGCATAACATTTTGCTCGTAACTCAGAATTAGACAGTCTTTGAACCATTAGAAATATATTGAAATTTTCTACAACTCTGTTGTTTGCATATTTTTTTATTCCTTACCGTTTGGCCAAGGCAGGTGTTTTATTAAGAAAACGTCTTTTAAAAGATGCTTTTTAAAAATAATCTTTTAAAAAATGATTTCTTACAAAAACGTCCACCCCGGACAAACAATAAGTAATTAAAAAAAACACAAAACATAAAAGTTGTGGAAAATTTCAAGAGCCTTCCAATAGTCCAAAGTGCGCCCAATTCCAATTTACGAGCAAAATGTTACACCCCCAAAACGAAAGATTCCAGGAATATTTTCACTTTTTGTTAAATAGGATACATTATAGAAGGGGGAAGAATGTTATGATGATTGTGGAAATTAAATATCTGTAGGTATTTTCATTTTGGTCACCTTTCATTCCTAATTTTCTCATTGTTTGCATTTATCACAAGGTGTATCTAGGGGAAAGGTCATTTTAATGATTTGAGTTGTTAGTGTTGTAGAGTCATTTATACTTGTATTTTTTCTCTTATAGATTTTTTATACACCTTTCATTGCCCATTCCTTTAACTTAGCACTCAAATCCATTTGTTCTTATGTGACATGGATTGGCAACATTATTGAGGATTCATTCCATATCTATAACTTTGTACAAAACCACACAAATTACCTCACCATCTACAAAGAGTACAGACATCTTTCATTGCTGAAGATTGTAGATACCCGGTTTACTTCCTCATTCATCATGCTCAAGAGGATGAGGGAGGTCAAAACTGCTCAAGGGTCCATGGTTATTTTAGAGTCTTGGTCTTTCTATAGAAAGATAGATCAAAGTGCTTCAAAAAAGGTAAAGGACACAGTATTAGATGATTTTTGGTGGGAGAGGGTGCATCTTACCATTAAGATCATCAGCCACTCATTTCCTTGTTGCGCTTTGTAGACACGAACCATCCCATCCTAGAGGATGTTTATGAGGGGTAGGATTCCATGATTAAGTCCATGAGGACCATTGTTATGGAGAATGAGTGTCTCGAGTATGAGACATTGGCATAGAATTTATGGTCCACCATTCATTATATTCTTATCTCCATGTGGGATAAGAATTGCACACCTTTGCATTGCTTGGCACACTCCTTGAACCCAAAGTTCTACAGTCAAGAATCGATCAATTGTGGGCCCTCGCATAGAGTCCCTCCTCACATGGATGGAGATATTTCACGGGGGAGGAAGATAGCATTTAGGCAGTTATTTCAGGATAGAGACTTACTTGATGAGGTGGAGGATTGATTTGTAGAGTTTTCCACTGTTACTGGGAGATTTGGAGGTTATGATGTGGTTGGAGACAGGGGAGTTAAGAATCCCTACAATTAGTGGGAAACTCATGGGGTAACATTCCCTCTTCTACAAAATCCAACCTAGAGGATCATCTCTCAAGTTACATCATCCTCTAGTTGTGAGAGGTATTGAAGCACATATGGAAACTTGTACAGTTTGAAGGAGAGTAGGTTTGAGCAGTCAAGAGAAGAGACAATGGTGTATGTGCACACCAACCTTCATCTTATTTATAGGAAGAGGGATGAGTGGGTGAAGGGAAATACAAAGATGTGGGATTTCTTTCCTGATGATATGGGTTTGGACAATAGTAATGAGTTGGAATTACCCAACTTTCATCTTAATGATCCATTGCTAGAGTCGATGACGTTTAATGATAGTGATCCTTTAGAGGGGTCATCATCCACACCAACAGATAATGATCCTCATATGTGTAGAGAGGAGGAGGGGGAGAAGGAGAAGGAGGAAGAGACCAGAGTCATGTTTGTTGATTCAGGAAATGAGGATGACTATTGATAGATGAGACTCTTCATTCTTCCATCTTGATCTATACTTTTTTGTATTTACTATTACTATTGGTCTATTTGGCATTTGCGAGTGGAATTTTGACATCTATGCAATAAATTTTGATTTTGATGACTTCATGAGAAATATGGTTCTAACGACTGAGTATTTACATCTTGATATATGACTATCATGACTAGACTGTGTCATGAATTATCTATGTGTCTCATAATCTCATTGTGATTACTGATTTGATTTGTAAATGTGTAATACTAATTAGTAATTAATAATGTTAAATGTGCGATTATGATATCTATTGAATATTTATAAAAATTTGGATATATATATATGTGTGTGTGTGTGTGTGTGTGTATAACGTGTCCAATCTGTCCTGACTTCGGGGGTCACCGTGTCCGTGTTGGACACTTGAATCCTTATGTCCTGTGTCCTCATGTCAGGTGACTTAGGTTACGACATGTTTGATTACAGAGACTATTCTGAATATTATGGAACCTATAAGCACAATAAACGCCCTCTTTTTCAGAAAATGGGTTTCCCTAGCCTCCGTTTATCAAGTACCCAAATATATAGACACAAATACTAGTGATTTAGGATCCTCTTTTGGTGACAAAGCAATAATGAACGTGTTTCGATAGGTTTTATTGTTTTTGTTAATGCTTTCACAGGTAGACATGTTTCAAATGTGGAATCCTGTGGTAGTTGTTTGAATTTCTTGATGTTTAGGGCGGAATATTTTAGCTCATCATGAGGAGATACGATGAAGGAATTTGCTTTGCCTTTTATTTACCTGAGGTTTCAATAAGTTAATAGACGTGAGGTAAGGAATTGTAAAATAATGTTGGGTTGGTTTTTAGGTTTGTGGTTGGTCTACAGATGGTGAGTTTTGTTTAATTTTCTATTTTGTTTTGTTTTTTGTGGTTTATTAAATAAGTTTATAAAAAATTATTAGGGTTAAGTATTTGTTGCAGCTGCAACTGTTTTTCCCCAAATTTCTTAAATTTCGGGCCCCTCATGATTTTGCATTGTTTTAATCGTTGGATCCTTTGAAGACTTGGCCAGTTTTAATTTTGAATGATTTTGCAGACTGATTTTCAGCTGTTTTCAAGGATTGCATGTATTTGGATTTTGTGATTGATCGCAGATGGGTGTTTGGTTCACTAACTGATGATGTCAGATCTTTTATTCTTCGATTCCACGGTTTCGGAAGTAGAATTGGTTTTTAACCTCTGCTATTTTCTTTAAAAATCTTTCGAACACCTAATTTTTCTGTTAAATTGGGCATCACACTATGATAAATCGGCTGCCTTTGTCCTTTTCCCTTCCGCCGTTGCGGCTCCCGAAGCAGTTTAGCACCCGAAGTCCGAATCGTTCCGACTGCCGATGCGTGTTGTTTTTGTTTTCCTTTCCGTCGTTGCGGCTGGGAAAGTATTTTGACTTTCGATGTAATGTCTTTCGATGTCCGATCAAGCTTTTCCCTCCCGCGTTTCGGATTTCTCTAGCTCTTGTCCCTTCTGCCGTTGCGGCTCTCAAAGTCCTTTAGCTGCCGAAGGGTGAAGCCATCCGATCTCCGATTGAGTTTCCTGCCATCGTCGCTTGCCCGCAGTCTTTACCTTTCCGCCGTTGCGGTCGGGAAAGTATTTCCGCTTCCAATGTCTAAACCATCCGACTTCCGATTTTAAAGTTTCCCGCCCTCTTGTCGCATGCCTGGAGCCTTTAATTTTCGCCGTTGCGACCGGGAAAGCTGTTTGGCTTCCGATGCAGGTTTCTTCCCGATTTTCACCGTTGGTTTTGTTGTCACAAGCCTATAGGAGGATAAGGTAGTATGGTCAGCACTTAAAGAATGACGGTGGTGCACCTGGTGATTTCCTTATGGAATATTCGTTTCAATTGGTAGAATTTGCTGTTTTTGAATGATGCTTGTCGATTGATTACAGGCGGTTTTGGGAGATTGGTCAAACTACCGCGGTGCATAGGAAGACAGACCATTTGGCAGAAGTATAACTGAAACCAGAGGGATCTCCAGGAGGACCAGGGGAGTAAAAAAGTGAAATCAGGAGCTATAAAGGCGCGGACCCAAAAAACTGATCAGTTACCAAGTGGTTCATGATTGCATACAGACAAGATAGAGGAACGTGAAGCATTTGAGAAACTGAAAGGTCAGGCGTTTTTCAGAGCATCCCAAGCGGTTTGCAGTGGTAGTTTAAATATTGGAAAGTAGAACTTAGAAAGGACTTTTTTCCCTCGAAAATTTGTAAACCATTTTGGCTTGTAAGAGGAACTACTTCGTTTTACAATCAGAAATTGCAATTTGTTTCCTGCTGGAGAAAGCGAAACGTGGAATGTATCAACATGATTAAATGAACAATGTTGAAGGGGAACTATTTCGTTTTCAGCTGTGTTTCATTAACTATGAGAGTGTTTGATTTCCTGAACCTATGTTCTTGTTGAATGTTCTTCAGTATATTTTGTGATGTTTTCCACTGTGAGTAATAAGTGTTGTTCATAAAACGATTGGCTATCTGGTTGTTTAAATATCTGTAATTGTTCATGTGTTTTGAAAGAAGTATCAGCTATCTATAACTTTTCATAATGCATGTGCAAAATGTATTACTCACCAATAAATGATAATTTTGCTCCCTAGGGATAGTTTAGGTAGTTAGTTTATTTTCTTGTTGTACGTGATTTGGATGCTTGTGGGCCTTAAGACGAGAGGTAAAAACCCGCGCATCACATTGTGACTGCTCCATGTATCTTATCATCCTGCATGTTAATTAGGCACTTGCATTTCATAATTTAAGTCAAATTACAAAAACTTGGTGGACCGGGCCGCAACCGGTAAAGCCTTTGTTATGTTACTTGACCTACGATAGCCGGACCGTAAACCGAATGGATTCCCTATACCAAATAGTCAACGGGCTAGTTGGGAACGTTGATTGGGGAGAATCCCTTACTGTTGCTGCCTGTGAATTTCGGGGCATCAACAATATTATTATTTACTATTATTGATTCTAAATTTTTATAAATCATTCAATAGTTTAATTAATTATAATAGTTTAGGGTTAATTTAATTAATTATAATAGTTTAGGATTAAATTAGAATGTGACAAGTGTACTGTCTAGATTGATTCTATGGATGCTAATAAGTAATAATTTAAAAAAAAAATAGCTTAATTAACATGTGATAAGTACAATTATTTTTAGTTGTAAAAATTAAAATTAATCTTCAACTATTTGATTATTAGATACAACTAAGATCTTAACTCCATCGATTATTAGATACAACTATTAACTTAACTCCAATAATTCTAGAACTATTAGCTTAACTTCAACTCTAATCACATTTATATTGAATAATTGTTAGCTTAACTATTAGATACAACTATTAGCTCAACTCCAATGATTCTACAACTATTAGCTTAACTTCAACTCTAATCACTTAAGGCTTAGTCCAACTACATTTGCCATCTAGGAGTCTAGCTAATGTGCAGTCATGTAAGAGTCTAACTCCTATTAAAATGGTTCGAACTCCTAATAAACTCATGCATCTCGTAGTTGGGCATCTAGTAGTTAGTATTACATGTTTAGGTTTTCGATTCTTTTTAAAGAAGGTTAGGAGTTAGAATGATATGTGTTTTGCTCGAAAATAAATCTATTATCACATTGTCTTCCTATGTATTCAAATACTATAAAGTTTAATCTTTGAACTACTACTAGCATTCATCTTAAAAAAATCATCATATTTCCTTGGGTATCCACCATTATAACAATTACGATTGTATGACAAATTTATATACTTATATTATTTTATAATACAATATTAGTAATATAATTAATATTTTGGAGATATGGCTATGTGTTCATCGGTTACTAGCAACAACCATATTAATAAGATTAATATGTTCGGAATAGCCCTATTTAACACATACTTTAGGAGAAAAAACATTATCAATCTGTCAAATATATACCTTTTTGTAAGTTTCTGCGGTGAGATATGTTGAAGTAGCGTTTTTTCGAAAATTGTGCAGTAGACATTTTTAGTCAACGACGTTTCGATTCCGAATCGAGAACCATCATCAGGACAATTGCTTGTCCTGATGATGATTCCCGATTCGGAATCGAAACGTCGTTGACTAAAAATGTCTACTGCGGAATTTCTGGAAAAACCCTACTTCAAATATATACCTCTCGGCGTATTCCAAACATATTAATCTAATTAATATGGTTGTTGCTAGTATTATGACTTAATCTCATTTGGGAATCTCTTGTAACATAACGTATCAACGTCTTATAACTGGAAATTGGGATCTCAGTGTTAATGTAATGAGAATGGTAGGTCTGACTGTGGTTGTTGATTGAAGATGAGTTTGAGAATAACAACTTTGAGTGTGATCATTGCCTCATACTTATGTATTTCAAGATCAATCCATTCCCTTTGTATACCAAGTAACGATTACTTCATCTTTGGCTCTCTATTATATCTTCACCATCTTTGCGAGAGAAAATACCAACCATCAATGGTCTCCATTACATTTTTTTCCAGGAACTACAACGACATACGATAGTTCGATTTGTATTTCCCCTTTATACAAAGGATCTATGGGCCTCTCACATGAAGTATCCATTCAGTGCCTATTACCCGGACTAAATAATGGAAATGGTGATCAAACTGCATAAAGAGGGAGGATGCAATGATATATCCAGGGTGTTAAATCTTGGAAAGGATTACTTGATCCCATGGATCCATTTCTCAAAGTTGAGATTCTCAGATACGTGGAATTTTCTCATATTTGCTACGAACTAAGAAACCAGACACGCTAGAATAGGGCTGCGTGTAGCATGTTTGTGTGTCCACGTGTTTGACATAGACACACTGGTAGAGCGTGTTGGAAACATCTCTGCAGCATGTCCTGAACTCTGACAGGCGTGTTCACCGACGATCATTTCCTGTCTTGAAAACATGACACATTTTGCAGAAAAGATGCATGAGGCTCTTTAAAAACATTTATTTTTCTTCTATCATTTTAACTTGTGGATGTTATATTTTATCATTCAAGCTAGCATTATGATCTTAGGATCTTTAACTAAAATAATATCATGCACAACAATAAAACACAAGAGACAAGAGACAAAGAATTTTCCTCGGGGAAACCATAAAGGAGAAAACCCTGCAACTTCCTCAGAGATAGAATGAGCACCAATGGCAACAGTAAAACCTGAAAATAGAAAAGATGATCTCCACAACTTCTGTCTCTCTCTCACACTGAGAGAGCTTGTCCTCTCTCACTCATGCACCCCAATGAGTGAGTGTGTGTGATAAATAGAGAGGCTCACTCTCTATTTATATTCTTTCATTCACTTGAAGCGCACTCCAACATGTCGACCTCACTTAACAATTACTTACTAGAGTCAACATCTCTAAGAGTGTCTAATAACCCTAGTGCCCCACAACTTGTGGGGACTTTTCCCTCTGCTCAACAAGGAGAGTTAAACTTGACTTAGATGGTGGGGACTATTGCCCCAACTTATAATGACTCACCTAGGGTCGACTTCACTAGGATAGTCTAATAGCCCTAGGGCCCCACAACTGCGGGGAATTTAACCCTTGACCAATAGGAGGGTTACCCACAATGACTTGACATGACTTTTTTACATTATAAAAACTTCCCGATTGAAACATCGGGGCATGACATGACTCAATTACATTATAGACACATCCTAGAATAAAAATCAGGGTACAATACATAAGATATACGAATGAATACATTCTAAAGTTACAAATACATCAACACTCCCTCTTAACTAGGAAGGTATTCTCTCGACACAATTTATCAGCACAAGTCTTCTTCTCTATATCATCTGAATCATCGTCAAGTTCTCATCATCTTCATCTTCAAGTCATCTTCATCTTCAGGTCATCTTCATCTTCAAGTCATCTTCATCTGGATTTGGATCATCACTCGATTTGGATCATCATTACTCGATATAGATCATCACTTTTGGATCATCATCAAGTATAGATCATCACTTGATCTGGATCGTCATTGCTAGATCATCATTTGATCTAGATCGTCACTGCTGGATCATCATCAAGTCTAGATCATCACTTGATATGGATAGTCAATGCTGGATCATCATCAAGTCTGGATCGTCACTGCTGGATCATCATCAAGTCTAGATCATCACTACTGGATCATCATCAAGTCTAGATCATCACTTGATCTAGATCGTCACTGTTGGATCATCATCAAGTCCGGATCGTCACTATTGGATCATCATCAAGTTTGGATCGTCACTTGATTTGGATCATCACTTCTGGATCAATATCAAGACTGGATCATCACTTGATCTGGATTGTCACTGCTGGATCATCATCAAGTGTAGATCATCACTTGATTTGGATCATCATCAAGTCTGGATCATCACTTGATCTAGATTCTCATCAAAGCTAGATCATCACTGAATCATCATCATCATTACTGCTTCTGCTATCTCAATGAAATGGTGCTATCTTCTTCATTCTTCTCGTCACAGGAATTTCTACAGAGCCAGCCCTTTTTCATGTTGGTTGTAGGCCTAGCCTCCATGGAGGTCTTCTTCAGCACTTATATCTGACACTTAAGTCAGAATGGCCTGCTCAGCTCTTACATCTGACCTCATCTTTTTAGAAAGGCCCAGCACTCACATCTGACCATGTGTAAACACATCACGGCAGAATGGCTTAGCACTTATATCTGACCATGTGCAAGCACATCGCATCGGAAAGGGTCTACACTTACATCCGACCCCATCTTGTCAGAAAGGCACAGTACTCACATCTGACCATGTGTAAACACATCACGACAGAATGGCTCAGCACTTATATCCGACCTCATCCTGTCAGAAAGGCTCTGCACTTACATTCGACCATGTGTAAACACATCGCATCGAAAGGGCATGCACTCATAGCTAATCATGTAGGAACCAATCCTACAGTCCCATCAGAATGGTCCCGAGTTCCATACTGAGCTACCTAGTAACTGACCAGGTGCCTCCATTCTCCCATAGAATGGCAGTTGCCCTTACATCTGACCTACTCATCAGAATGGCCAGCACTCACATCTGACTTGGGAGGAACCTAATCCTTTAACCATGACAGAATGGCTTAGCCCTTACATCTGATCAAGTGGGAACACATCCCTCTATCACATCAGAATGGCTCTTAGTCCTAGACTGAGTTTTCTTGGTAACTGACTAGGCACCTCCATTCCAAGAATGGAAATAGCCCTTATATCTGATCATGTAGGAACCAATCCTACAGTCATATCATAATGGCTCAGCACTCATATCTGACATGGAAGGAACCTAAATCCTCTCACCATGACAGAATGGCTCAGCCCTTACATCTGACCATGGAAGGAACTTAATCATCTCCCATGTCAGAATGGCTCTAGGTCTCATCATTTCCCCTTAGAGGGAACCTCGATCTCGAGAACACCAAGCTTCTCCTTGAACTACTCAAACTTCACTTTAGCCATTTCTAGAATAGAATGACATCAGGGCAGATTACATCCAAGGATGACTTGCGAGCTTCACCAGGACTGATTACATCCGAGGGCAACTTGTCTCATCAGCTATGCTAGAAATCCTTATTTTAAGAGATCTCGATCTGGATCACTGCTCCTCTCTGCATCATACAACAAAATGCAAGTCAGATCAACCAAATGAAATAGTAGTTTTCAAAAGAAAAATACTACCTCCCAAATAGCAAGTGGCAACATCTTTTGCCTTAGTTGTACTTAGCACCATATAGGACTCCATCCTGCCAAACCAAGAGATCACACTTGATCCCATACTGAAGTAGCACCTCAAAGTGCTCTTCCTATTAATGGCACTGACTGCCCAATATGGATCCACATAATCTTTTGATTTGCCTCATACTTGAGCCCATAATCAACTATACCGTTCAAGTACCTTACTACATGCTTTGCAACCATCAGGTGAACATGTCTCAATGTGTTCACAGCAAGGAAAATATCTGGTCTCGTATTCGACAGGTACATCAAGAACCAATCATATGACGATACATCATAGCATCAACCGTCTCTGATGAAGCAACACTCAATAGCTCCAGGTTTGATGCCATAGGTGTGGTCATGCAGTCCATCATCCTGAACCTCTTTAGGATCTTTACTTCATACTTCCTTTGTCCACACCTCCATGCCTAGAAAATAGTGCATCGACACATAACAGGAGCATCACTGGTCTTCCGCCTTCAACCTTGAAAGCAATGGTTGGAATCTGCTTTACTCTCAGTAAAGCCTAGAGTCATCAGTAATTTGTCCATCCTGTCATACCATGTCAAACCTCAGGATCTTCTGCAATCACTCCATCTGAAGCATCATACTCCCTCTGTCTTTCGTACTCTATGCACTGAAACATTCTGTACCGGAGTGACAAGTAGCTTCCTCTGCTACTAACATTCTATGTATACATCTAGGATCACTTGATACCAAGATCCTCTATGTTGAAATTTTTCAAAAGTTCTTCTTGCACCCATATGTGAGCTTGTCATCCTCTATAGGCTTTCATCTTCAACCTCGTAGCAAAGGTTCAGGTCTTCATCAAGCTGGCTGCAAATGTCTCTTTGTAGTTTATGCCTTCTTTTCATGAGAGGCCTCGTGCTACGAATCTTTCCTTGTACGATGTTTCCATCTACTGCATGATGGAACTATGCAATTCCCTTCATGTATCGATACTGCATCCTAGAAATCATTCTTCTTGAACTGTCGTCACTTGTTCTTTAGAACAAGTCGCATCCTTCTTTTCTTGTAGGCGATTATGTATGCGATCTTTCCTACAAGTCAAATGCATTTGCATGGTTAGAAACATTTCATAAGGAATATTCGTATTGGTAAATTCTTATGCATAAATATATGATCATGCAAGTATTTTAGCCAATACAACATCCATCCATATCTCACGGAAACTTTCTAGTTTCCTTCCATCTCTACCAGGACAACATTGATATTGTGCATTAATCCAATATGTCAGCAAAGAGGTTTCATTCTAGATAGGTAGCAATGTTGTATAGCACCATGAGCTACTTACCCATCACATGCATATTAGTCGTACACTATCATTAATGCAAACATTCTATCATGCGTAATACATCAACTGAATATAAACAAATGCATAATCAAAACAATATCATGAAATGACAATTGAATACTTATCTTTATTTTTTTCGTAGGTAGACTCCTCCTTGAGCCTTTAGCTTCATCATCATCTTCATTCATCATTTCTTATCCAAATGCTAAGTTGGAGAAGAGTTTCTTCAAGAGTTGAGTCCTTCATATTGCTCATTGCTTGAGAGATCTTCTTTGGATGGTGAGAGATTGATCTTCGGTTGCTCCCATTTTCTCTTCTCTTCTTATGAGCCGAGCTTCTTCTTATTCCCAGAGTTTGCTGAAACTAATCACTTCCTTCTGGCACACATTCCTTGCATGAATGAATTCATGATCTTGGGAGGCCATTCAAGATGGCTATCACTACTTCTACATTCTCCATTTCTTCTTCTTCCACTTCAAGTTGTTCTGCATCCTGGATCTTCATATTCTTCAACTGTTTTCTCAAATCCATCTTCTGATTTATGTTCTTCCCTTCAAATATCTTGTTCAAGGAATCAAACATCTTCGGTGTCTTTACCGAAGACACTTGTGGTACAATTTGATTCATGATTGAACAGAAATGTTCTTCTTGGTCTTGACCAAGTTCTTCTTGTGTAAGGCTTTGTGCCTCATCTCCCTCTGGAACTGGAACCTCTCTACTCATGTAGGTGTCCAATTCATCTTCTTCAGAGAGATCATATAATTCCATGCTTGGAATTTTTCAACTTCACCAATATTATCATCAAGCTGATGTGATAGATCATTTTGAAAGGAGGACCTCAAATGAGAATAGCAAAAGATTATATCTTACCGATTTGAGGAGTCCGTCGTGGCTCCGGAGCTGGCTGATCTAGGGTTTGTCAGAGAAACCCTAATTTTCAAAACTTGGAATCTTTTAGATATGATTGGATAGAAAGATAGATCTCTTCAAATGGAGCTGTCCAATGTGCTCCTCTTCTGAAAATAGTGGAGGGAAGCTCCCGGAACAGGAAGCCCTAGTTTTCAAATTTCTTCTGGACAAATGTCTGTCACTGTTTCTATGATATCTATGAAATTATTTCTCCTCTATGTTTTAACTACTGCCTCGAGGTAGCCTCACATGTACCTGTTCTAACACCACATGTTTCATCAGAATTGGTTTCAGCAATTGGGACTTATGATAATTTTCCCAAGGTGACCTGTTACAGGACTGTTCATAACAACAAAGTTGTATGGACTTCCACATGTCACTGTTTCATCTTTCAAGTCTGAAATTAGGACCACAAAAATTAAAGTTCGTGCCCTTTCTGGAACATCTTCAGAAATTTCTTTTGGATCTTTGTAGCCCATGATATAGCAATGCTCCCCAGGTGTCCTGTTTAGGGATGAATCCTAGAAGAGGTTGGAACCCTAACTTAGAGGGATCATATCTCCCAGAATATAACGAATATGATGCTGAATTTTGGATACAGTGTAAATCGAGAATTTATATTCAGCCTCTACAATTTTCCACTCTTGAACCTTTTCCAATCCCTAGATATACTGAATGTACCAAAACTTAGCAGTTTTAGTATTTTAGGGTTTTTCCAGCTCGGGGTCAAACTAGGGTTTGAATTTCCTGGAGTTTCACCAAACCAAAAAACTTGATCCAAGTCTCTAACCTTATATTTTGATGATGAGAGAAATTCTACTCCAGGCTGACTCAAAAATTCCTCTTCTGCAAGAAGCCCTAATTTCCTGCACCAAAACTGAAAATGCTCGCAATCGAATTCCACTTTGACAGAAAGATGTGCCCTTCAATGGAGAGTCATCCTAGCATAATTTTGCTGATAGATTGTGGAGAGAGACCCACAAAGTAAGAATCCATAGCTTCTACAGCTGCACAATGTCTTCTTCTCAGGTTAGCTTTGATACCATGTTAGATTTTATCATTCAAGCTAGCATTATGATCTTAGGATCTTTAACTGAGAGAATAACATGCACAGTAATATAACATAAGAGAAAAGAGACACAAAGAATTTTCCTCGGGAAAACCATAAAGGAGAAAACCCTGTAACTTCCTTAGAGATAGAATGAGCACCAATGGTAGCAGTAAAACCAAAAAATAGAAAAGATGATCTCCATAGCTTCTGTCTCTCTCCCACACTGAGAGAGCTTCTCCTCTCTCACTCATGTGCCCCAATGAGTGAGTATGTGTGATAAATAGAGAGGATCACTCTCTATTTATATTCTTTCATTCACTTGAATCACACTCCAACATGTCGACCTCACTTAACAATTACTTACTAGAGCCGACATTTCTAAGAGTGTCGAATAACCCTAGTGCCCCACAACTTGTGGGGACTTCGCCCTCTGCTCAACAAGGAGGCTTAACCTTGACCTAGATGGTGGGGACTATTTCCCTGACTTACAATGACTCACATAGGGTCAACTTCACTAGGATAGTCTAATAACCCTAGGGCCCCATAATTGCGGGGAATTTAACCCTTAACCAATAGGAGTGTTACCCACAATGACTTGACATGACTTGTTTACATTATACAAACTTTTCGATCGAACATCGGGGCGTGACATGACTCAATTACATTATAGACACATCCGAAAATAAACATTGGGGTACAATACATAAGATATACAGATGAATACATTCCGAAGTTACAAATACATCAACAATGGAGAGATCTATAAGGAGTTTTTTTATATAGGTGAAGAAGATTTGAAATCTTTGAAAGGGTTTCCAAGTGCATTGAGGGTGGATTTGGTTGGGTGGATTACAAGCTCAACCATTAAACAAGAAGAACAATGTCTCATTCAGCTAGGGCAGAAGCTAAAGGGAAAATGAAAGGGAGAAATGCCCCATCTATTTTGTCCCCTCCTATTCCTCCAAACACAAGCTCTTCTACTCCTCATGCTAGTGCTCCATTTGCTGCTAGTGGAGCTCTTGGTCCATTGAATCCTGTTTTAGCAAGACAACAATCCCAAGAGAAAAAATACCCTTTGTGGAGGTATGTGACTAGGAAAGAAAGGCTTGGGGAAAAGCTAGGTGGGGGAGGCAATGTGTCTTGGACTTGCAATTTTTGCAAGAATAAGTTTAAGAGCACATATTATAGAGTTAAGGGCCATTTGTTGGGCCTTCCTTCTTGTGGGATTTCTTCATGTAAAGTAGCGAGTGTTACCCAAAGGAGGGATATGGGAAAGGAGGATAAAGAAGGATTAAACAATGTAGCATCAACAAGCAAGAAAAATGATGAGGATCCTCTTCCATTCTTAAGGAAACCCTCTAGCTATCGACCTCCATTTCCACCTAGCAGAGGTGATGCATATCCAGCAAAAAAGAGGTCATCTTCAAGTGGTCCAATGGACACGATTTTTCAACTAGAGGTGCAAGAAGAGGTGGACCTCACCATTGCATTTTTTTTACCTCAAATTCATCTCATTCAATGTTGCATGATCATCAATTTTTATTGATATGTGTCGAAGTCTCATTGAACGAGCCCCATTTGGTTAAGTGCCTCCTGGTTCATAGAAGCTTAGAACCACATTGTTGGTTAAGGAAAAGAAGGAGGTGGATAAAATTATTGAGCCAATTAGATCAACATGGCCCTCATCTAGAGTGAGTAATGTTTCTGATGGATGGATGGATCCAACATGCCATCCACTCATCAATTTCATGGTATCTTCCCAAAATGGACCAATGTTCTTCGGAAAGCGGTGGATGCTCTTGTGAAATACAAGGATGCACATTTTACGGGTGAGTTATTCATCAAAATCATTGAAGAACTAGGTGTTTATTCTTGTGTACAAATGATCACAAACAATGAACTTGTTTGCAAGGTCACTGGCATCATAAGGTTTTATTTTGACCAAAATGTATCATATTTAAAAAAATGAAAATATTCCTGGACGCTTTTGTATTTTGAGCATAACGTTTTCCTCGTAACTCGGAATTAGACAGACTTGAACCATTAGAAAGATATTGAAATTTTCTACAACACTATTGTTTGCATATTTTTTTATTCCTTACCATTTGTCCGGGGTAGGTGTTTTATTAAGATTTTTTTTTTAAAAGATGCTTTTTAAAAATAATCTTTTAAAAAATGCCTTCTTACTAAAACGTCCAGCCCAGAAAAACAATAAGTAATTAAAAAAAACGCAAAACATAAAAGTTGTGGAAAATTTCAAGAGCTTTCCAATAGTCCAAAGTGTGCCCAATTCCAATTTACGAGCGAAACATTACGCCCCAAAAACGAAAGATTCCAGGAATATTTTCACTTTTTGTTAAATAGGATACATTATAGAAGAGGGAAGAATGTTATGATGATTATGGAAACTAAATATCTGTAGGTATTTTCATTTTGGTCACCTTTCATTCCTAATTTTCTCATTGTTTGCATTTATCATAAGGTGTATCGAGGGGAAATGTCATTTTAATGGTTTGAGTTGTTAGTGTTGTAGAGTCATTTATACTTGTATTTTTGCTCTTATATATTTTTTATACACCTTTCATTGCCCATTCCTTTAACTTAGCACTCAAATCCATTTCTTCATATGTGACATGGATTGGAAACATTATTGAGGATTCATTCCATATCTGTAACTTTGTACAAAACCACACAAATTCCCTCACCATCTACAAAGAGTACAGACATCTTTCATTGCTGAAGATTGTAGATACCCAGTTTACTTCCTCATTCATCATACTCAAGAGGTTGAGGGAGGTCAAAACTGCTCATGGGTCCATGGTGATTTCAGAGTCTTGGTATTTCTATAGAAAGATAGATCAAAGTGCTTCAAAAAAGGTAAAGGACACAGTATTAGATGATGTTTGGTGGGAGAGGGTGGATCTTACCATTAAGATAATCAGCCACTCATTTCCTTGTTGCGCTTTGCAGACACGAACCATCCCATCCTAGAGGATGTTTATGAGGGGTAGGATTCCATGATTGAGTCCATGAGGACCATTGTTATGGAGAATGAGTGTCTCAAGGATGAGACATCGACATAGAACTTATGGTCCACCATTCATGATATTCTTATCTCCAGGTGGGATAAGAATTGCACACCTTTGCATTGCTTGGTGCACTCCTTGAACCCAAAGTTCTACAGCAAGAATCGATCAATTGTGGGCCCTCGCATAGAGTCCCTCCTCACAAAGATGGAGAGATTTCACGGGGGAGGAAGATAGCATTTAGGCAGTTATTTAAGGATAGAGACTTACTTGATGAGGTGGAGGATGGATTTGTAGAGTTTTCCACTATTACTGGGAGATTTGGAGGTTATGATGTGGTTGGAGATAGGGGAGTTAAGAATCCCTACAATTAGTGGGAAAATCATGGGGTAACATTCCCTCTTCTACAAAATCCAACCTAGAGGATCATCTCTCAAGTTACATCATCCTCTAGTTGTGAGAGGAATTGAAGCACATATGGAAACTTGTACAGTTTGAAGGAGAGTAGGTTTGAGCAGTCAAGAGAAGAGACAATGGTGTATGTGCACACCAACCTTCATCTTATTTATAGGAAGAGGGACGAGTGGGTGAAGGGAAAGACAAAGATGTGGGATGTCTTTCCTGATGATATGGGTTTGGACAATAGTAATGAGTTGGAATTACCCAACTTGGATCTTAATGATCCAGTGCTAGAGCTGACAATGTTTGATGATAGTGATCCTTTGGAGGGGTCATCATCCACACCAACAGATAATGATCGTCATATGTGTGGAGAGGAGGAGGAGGAGAAGGAGGAAGAGAGCAGAGTCGCATTTGTTGATTTAGGAAATGAGGATGACTATTGATAATGAGAATCTTCATTCTTCCATCTTGATCTATACCTTTTTGTATTTACTATTACTATTGGTCTATTTGGCTTTTGCAAGTGGCATTTCGACATCTATGCAATAAATTTTGATTTTTATGACTTCATGAGAAATATGGTTCTAACGCCTGAGTATTTACATCTTGATATATGACTATCATGACTATACTGTATCATGAATTATCTATGTGTCTCATAATCTCATTGTGATTACTGATTTGATTTGTAAACGTGTAATACTAATTAGTAATTAATAATGTTAAATGTGCATTGATTCTAATATCTATTGAATATTTATAAAAAATTGGATATATATATAACGTGTCCAATGTGTCCTGATTTCGGGGGTCACTGTGTCTGTGTTGGACACTTGAATCCTTGTGTCCCGTGTCCTCGTGTCAGGTGACTTAGGTTACGACGTGTTTGATTACAAAGACTATTCTGAATATTATGGAACCTATAAGCACAATAAACGCCCTCTTTTTCAGAAAATGGGTTTCCCTAGTTCCGTTTATCAAGTACCCATATATATATATGCAAATACTGGTGATTTAGGATCCTCTTTTGGTGACAAAGCAATAATGAACGTGTTTTGATAGGTTTTATTGTTTTTGTTAATCCTTTCATAGGTAGACATGTTTCAAATGTGGAATCCTGTGGTAGTTGTTTGAATTTCTCGACGTTTAGGGCATAATAGTTTAGCTCATCATGAGGAGATACGATGAAGGTATTCGCTTTGCCTTTTTTTTTACCTGAGGTTTCAATAAGTTAATAGACGTGAGGTAAGGAATTGTAAAATAATGTTGGGTTGGTTTTTAGGTTTGTGGTCAGTCTACAGATGGTGAGTTGTGTTTAATTTTCTGTTTTGTTTTGTTTTTTGTGGTTTATTAAATAAGTTTATAAAAAATTATTAGGGTTAAGTATTATTATTTACTATTATTGATTCTAAATTTTTAGAAATCATTCAATAGTTTAATTAATTATAATAGCTTAGGGTTAATTTGTTTTAGTATAATTTGTTTGAAGTGTTAAGAATATACAAAATAAAATGTTATTTTTTAATAATATATGTTTCTTTTTATAATAATAATAGGTATTTTTATTATTTTTAGGTCTCAATGTTACATATTAGGGTTTTAATTTAATTATTTTAAATTGTCTTGGTTTAGGTTTTATTTAATTAGATGTATAGGTTATAATATTTAGGGTTTTTTTATTTAGAATACTTTAGAGTTTTATGTTACTATATGAAGTTCTAAATTATTGTTTGTTTATATTTTATTAAAAAAATTCAAATTCATAATAAGGTTTTATTAAAAAGTAGTTTAATGTAATGATTAAAGGTTTAATGTAATTTTTATAAATGAATTAGAATAGACACATGTAAAATTATAATTCTATCACAATAGGCAATGAATTAGAATAGACATTGCCAACTATACAACTTTCAATCATCGTAAATGGGGCACACCATCGCAAACTATACGACTTTCAATCATCGTGAATCGTGAGCAAAATCTTCGTCATCGCAGCTGGTATTCGTGTTAATCTAATGAGAATGACAATTTGAGAATGCTACAAGAATATAGTGGCAACGGGAGACTCTAATGTCATTAAGAAAATGCTTTAAACGTTAAAAAAAAACCTGAGTTCCACACAGGGTCTTCGATTATTGGCATTTATAGGTAGGACAAGAACAATTAACTTCTTTATTACCTTATATCTCAACCGTGGTTCCTTCTCATATTAAGAGAACTCCCAATTCAGTATTGGATCAATGGGAAAACATGGGCATATTTAGTGATCGTTCCTTCTCATATTAAGAGAACTCCCAATTCAGCATTGGATCAATGGGAGAAAATGGGCATATTTAGAGGAGTGATCACTCTAGACTCATACTAGAGAATAGCCTTAAATAGTCAATTAACCCATAGACTTCCATGTTTTTGGTTACAAAGATGCATATTCCTTAGATGAGATGGTAGGGAGGAATGAGATGGTAGGGAGGAATGAAGGAATGGAGGGGCTAGTGGAGGCCTGAGAAATATACTTGGCCCCTTGTAGGTATCCTCGGGCATGCGTTACAAGGTAATATGTGTTACAGGAAGAGGACAGAAATTACATGCAAATAATGATGGAGAGGTTAATGGTGAGGAGAAGTAATGAAGGCTTGAGGTGGTAGAATGACAGAAGGGTAATGTAGAAAATGATAGTCGAAAAGGACAAAGAGATTATGGATGATAATGGAGATAGAGACTCAGATTTTGTGTCCAACTACTATGGTCTAATAGATTTAAGTCAACATTGGGATCTCTATATGTCTCACATAAATTGGTTTGGCTTGAATGGTGAGGTAAGAAGTGGGTCTCTCTCATCTTTTTCCTTTGTCAAGATAATTCTTTGGATTTCATTGCGATGTGGCTCTTCTTGTCGTATAGGTTTGCTAGACTAGTTGACTGCTATCTTGATAGGTAGAGAGAGAAGTGGGTATCAAGCAAGAATTGGTAAGGGGGGAAGATGTTCAATATCACATTGAGTAGCAGGAATACCAATAGATGTCCACAATGAAATTGTTCTTTAGTTAGATGAAACTCAAGTTCACATACACACTTGGGATGTAAAGTTGAACATTTTGGAAATGTGTACCAATGGGATTGTTTTCTCTAAGAAATCCTATGAACTAAGTTAGTGTTTTGAGATGGTGGCAACAATATCCTTTGAGAATCGAGAGACAAGCCAAGTCCATGACCAAGTCATAGCAAAGATGGTGTTAATTCCTCCTAATGAGGGTTAAAAAAGGTTAAGATTCAAGGTATAGAATTTGCCTTTAAAAAAAAAATTTGATATCTTAGTACTCTTGTAGTAAATCCCCTAGAATGAAGATATATTCATAATTTCTATATAATATCCAAAACTTTTCGTTTTCTACTAATCTAGCTTTCCAAGTGGCAAACTATTGAACACAAACAACATTTGAATGTAATTCTTCTTATTTTTTGAATATATATATATAGTTCCTAGTCATCTTAAAAATATATATATTTAGCATCATATATACCTTAAGATGATAAAAATGGAAAGAGAGAATATCCCATATTCCTACTCTATCTAATCATTTTTAAGTAAACACACACACACACACACACACACATATATATAAACAATAAGAGATAACTAATATAATAATTTTAATTCCCAAAGAGTGAGGAAATAGTTTGTAATTAATATGATTTGTTATTGTAATGCCTCGTTTTGACCTAACCATCTTAATTACCATCGCCTATTTGTACTTACTTATTATTGTGGAAATTCATCAATTTGATGACACTCTAGACTTATGGACTTATTGTTTTGCGTAGATGATATATCTGCATGTGATGTTAAATATGAATTGTGTCCATGTTTTGATTATGTCTCTATCATGGAAATTTAATAGAGGATGGTACATGGATACCGATTTGAAGCTGTGTCGAATAAATGATAATGATGCCAGATGCATGATACAAAATGATTACATTGTCGTTAGTATTAATTAAATATGTATACATGTCGATGACTGTATGATATTGCACAACATTTTGTTATGGGACTAATATACAAGTTCTAAGGAGCCAAGGGATAGTTGAACCCTACAAAATGGAAGTACATCGATGGTATAAATTCCAAAAGATAAATGGTATGCAACTGATGCATTATTGTTCTATATGAGGATTGGTGTATTATAATGATGTGTGTGCACTGCGAGGTTTTAGGAAACTCAACTTCCCAAATTGGTTATTCGATAACGAATCCCTAAGAACAACAATAGAAACATAGTATGACTACAAAGGGTGTTGACCATTGTTCCATAGGAGGGGTGGAGGCATTACCCATCGTTTATCCTCTGAAACTTGGATTCATGGGAGGGTTGTGCTACATCATGCTCCCTAAGGTGTGTGATGATGACTAGTGGGTTCTTGTTGGGGAAGCTTGGTTGATGTAGTCAACACTTCCATTACGAGTTCTAATTGGAGTTAGGTCATGCAGTTGACGCTCCAGGGTAGTCCAACATAGGAAGGATATGATGAGGAAGTTAGTTCTGAATTAGAAGAAGAAACACGTAGTTAAGAATGGTTGTGGGAGAGAGTAAAACAACTTGATTATTTGTATGGGTATTAAAACTCTTCCTTTACTCATGTGTGATAAACTTAGTATACCATGCAATTGGTGTTGTGTTGTTGTGATCTAGTTAGTAATTATTGTTAGATAATGCCATTTTTGAATTGTTGTCTTTCATGCTTATGATGTATATGATTTATGCATTAGAGTTTCGTAATGTTATTATTAGTACACCGCAGGCTTTGTATGTATTAGGTAAATGTACATACCGTGTGTGCATATGCTAGTTTACTCACATATATATATTTATTATATAACTACATAATTAATTGTATTATGGTTGTTTGTATTGAGGCTATTGCGTTAACTATACATTAATTTATGAATAAAAGTGTATTATATTTAATGTTCATTTTTCTTAATTAGATGCATTTAATTTTAATATTTATTTGGGATTTATACCGTAAGATATTAATTACAATGTTTGAACAAGGTTGAAGTTATTCATATTAAATTGATTGGATTCTTAGGTAAATGTCAATCAAAAGTAAATAACTGGATATGGTTGTAATTTGAAGATGAATATTTAATTCTTTTATTGAAATAATGCAATTGGAGATATTCGAATTAATTTCATTATTGAGTAAAAGTGAAAGGAATCAAAGGAATAAATCTAGTTATGCCTTAAAGTGATTATTTTAATTGTTTAATTGCTTTTAGAAAATGGGGCACTTGAAATTTAATTATGTTGACTTGACATGTTGTCCAAAATGTAAGTGAATGGATTGAAACATGACTATTTAACATTGTTTCTAGAGGGTAGTGGATCAATCCTCTTGAAGAAAGAGGCAGTGGGAAGTGCTTAAGGGGGAGGAGAAGAGATGAATGGAAGGAATTTTTTAGGGGGTTTTATTTTGGGGAGGACATAATTCCACGGGGGATTCACTTCTTGACCAATATCCTAGCACGTTAGTTCATATTGCGAGTTTTAAATTTCTTAAAAATTAGGCCAATATATTGTAGGTATTGGGGGGGATGAGGGGTTTAGAGTGGGGTGTTAGGGAGGTTTATAAGGATTAGGGTATAAAAAAGGGTGGTGGGGACATTTTAGATATTGGGAGGGGGTTTCAACAAAAGGATTTTGGACCAATATCTACATAAATTAAGGGTATTCTTTAATACTCAATGATTGAACGTGCTATGTGAGAGGTTCACTCAGTGAATCCCCCGTGCATAATTCTTGGAAACCATGAGAGGGGAAAATTGAAAGAAGTGGGAAAGGAGGTTGAAGATGGGAACACGTGGGGGAAACCTGAAGGAGATCCAAGCTAGAGGAGTGGTTGGATATCGAGAATCTGAATTAGAGAGGTAGTTGGATCTCAAGACCTGCTTGAGAATGTTGTTGCATATCTATCCGTTGTTGTTCTTGGGGACTGGTTGTTCCTAGCTTGATGGGTGGTAAATTTGTTTTGCGGTTGAGTTTCCTGATGCAGGGGAACACTAGTTATCTAAATGGAGCTAGCATGGAAAAACTACTAATTTACAGGTTATTTGAGCTAGCATGGACAAACTACTAATTTATAGGTTATTTGCTTCTATTTCAGTTTTATAATTCTAAACAAAATTAGATCTTAGATGGTTGAATACATTGTAAGTTGTTTTATACCTTCACTATTAGTGTACAAATTTGTTAGTATTGAAATTGGTATTGCTAATTAGATTGAAGTATACTTGAAATGTTAAATTGATCAATACCTATAATTTTACAAAAACCAAACAGAAATATGACATAACATAAATTTTCGTCTAGAAAGAAGATCCCAGGTAGGTCCCTAAAGTTACAAACCATTAAGCTAACAAAGCCACTTTAAAAAATACTTCACCCACTTAAGAAAAACGATCTCTTATTCACTATAAATTTTTTTAAAAAAAAATAATATAATTTATTTAAACAAATGATAAAATGGTTATAAACTTATATATTTATAAATATAATTAATTAAATTTATTAATAATAATAATCTTATTAATATAAAAAAATTGGTGATAATAATAATAAAGATTGGTCATAATAGAGAAACGTCAGCATAGTATCATATAAAAATAATATAATAATTTTATATAAAATTAATACAATTACAAAATATAAATATTATAATATAATATTTATACTATAATAGATCTTTCTTACACCATGCTCTACCTATCAAGCATGTAGAGAGGTTCAATTTCTTATTATGTAATTTTTTTATCTTAAAAATTTGTATACATCTAGGAAAAAGTTATTTTGTATTTTATGAATCTACATAATTTTTTTAATTATTTTTATTTATTTTTTCATTTTATTTTATTAACGGACATTATTTTTTAATTACTTTTTATTTTATTAATATAAGTTTATGTTGAATTATCTTATATAATTATTTTGTATTTTATGAATTTACATAGATTTTTTAATTACTTTTATTCATTTTTGTATTTTATTTTACTTTGCATTACAACCCATGTCGATCACAATCATCAACTATTCAACTCGTGATTTGATGGTGCACCTTTCCTATTACTTTATAAATATATTCAACTATTCAACCCGTGCTTTGATGGTGCACCTTTCTTATTACTTTTTTTTTCAGAAGGAAAAAGCCTTGTCCTTAATATTCATTAATAGAATCAAAGGGCATCTAATGTTCCATCCCTGAGTATGGGTTACAATCAAGAAAGGTCGTGGAAGGAGTTCTAATCTACTGTATACCGAAAACAAGTCTCAACACAACTGAGCTGTCATGGGGGAGATCAAAGATCAATCACATCAAATAGAAAATGCCAGTCAGAGACATAAGGAGGACTGTCCATCTATACCATCTCAACCGTGAACATATATGCACAGAGCTATTATCTGAAGCTACCCGCTCCGAATAAAACAAAAGGGTGCCTAATAAATATGGGAGAACATGCTCCTGCACCTAGCTCAAAAGAGCTTGAAATTGTCATGAGAGACCAAAAGGCCTTCAAAATTTTCAGTATAGAAACCAGTACCAGCAACCAATGAAAGGGCAGTCTTTGATAGACTATCTGCGAGCTGATTATGTTCACTGTAGATATGGTAGAAAGACAGGTGAATAAAGAAGGTGTCGAGTTTTTTGATATCCCTGCACCAGTGACTGAGATCAGGTGGAGAGAGAGCATCGGTGCCCTTAGCCCAATTAATAATGACAGAAGAGTAACCCAAAATGTGAAGTGTGGGTATCCCCATCACCTGGGAAATATGCAGAAGAGGCCAAAGCCCTATCAGTTCTGCTTTAGTATTGCTACAAGATCCTGCCCCTAGTGCAAACTTGAAGGAATGAGTCTCATTCAGTAATAAGCATATGCTAACTCCTCCAGTGTTTTTTGTCGATGCCCCATCAAAAAAACCACAGGGATAGGCTAGAGAAGGGCCCGAGCCTAAGACTTTAGGCTTATTTGCCTTTTTAGAGGGAGGTCGATACAATTGAGAGAGGTTTGCAATCTGATGTAATATGCTCAAAACAAACATCTTCTTTCCTTCAAAAATGTATAAATTCCTTGCTTTCTAGATAGCCCACATTGCATAAAATGGAAGGTAGCAGCAGACCGAGTATTTAGTGTATCTATCTATCCAGTTCCCCAGATAAATACATAGATTATCACTCCAAGAAGGGGGAAAGAACTGGCACTGTCCACTCAGCTGAATAAGAATACTCTTCCACATAGAACAAGTAGAAAATATGTGATGTACACTGTCTTCATCTACACTGCAGAGTGCACAAATATCGAGCCCTATCCAAGGCTTTCTTCTGTAGATTGTCCCATGTTAGAATTTTATTTTCTAGAGCTAGCCAAATAAAACAACTAATTTTAATGGGAAAAATGCCAGACCATATGAGAGCTATTAATCTGTTACCTGCTGGGGGAGATGATGATTGGACAATACTATCATAAACAAGCTTAGCAGATATAGAACCATCAGATCTATTGTAATCCCAGACAAGAGTATCCGATAGAAGATTGAGCCTGATCTTGCCAAGTTCTAGACCCCTCGTGTAACTATCCCAAGCAATCTTCCATTCACCTGCAATGTAGAGGTCCTCAGCAGTGTACCAATATTGATGTGAGCCCGATAATGTATTACGTGCTTGTGAGAGAGTAGTAATGTCCAGGTTCTCCAGGTATTCTCCCTATAGGTAGATAATGAGGAGATTGTGCACCGATAATATGATCGATGCTCGCAAGGACATATATACCATTACCAACTTGCCATGCTAAGCATCTTCCCATCCAAGGAAGTGTTTGTAAAAACCCTTTCCAAATTATAGAAACACCACGGAATTTAAAATTTTTGCCTTTGAGCCATGCCACCACCAAGTAATTCTTCAAGTACTTACCAATTAACACATCGTGCCACAACCCATGATTTTGTAGGACCATCCAAAAGTTTTTTGTTCTTAAAGCAATATTGAACCAATGGAAGTTTTTAATGCCGGCCCCAACCTCCATAATCTTTCGGCCAGGAAAGTTTCGTCCAACAAGATAAATGATACCTGCTTTTAGTTCCAGAGGAGCCCCATAAGAAAGAAAATGTTAAACTTCTGAGCTTATTTAAGACAAAGACGGGTATGGGTGCAAGGCCCAACCAATAAACCAGGATACTAGACAATACCGCTTGGACAAGGATCAGACGGCCACCCAGAGATAGATACTTATGGGACTAGTGAGAAATTCTGTTTTCAAATTTCTGTATCAACCAATTCTAGTCACTGATCTTCTATGCCAACAGTTTAAGAAAATATCCAAGGTACTTGAAACCAGTGGTAATAGGCTCCATTTTATATGGCAATACTCTTGCAATATCATAAAGTTTGCCTTCATCCACATTGTTGAAGAGGAAGCAAGATTTATCAACACTTATGCTCATCCCAGAAGCCTTGCAAAAGGTACTTAAAATAACTTCAAAAGCAATCCATTCAAGCAGGGTACCCGGGCCATGCAAGATCACATCATCCACAAATAGGAGGTGTATGAGGGAGAGTGTAGATGTAATTTTAATACCTCTGATGAGACCGTGCTCCCTAGAATTGGAGATCAAGAGACTAAGACCTTCGATGACAAGTATGAAAAGTAAAGCTGATAAGGGACAACCTTGTCTAATTCCCCTAGAGGCACTGAAGAACTTAGAGGGAGTGCCATTGATTAGTACAATGAAATTTGCTGATGTGAGGCATCCCATTATCTAATTAACACTCAGGAGAGGCATCCCAATCTGAATCAGAATGAGTATAATGTAGGACCAGTTAACTCTATCAAATGATTTAACCAAATCCAACTTGAGAATGAGAGCACAAGCGTTCTTGGTCTTCACCGAGTGAAGTGTCTCCTGGGTAATGCCTATAGGTTCCACTATTTGGCGATTTTTGAGGAATCCATACTGTTCTCTGGAAATGTGAGAGTCCAGGAAAGGCTTCATTCGGACAGCAATAACCTTTGCAATTAACTTGTACAACAGATTGCACAATGATATAGGTCTAAAGTTAGTGAATGTTGTGGGCTTATCCCTCTTAGGAATAAGGGCTAGGAAGGTTGAATTCAGAGAGGGAGAAATGTGACTCGTAGTCCTTGCACAATCTATCGCGTACAGTAATTTGTTCCCCAATAGGTCAAAGAAATGTAAGTAGAATTCGACAAGCCAACCATTGGGACTGAGGCTCCTATCCTTCTTAAAAGATTTCAATGATCCTTTGATCTTAGACAGAGTAACAAGAGCAGTGAGGCTGGGGACCTCTTCCTGTAATATCATATTAGGGTAAAGCACGACCACCTTGAGTTGAGATAGTAAACAGGTAGACTTATCATCTTGGAATATATGGGCAAAATGTCTATGCCCTAGTTCCTTAAGTGCACTCTTATCCTCGATACAGTGTCCATCCTCATCCTCCAAAGACCAAATAGTATTATGGTTTCTTCTTCCTGAGGCCAAAGAATGAAAGAATTTTGTATTAGAGTCACCATACTAAGCCCACTTGGTATGACTCTTGAGTTTCCAAGTGAGTAGGATGTGAGCCTGCAACTCCTTCCTTTTGGATCTAAGCAAATTCATAGATAATTGATCCTTATGGGACATGATAACCGTGGAGGATCCTGAGAGAAGGGATTCAATATCCTTGTCCAACCTGATAGAATCCTATTCCATAATGTTTTGTTTTTCTCGGGTCCAGACTTTAACTTCCTTCTTAAGAGTTCGGAGCTTGTGGGAGAGCAGGTCCATATCATCAAAAGAAGACTGAGGATTTAGCTTAGGCCATCTCTCAGTAACCCAGAGATTGAATTCTGGACTGGTGAGCCAGGATCTATTAAACTTGTAAGGGAATTTGAAAGAACCAACCGATTTATTCCATTCAAGGACAATTGGATAATGATCTGAGATATCCACATGGTGAATCCACGTATGATGAACCTTGAGGAAGGGATGTTAGGATTATTAATCCTCCCTTGTCCAAATTTGGTCATATGTCTAAATCGGGAGTCATGTCTAAATCGGGAGTCCATCTAGTCTATTTATAGTCACTAGCACCATTGGGTCCACTTAGTCTAATTGGGGCAAATGTTTCAGTTACTAAAGTGTGGGGAACACTAATTGAGGCTCACTGCCACTTATTGCACTTGATTGCATAAGTTTAGGAGTCTCCTAGATCAATCCCTAAAATTTAGGAAGCCACTGGGAGTGCCGAAACCAACCAAGGTCAGTTCACTTTAGTTAATTACTAGTCAAGCTAAGTTAGGAGTCAGTTACATTCAGTTATAGTCCTCTACATTCAGTTAGCGCTAGGTTTACTTGACTGAACACATGTGGGGCACATTTCTCACCTACCACAGTTAGTTAACCATTAGTCAACACTAAATGTAACACTTGAGTTGTGTTTTAGAGCTCCGATGAACTCCGGTTATGGTTTAGACAAGGACAGTTAACTACTGGGTCCTTCGATAGTGATTTAGACAAGGTCTTGGTTACCTACAGTCAAGTAGAGTCTAATCAATTCGAACTTCCTCATGTGGATTCGAATTGCTTTTGGCTATCAAAGCCATTTTACTTCATTGTAATTATCATCTGGATTACTTTTTGATTAATGAAAGCATTCACAGCTGCAAGCCTTTTGCACTATTTCATTCTTCAATTGCTGAGTAAATTGTGAGATCTTCTTTGTGAGTTGTGTATTTGTCTACAGATCTATATGCTCAAAGTTACATGGTATCAGAGCTTGGGTGGACAAGGCACTTCTCCTCCTCAGATCTCCTACTGGATCATTTTTTTTGTTTTGCAGGTACAACTTCGAAATGAATTCATCAGTTCCTCTTCTCACCCGATCCTCATACTATTATGAATGGAAGGTGAAGATGATTGGATTTCTGCATAGACAACATCTCTTTTGGGTGTCTGATGGATTCAGTAGAAATTATTTTGAGAGTGAAAATGACTGGCTAAATGCAAAGGATGCAGCTTTTGAAATAATGAAACTGGCTCTTTCTCCTAGCATGCACTACCTCAGTAGATCTATTAAAGATCCATAGGAACTCTAGACAAGATTGGAAAGAACCTTTGGAATGGTTTATGAGGATAATAATAGCACTTGGGAGAGCACATCCAGCACCATAAGCATCCTTGATTCAAAAGTCTCGGCCTCTACTCTCTTTGATAAAGTTGTTCAAGATGAAGATGAAGCAGAAGCTTCTACACAGTCAATTCGAATTAGAGACAGTCTCCGTGCAGTGACTCCTTCTCCTGATGCTCCGAAAGTTCATGAGATCTCTGATATCTCATCTTCTCATATTGCTGAAATAGAAGAAGACATTCGAATCTCTGATATTGAAGAAAAATTCTACTGCACTTCCATGCAAACATTCACCGGTGATTTTCCTTTAAATTCTGTGCAAATATGTAAAAAATTGGATATTTTGGAAGAAATATCAGATTATAAGAGTGACACATTCGCTCCCCATGATCTAGATCTTCCAGCAAATTCCTATAGGATTGCATGCACCAAAATTCATAATTTTGAAGAAGAAGAAAGCTGTGCATCCACCATCTCGGTTAACCATTTATTTGAATCTGATATTAACCTTATTGGATCTGATATGATCTTATTTAGATCTGATCTGATGTTTCTTGGTTTAATATATCAAATTCATAATCTTTCAGTACTTCTTGTAGCTTTTCTCATCAACGGTGTGAAGAAACAAGTACCGCAAGTCTCCTACAAAACTGCTGTTGGGGATTTGATTCCATTTCACAGTTTTGGTTCTGTTTTGAACCTATTTAGATATAATTTAATTTCTGATCTAATATTATTTGGTTCATATTTTAAAATCCAAAAACATTCAGTCATGCTTGTAGCTGCTCTCACCAATTCCAGTGTGAAAAATCAAGTACCGCACTTTCTCTTCAAAACTGCTGATGGGGATTTGGTGTTAGTTTCCTCATATGAGGTTGCTGATATTTTATTATGTGATTCATTATCTATTTCAGAAGCTATATCATAATATGGAGCTCAAGCATTCACTCTCAACAGTACCAGTTCTTCTCTACCATTGATCACATGCTCATCTCCTCACGGAACTAGTAAAGAGGAAGATTTTCTGCATCCGCTTGGACACCTGCTCCTAACACTTGGGGCTGTTCTTACCACTCATGGTTTGCTGTTAATGGCTGAAACATATCAGTTTCTTGAGTTTTCCTCACATTCTCTGAATTTTCAAGAACCTTTTCTCACTTTTCAGTTGACTTCAGTTGCTCTACATGGGTCCAGTCTTCATCCGGCAGCTATCTATATTTCTGATTTAGTTGAGCATATCATTCTTCTTCCAAAGAGGAAGATTCCTCTAGACATAATTATGGAGAGGTTCACATGCCAAGCCCTAGGATACCTGTGCACAGAAGAACCAGATTGATCCTAATTCTACTTGCTTAATTAGAAGGGTTTTTTTTTTCCCATGTGGTTTTTCCCCAACACCTTGTTTTTGAGTAGTTATCTTACTTTACTTGATGTAATGGGGGACCTATGGTCTTAGTTACCAGGGCCCACAGATTGTCCAAGTTAGCATTCAGGGGGGGTGTTAGGATTATTAATCTTCCCTTGTCCAAATTTGGTCATATGTCTAAACTGGGAGTCATGTCTAAATCGGGAGTCCATCTAGTCTATTTATAGTCATTAACACCATTGAGTCCACTTGACCTAATTGGGGCACATGTTTCAGTTACTAAAGTGTGGGGAACACTAATTGAGGCTCACTGCCACTTATTGCACTTGATTGCATAAGTTTAGGAGTCCCCTAGATCAATCCCTACAATTTAGGTAGCCACTGGGAGTGCCGAAACCAACCAAGGTCAGTTCACTTCAGTTAATGACTAGTCAAGCTAAGTTAGGAGTCATTTAGATTTAGTTCTAGTCCTCTACATTCAGTTAGCTCTAGGTTTACTTGACTGCACACATTTGGGGTGCATTTCTCACCTACCACAGTCAGTTAACCATTAGTCAACACTGAATGTAACACTTGAGTTGTGTTCCATGGGGGGAAAATGTGTCACTCTTATAATCTGATATCTATATGCTCAAATTTACAAGGGAATCGAGGAAGAAGATAGAAAGAAGCAATCAATTATTTTGTTGATTCCATCCTCTCCAACCCTTTTGTTTCTCCAAGTGGGCCCCACACAAGAAGGGGCAATATCCAGAAGACCAATAGAGTCAAAAAGGAGTTTGAAATGAGAGGCAAGAGGATAAGGGATAACTTTCTTACCCCAAGTCTCAGAGGCACTCATGGTCAAGTTAAGCCCCCCCCAGGATCAAATTTGGAGCATTGAGAAGACTCCCCTTAAGAAATTTATCCCAGAAAAGATCCTTATTTCTGTAGAGGCCATAGCAATTAAGGATAACTAGAGGAGCACTCATTCCACTAAAGTTAGCCTTGACAAGAATTCCAGCAACAGTCGCAAAGGCTCGACATCTAACCGTATGAGGGTCCCATGCCATAAGTAAACCTCCCGAGAGGCCTGAGGCAGTAATGGCACAGAATTCCCATATGGGAAATCCTTTCCTATTACTTTATAAATATATTCATTCAAAGTTGGTGTTATAAAAGATAACAAGAAACATCTATTTTATAATTCATTCAATGTTTCGTGTCAAAAAAATTTATAATAAAAAATATTTATTCATTCAATGTTTCATGTAAAGAAGGATTAATAATAAAAAATGTTCATTATAAAAAATGTTTATAATATCGTTCAGAATACAATTGATAGAACACAGAAGTGAATAATTTAGGGGACAATGAAAAATCCATGGGTGTGAAGAGGGTTACATGGTAAGATTCCTTAGAAGATTTGTATATTATCGACCCGACACTGATTTGCTCTTTGGTCTTTGAACATTTTAGAGATTAAAATAATACAGTTGTAAAGGAAATATTATTGTACTTTTTTGCAGTGTTTTACAGTTCAGCACGGCAAATGTTTTCACGTAGTGACAAACAAAAGATTAAAACAACTTTTAGATTTCAACTCCATTGTTGTTGTTACGATGTAGCTACAAAAAGTAATATTTTTTATCATCTAAATTCTTTGTTGTAATTGTTTTCTCATCTATTTTTTATCATTATTATTTACACTTCATAAGGTTCAAATTTTTGAGCAGATACTCAAGAGGTTGAAATGCTGCATAACTTGGAGGCTTTGGATGTCTTCGCTCCACTTAGTACCAACTAAGTCATAAAAAGTGAGAATCAATTCTTTTATTATTGTAGTATTTTCATTTAATGGTGGTTTTTAGAAAAACGTGAGATGTGGTTTTTGTTGTTTTTTAAGTGGGTCATTTTATCTACACAACACATTTCCAAAAGTGACTAGGTGGAGGACGCTTAGTGTGCTTTATTCAGGTGCCAGTTGAACGGGTAATAACAGTTTCATCCAGTGTGTTAGTTTTTATGTGATGATGAATGCCTCTCTAGGTTATAGAAGAGATAGAAGTCAGAATGCCTTGTGCTCTAGTTCTATTTTAGATTCTAGTGATAATCCATTCTGAAAAACCTAAATGTGGTGGGGAGAATAGGAAGTTTTCTGGTGATAGAGCTCGATTAAGAAGGAAGTTAAAAGCATACAAGGCACATGCCTGTTTATAGCGTTGGGTCCTTGGAAAAGATGTAAACTTGGAGAAGGTGGAAGCACTCTCGAGTCGTGCTCTGGTGGGTTGGATTGAGGCAAGTAAGTTAAATAGAGTTGAACTGGTGGAATGGGTTAATAGTAATTGGACTCCTTTGTTGGGTATGGCACCTAGGGTTGATTTATTGATTAATGGATGGATCTGCTTCATTTTTCATGAACCAGAACAAGCCCTAAATCTACTCAATAAAGTATGGTTGGTAAAGGAGGGTTCCTTATTTCTTAAATGTTGGCATGCGACTTTCAATCCAAAGAAAGAAAGACAAAAGATGTGACATATGTGGTTACTTTTGTCGGGTTTTCCATTGGAACTGTGGACCTCTAATGTTTTGGAGAATATAGTCCATAACTTCATTCATTTAGATAAGAAGAACCTGTTTGTTGTGGAGAAAAAGATGGTGCGGGATATGGTCAAGGTTGATATAGATAAGGGTCTCCTTCCTAAATTTGAAATTTTTTGGGGAGATAAAATTTTCCAACAGTGATTAAATTACCTAAATGTGTCATTTCAATGCCATTTTTGCTGTGAAACTTGTCATCTTAAGGCTAGTTGCCCCTCTATATTTTCTGGTTGTTGAAGGGAAGGCTCTGTGGAATATTCTGATGATGATAGTATTCTCATTCGGAAATGATAGTATTTTCATTCGAAAATTGGTTTTTGGGGAGTTGCCACTTTTATTGCAGAATCAGGTTTATGGAAATTCTCCATGTAAGGAACCCTTGAATAATCAAATTCCTTATGAAGATGTAACTAAGGACGAGTTATTTGGAAAATGACCTTGATAAGAGATTGTATGGTCTAGGGTCGGGGAAGGATTTAGCATCTGACAGTAGGCTACTTATTTATGCATTGAAGTCTCTTGATTATGTGAAGTCATTAGATGATAATGGGACTGCTTCAGAAGGTATCCCCATTTCTAGGTTAGGGGGAATCCGAATTTAAACCCTAATTTGGAGTCAGCATCTTTAGAAGATATGACTCCTTAATCTTTAGAGGGGGTTAAGGTTTTACCCACTACTTTGGGCTCAAAGGTTGTTTATTCATATTTTATTTCCTTTGATTTAAGTAAGGTTGTTACTACGCCCGTTGCGTCCTCACAGGTGTTGAGGCCTGGAAATTCACAGGCAACAACAACAAGGGATTCTCCCCAGTCAACGTTCCCAACTAGCCCATGACTGTTTGGTGTAGAGAATCCATCCGGTTTGTGGTCTGGCTACCGTAGGTCAAGTAACAAAAATAAAAGGTTTTACCAGTTACGGCCCGATCCACCGTGTATATTTTTGTATTTTTGACTTTAAGTATGATGTGCAAGTGCCTATCTAAGATGCAAATTGATGAAGAATGCAAGGAGTGGTCACAATGTGATGCACAGGTTCTTACCTCTCGTCTTAGACTCTCTTGCATCTAAATCACACAAAATTGAAAAAAGAAGAAGCAAAAGCTAACTAAGCCATCCCTAGGGAGCGAGATTATTAATTCATGAGTAATGTAATACTGTTCACACGATAACATAAATCACAGATAGCTGTTCTTAAAATCAAAACATATAAACATGAATAAAGATAAACACAACAAGATAGCTCGTCACCCATTAAAACATCCATTACCCATAGTGGAAATTATCACAGAATAAACCAGAGAACATTCAAATAAGAACATAGGTTCAAAAAGTTAGAACGCTCTCACAGTTAATGAAACATAGCTGAAAACAAAATAGTTCCCCTTCAACATTGTTCATTTCATCATATTTGAACATTCCACACAACACTTTCTCCAACAGGAAAAAAATTGTAATTTTATTATTGCAAAATGAAGTAGTTCCTCTTACAACAAGTAGTTCACAAGTTTCTCTGGGAAAAATCCCCCATTCTATCTAACTTTCCTATGCTTATACTATAGGACAAACTCTTGGACTGCCCCTCGGTGACCCTTGGTCTCCCCCAACCATTTAATCTCACAATTTTGTCTTTTGTGAGTGCTCATGATTCATACAAACGTTAAATTTCAAATTTAAGATTTAAAAACACTTTTATGGAAAAAGGACCACCTTGGTAACTGACGAAATCTTCCCAATCCTGGACCTTTGCTGCTATTAATCTGTCTGAGATCTCAAACCCTCAAGAATGCACCTGCTAATTTATGAATAAAATCTTTTATTAGATGGATTAGCCTGAGAATCCATCTAATAAAGAGAATAATTCAGAACCTGAAACCATTTGCAATATCTATTCCATGGGTGGGACAGGATAATTGTCTTTATCCGAAGCGCGATTTAATTTTCTGAAATCGACACATAGTATAATTTCTCCGAATTTCTTTCTTATCAGTACCAAATTTGAAACCCATTCCGAGTGTCTAACCTTGAAGATAATTCTAGCATCCAACAGCTTCTTTACTTCATTCTAAATCAAAGGTTCAAATTTTGGATGCATTTTCCTTAAAGGCTACTAGTAAGGATTGATTCTGGATCTGATGGGGATGACATGCTGAATAATATTGGTGTCATATGTCTTCAAATATTCATATATCCAGGAAAAAACATCTTTGTATTGTTTGAATAGACTGATGAATTTATTCCTTTCACCTGGAGAGAAACACTTTCCCAAATTCACATATTTAGGATCAATTTTAGTCCCCAAATTAATCAACTCAAACTGTAGAGACGAGCTATGAGTCTTCACATTCACTGGCCTTATGAATTTCTTGTTTAGATCAAACATTCTCTATAAATTCCTGACTCCTTTAGGAATAAAATTATCAAATTTTAGCTTGGCTTGATGTTCTTCATCATCAATAATTGCCCCTTTGAAGGTCTTGTCATTTGTCAAGCATTCTAGAATCTTCTGATCATCATCAAACACTCGTAGATTGGTGCTCATATTTGGAACCGAAGGCCTAAAAAGCAATTGAACAAACCACCAATTATTAGAGGGCACAAGCCTCGCAGCTGAGGTGGCCAATAATTCAGCCACCTCATTCTTAAGTCTAGGAATCGATAAAATGTTAAATGCATGAAAATATTTAAGCAAAATCCCATACTTCATTTTGATAAGCTTTTAAATGAGGAGAAATGCAATGTATTTGATTTCGAATTTGTTTTACAATTATTTTAGAATCCCCAAACACTTTTAGATTTTTTACCTTTAATTCAATTACTTTTATTAGTCCCTGAACTAGTGCTTCATATTCAGTTGTGTTGTTGGTGCATTCAAACTCTAACCTACATGAAAGAAAATGTTTATTTTTTCTTAGGATCAATCAAAACATAGCTGGCTCCTGACCCCTCCAAAGTTTTGGAACCATCAAAGAAAAGCGTCCAAAAATCACTTACCACTACTATGTGTGAATCAACATCTACATCTACAGTTAGATCTACTATTTTACAATCAATTTCATCAGCCTATGAGAACCGAAGGAGATTAGGCTGAGCGTTTGATATATCGCTGGCTTCTTCTACTTGATAATTTGCCGGTTCTAGTTCAATAAAGTAATTTCCCAAAACAGAATTCATTGGTTCATTTTTTTCTTCGAATTGAGTAAGATTTTGTTTCATGTGCGGCTCTCTTAAAAATTTAATTTGATTTGGGCTTCCTTTATAAGGTAGCCACAAATGTGACTAGTCCAAGGCAAAATATCCACTCAGCTTTTCCGGCCAATATCTGCTCAACACAAGTCCATAAGATTTCGATATGTCAGCCACCACGATGTCAATGAATTGACATACTTTATCATTTGAAGATAAGTGAATGAGAAAATCCTCCATTTCCCCAATTACCTTCACATTCGTTCTATCCAACTGAATAACCCTCCAAGTAGATGGTTTAGGTTTCCAATATATCTTTTTGCATACGGACAACGGCATAATGTTGACTGATGCCCCCGAGTCTACTAGGCAGTTATGCACGTTATGGTTGAAAATTTCAAAAGTAAGGAGGAAAGGTGGAGTCTTGCTTTTAGTATTACCTCCCACACTTTCTTCACCAACTTCTTCTTCTTGGGGCTGATTGTCGGTGGGAAAATTTTCCTCTGATATTTCAAGTGCTTTCAATAACTTTTCTTTTTGCTGCGGCACATTGCACATCTCGAATAACGAGATATTTTCCCTTACCTTTTTGATATCCTCCACAATGTCATAATCCATCTTATGCTCTGTGAGATTCATTTTAACATTATTTATCTTTTCTTCAATGGGCCTAGTAGGCATGTTGATCTGTCTAGGATTTTGACTGGTGATGGTAAATTCCAGAATTTTATTAGCTATGTTTTTTTTTTGGAATTTCTTAACATTCTTTTGAAGTCTCTTGATCTTTGGGAGAACAAGACTATTTTCCTTAATAAACCCCTGACTTCTCGTCATTATATTTGTTTCCAAGATATCTTCATATCTCGGATCCTTTTCTTCCTCTGCGTGAAACAATGATACGCAATCCCATAAAACCATGGCCTCATCCTCCTGTTTTTCTGTTGATTTATTGTTTTCTTTCCCTTCCTCATCATTATCCTCGGTTAATTTGGAATCCAACAACTTATTCATAACCAAAGTCATCGAATTTATCCATTGAGGACAATTCTTTTCAGAATGGGGTTGTTGGTGAAAAGTGCAAAAGTTATCCATCCCTATCTCCGTTAAGTTCATAGATGTAGGGCTGTGCGGAGGGGGTTGGGATTGATTGTTATCTTCCCTATTCTTGTAATAAGGCTTATAAAACTTCCGGGCTTCCTTCTCCTTTTCCAAATATATTATTCGGTTAGAGAGCTTCTGCATCATCTTTGCCATTCCTTCGAAATCTGGTGATTGTTCCTCTTTAGGCTTAGTAAATAACATAGCTTTCCTCCCAACAATATTTTCTCCCGACTGCTTATGATAGTCTTCGATTCTTTCCTTTTCAGCCTCCACTCTTTCGGCTTCTTCGTAGGTCTCTGCTAGCATAGGTTTGGCTTTCATTTTGGAAAACATAGCCAACTCGAATCCTAGAGCTTAAGTATAATACTCAATCAGAACTTTATCCGAGGGTTTGTCAGTTTCAAAAAAATTCTTAAGATAAGCTGCAAATCTTTGGGTAAAACTATGCACCTTATCTTTTCTTTCTTTCTTTAAGGCACACAACCCTTTCATGAGAGCAGCATGAGTTTTTTTTGTTGCATATTTACTTCTAAAAATCCTTTCAAAGGAATCCTAGTATGGGATAGAGTTGGCAGGCAAACCAAAATACCATGATGCTGCTGCTCCTTTAAGGGTATGTGGAAAAAGCCGGCAAACAACATCCTCATGTTCCCCAGCCCTCAATCCTTCTATTACCAAGTTAAAACTTTGTAAATGGTCATCCACTAAAATTTTCTCATATGGATCAAACTTAGGAAGCATCTTCTCAAAAGCTTGAGGTAAGTCGTGCAATGGAGGTGTTAAGTTCAAGGGTGATCTGGATTTCCAAGACGGTGGTGGATTTGGTGGGTTAGGTGGCTAGTTTGCATTTACACCTACCATGAGTCTGGGTGGAGAGTGAGGAGATGAAGGAACATGGGTCCACATAGGATAACAATAAGGTGTATTTGGGCCTACTTGATTCAAAGGCTGAACAACTTCTTGTAAATCTACTTCTACTAACTCTCCCAAATCTCCAACCAACACTGAATCTTCCAAGATGGGACGATCTTTATTCTTGTATTCTCTTTGGGGTAAATCAGGGATAATGGGTAATCCTCCAATACTCTTTACATAAGCCTGCCCATGTCTTCTCAGATCATTTACTACTTGGTTGTCCACAGCAAACAAATGTTCTCTATTCTCTTCAGTATTTGGGTCATGGAATAAACTACTTTCAAAACTATCACTGGTGGAGTTATTTCGAGGAAATGGATTTCCTCGGCCAACCATGCACTGGTGGCCCTCCTTCTAGTGCCAGAAACTGTTAAGGTCTGGAAATTCGTAGGCAACAACAGCAAGGGATTCTCCCCAGTCAACGTTCCCAACTAGCCCATGATTGTTTGGTGTAGGGAATCCGTCCAGTTTGCGGTCCAGCTACCATTGGTCAAGTAACAAAAATAAAAGGTTTTACCGGTTGCGGCCCGATCCACTGTGTATATTTTTGTATTTTTGACTTTGAGTATGATGTGCAAGTGCCTATCTAAGACACAGATTGATGAAGAATGCAAGGAGTGGTCACAATGTGATGCCCATGTTCTTACCTCTCGTCTTAGACTCTCTTGCATCTAAATCGCACACAACTGAAAAATAAAGAAGAAAAAACTAACTAAGCTATCCCTAGGGAGCGAGATTATTAATTCATGAGTAATGTAATACTGTTCACATGATAAGATAAATCACAGATAGTTGTTCTTAAAATCAAAACATATAAACATGAATAAATATAAACACAACAAGATAGCTCATCACCCATTAGAACATCCATTACCCATAGTGGAAATTATCACAGAATAAACCAGGGAACATTCAAATAAGAACATAGGTTCAGAAAGTTAGAACACTCTCATAGTTAACGAAACAAAGCTGAAAATGAAATAGTTCCCCTTCAACATTGTTCATTTCATCACATTTGAAAATTCCACACAACACTTTCTCCAATAGGCAAAAATTTGTAATTTTATTATTGCAAAACGAAGTAGTTCCTCTTACAACAAGTAGTTCACAAGTTTCTCTGGGAAAAATCCCCCATTCTATCTAACTTTCCTATAATTATACTATAGGCCAAACTCTTGGACTGCCCCTCGTTGACCCTTGGGCTCCCCCAACCGTTTAATATCATAATTTTGTCTTTTGTGAGTGCTCATGATTCATACAAACGTTACATTTCAAATTACCAGGAAAAAGGAATCAAATCTTATTATGGAAATCTTATAATTTTATTCATAAATTTATTGAGGTCTACTTTGATGATGGGACTGTGTTTGGTCTAGTAAGAGACCATATTGAGAGTTTGCGCATGATGTTGGGACAGTGTCACCAGTATCAGATCGTGCTCAATTCCAAGAAATGTATTTTTTGCGCACCATTTGATGTGTTGTTGGGTCACATCGTCTGTTGTGGTGGTATTTTGGTCGACCCATCAAAATTTGCGATTATTCTTGACTTACCACCACCCACATCAGTCACGCAACTGAGATCAGTGCTAGGACACACAGGCTACTACAAGAAAATTCATCAAAGGATATGCCGAGATAACTGCACCTATGGAGAAATTGTGGAAGAAAGACATGAGGTTTCAATGGATCGAGCCCTTCCAGGAAAGCTTGGATAAGTTAAAAAAACAAGATGGCCAATGCGCCAATACTTGTGTTTCAATACTGGTAGAAGGAGTTCCATGTTCATGTTGACACGTCATCTGTCACGCTCAGCATAGTATTGACACAACCAGGTGAGGGTGCACTTGAACACCCTATTTTTTTCGCTAGCAGAAAACTATCAATGGTAGAAAAGAATTACATGAAAACAGAGAGAAAAGGCGTCGCTATGGTCTATGCGCTTCAGAAATTCTGACACTACTTGTTAGGTGGACATTTCAAAATGTACACTAATCATTCGGCTCTAAAATACCTAGTCAACAAGCCAGTGTTGGGGGGGAATATTTGTTGATGGCTCCTCCTATTTCTAAGGTCATAGTTAAACCTAGTTGACTCAATGTCGGGCCAGATCATTATTCAAGGATCGAAAGTGGTGAGGATCCAATCATCCTGGAAGATAACTTGCCCAATGCATAACTATTTTCAATCCACATCATGGACAATAAGAATACAAAGTTTTACACTATCATCCATCTCCTCAGCACAGGTTATGCACCTGACGGATTATACACTAACCAGAAGCATTAGAGGAAATTTCAATTTAAAATGGGCCTTCCAAAAATAATACAAATTCCATGTCATCATGTATCAGCCAATAAAAATGCTTTAAAATTCAAAAAAGGGAACACCTCTTAAACAAATTTTTAATATAAATTTCGGGATAGGTATCATAAAAAAAGCTACTTTTTTTGTTTGTATTTTCTACATATCTCCCTGTGTTTTTACACAAATTTTGATCGGGAGATCTTGTGGGATGTGGAATTAAATTCTGCATCCAACGAGTATCCACTCGGCATAATTTTGACTAGCCCTGCTACCCCAAAAACAAGAAATACCTGGAAAAATGTGATGATGATGTCATCATCACGTTTTTCAAGGTATTTCTTATTTTTGGTGTAGCGAGGCCCGTCAAAAGTATGCCAAGTGGGTACTCATTGGATGCGGAATTTAATCACCATAACATTTTTCCAGGTACTTCTTGTTTTCGGTGTATTAGGGCCCGTCAAAAGTATGCTGAGTGGGTACTCGTTGGATGTGGAATTTAATTCCACATCCAACAAGCTCTCCCGATTGAAATTTGAGTAAAAACATAGGGAGATATGTCGAAAATACGAACAAAAAAATAGTTTTTTCTTTTTTACATCCAAAATGAATAAATATTTCTTTATTATTTTAACTATTATTTTATTAATTTTCCTTAGGAGGCCCATTTTGATTTGAAATTTCCTCTAATGAAAGATTTGGTTTTCATAGCTGCTGATTATACGTTGATTAAGGGACATATGTACAATTTGGGCATGTATGAGATACTACATCGATGTGTTTTCGACTATAAGTGACCTTCGGTTATGATTTAACAACATGCTGGTGTCATAGGAAGACACTATGTTGGAACGACAATTGTGCATAAGATACTACAAGCAAGACTATGGTGTCCAACCATACATATGGACACTAAGAGTTTCAGTTGTCACAACCAGATGCTGCTTGCACCACAGATAATACTTCAAGCATTTAATAAGTGGCTCTTTGATTTTGTTGGATCGATCAGTCCACGAGGAAAGAGGACTGGCATGCTACATTATCATTGTGATAGACTATTTAATCAAATGGGTTGAAGCCACACATGTCAAGGAATTGCACCACTATGACTGCAGCAAAATTTTTGTTTGAAAATGTGGTGACTAGATTTGGCTGTCCAAAAATGATACTCAGTGACCAAGATACCCATTTTGTTAACAAAACGATTGTTGAGCTTACTACAAAGTTCTAGGTCCAGCACAAGAATACGACACCCTATCATCCTCGGAAAAATGGAATGGTTGAAGCCTTCAACAAGATTCTAGAGAATGCCTTAACCAAAGTGTGCAATGTGCGTTGAGATGACTGGGACTTGAAAGTGTCCACTATGCTGTGGGAATACCGCACAACTTGCAAGTGACTGACAAGGCACACCCCATTCATACTGATGTATGGAAAATAATATGTTGTGCAAATGGATTACATTGTGTCAATCCTACAGATTGCTATGCTAACGGAGATGAGCGACCGAGATGTTATCGACCAAAGGTTGTCATAGCTTGTTCAAATGGAAGAGGAACACTTCGTCGCATGATTCCATCAGACTGTCAAGAAGCAGAGGTAGAAATCGTGGCATGATCGCCATGCTCGGGTTAAGCCATTCAAAGTCAGAGGACTTGTGTTGCTCGATGACAAAAAATTATTCAAACATCCAAGGAAGTTAAAAATGCATTGGCTAGGGCCATATTTGATCACGCACATCACTGATGTAGGTGTAGTAAAACTGTAGAAACTAGATGGAACATATATCGCAAGTATGGTGAATGGAAGTCACCTAAAACCATACTATGATGGTCACAACATCCCTAGCTAAGCTCATGTAGCACAAAGGAAAAAAACTAAAAGAAGAAAAAAGAGATAAGGAAATTATTATGTCACACAGTTGCGACAGAAGCAGGAAAAGCGCAGTAAAAAGTGTGGGAATGACAGGCTGGCCGGCATTAAAGTACAAAGATTCAAGAAATATTGAGGTAGTTATGACAGCTAAATTTCATCAATTCGATGAAATACGAGGAGAATGATGACGTGCTTTTTGGTCCCATCATCCTTCCTTGTCATAACTACCTTGACAAGTATAACTACGAAATCGAGTAGTCGAATTAATGAGGAACGCATCGATCGAGAAGCCGACGTGATCAACAAGACCTCAGCCTCCCATCGCATGATGATTACAAGACGTGCGGGTGTCTATAAATTCAAGCTTCGTCATCAACCTTCAATTTACTTAAACCCATGAAGAGAGAACCAGAGCCAAGAGTTGACAGAGTCGAAGCCTATAATAGAGTGTGAGCCAAAACACATGGTAATAGATATTTTCGACACCAGTGAGATTTTTGAAGTAACTGTCTCCCATTCGTTTTCGATTGAAGACAAAATTGAATCACATGAGGTACAACAACCCGAGAAGGAACCAAAGCTAGCATCAATGGAATGGATGAGGAAGAAACTAGTCACTACGGCCGGTTTGGCCCCTATTCCACCCCCTAGTTTTGGCCCTGTGTTGAACCCTGTTCAGAATCCACCAATTGTAGGTCCTCAAATAGTTGTGCCACTAAGATGGGCTAGAGAGAGAGCGATTGGAGAGTCATCCAGGCCGCAACTATCAAAGAAATGCAAGGCTAAGGCCGTTGTGGGTATGCTTAGAAATATGGAGGAGGATGCACCAGACTCACCACCCCAAGACGTTGATGCCGCCTAGGAAGAGGAAATATTTCCACAATATGTTCGGACTAGGAGAGCTGACACGTAGACGGTGACGCTCCTGAATAAAGAGCACAACATCTTAGTGACACACAAGATCCGTAATAGCATGCCCCTCTTGAAGGACATAATGTTGAATATTTCCATGCTGCAGTTTGAGCACTACGACACCCATAAGAAGGTGGGATTGGAAAGGAGAAACTATATTACTATGATTCTAGTAGATCCTCCTGCACCCCATCTCTTAGTATTGATGGAGTGGGCCATCAGTGTCAATAGTGCAGGCTTTCTGAATCTATTTCTCATGTCACACATTCGGCATAGCACCCAGGTGACCATGTATGTGAAGCGGCTCCTTGTCTTCTTTCATAGAGGATGATTATGGCTCAACTAACCCTACCCTATCAATGTCGATCTCATCTCATCGACAACGGGTCTGTCGAAGATAAGGTAATGATCCTTTGTCATATTTGCACTAAAACAAAGACACCACCAAGATGAAGTAGAAGTATAAAATTTAGTACGCAGGTAGGGGATTCCTCATTGGCCCCATAGAGGATAATATGGTAAGGTTTGCAGCCAGAATCTTACCTTGCAAACTGTTGCACAAGATGAGACCTACGGAGTGCACCGTAGGGGCAATAGAAATTGCAGAATAGTGCGTGCAAGGGGTAATCTTTAACTGGTCGTGATTTTTGCTAAACAAACTGATAGATGATGCAGAGCAGGCGCAAGAGGAACCTAGGGAAAAATTTCATTACTCCTAGCTGCTCATCCTAATCTCTTTCATTCTATGGTCCAACCCACCAGACTTGCAGCCTGTGGATGTCCTATTTCTTTACCTTGGCGCAAAGTATCAGAACCTTTGGGAGGATAAAGAAGACAAGATCCTCTAGACGGACAATAACATCAAGTTCTTTCTACATGGAGAGGCCCTGCACAATGTTATAAGGCAGTCCCATAGAGTACGTGCTGCGACAGTGTAGATTTACATGGCATTCATAAACCTCTAGGCTGGTGTCCACAATGTTATTTTGGAACCAAAGAAAGACCCAGACAAGCAAGCGCACCTGACAAGGTTTATTATCAATGATGTAGACGTAGATGCAATTATCCATGAGTGGCCTGAAGAATGGTGTGACCCAGTAGTAGAGTCAATGAATGAAGGTAGAAACCAAGAATACCCACCAGCTAACCAAGGTGGAAATGTCGGCGCAGGAACTAATGCGGGAGATGGCCAAGGAAATGGAAATGTCCAAGGGAATGGTCATGGTGATGACCAAGAGTAGTAGGAAGGAAATGATGGAGGCGATGATCCAGATGATCATTCGCAGGAGGGAGAAGGCGAAGGTAAAAATGGCAATGATGGGGGCTCTAATCGAGGAGATGGAGATGACACACCCACTGACGAGGATATCCACAATTGCTAGTAAGAACAGGAACAAGAGCATGAACCACCACGCAAGAAAAGGAAAGCTAGCAAAATGGCTAATGCAGACACATTGACTAAGGAGGATATTCACTCTCTAGCAAAAGTTGTAGCTGATGTAGCAAAAAATGACCTCAAAGGACTTAGACAGAACCAGGCACAAGCACTCGGTAAAGTCACTAAGCACCTCCATTAGCTCACAATGGCCATTAACAAAGTAAAAACCACTATCAAGGTTGAGACGTATGGAATGGACCCCGGAGACACTTTAGTTGCACCATTACTATTACTTCCCCTCAAGATGGAAGTTCCAATGCAAGCACTAAATTCAGACACTGAAGAACATGATGTCGTTCTCAAGGCAATGGAGATGCTAACTCTAGATTTTTCAAAGCTCCCATTAGTTGATGTACACTCCCTTCAGTATGAGGCTACAAAAGAGTTATGGATCAGAGAAAATGCCGTGGCATACTAAGAATCCAAAAACACAAGCAATGTCAAGGCATTCAAGGCCCTCCTTAAGGAAAAGGAGAAAGATACCGAGGCATGTGAGCAAAGCCAAGTTGCACTTGCTAAAGAAATTAAGAAAGCAGTTGCGGAATTTCCTTTGGAAGAAGGCCAGGAAGATGCAGATATGGCTACAAAGGTAGCATGCCTATCCCAAATTGCTATAGACCTGAGAAGGCAGGTCGAGGAGTTAAAGTGAGGAAGACACCAAGCACACCTCCTGAGGTGCTTGAAGAGAGTAGCAAAGCAGTGTCTGAGGTTGAGAAAAGGATAAGGCGAGGACAAAAAATATGCACAGAGGTATTTGAAGTTGTTTCCACGATGTGGGAAGCACTTCTAAATGATGAGATAGTGGACAAGATAAAGGAAGATGTGTGGCAGGCTCATGAGAAGATCACCACACTGAAGGCATACAGGAAGAAGCTGCAATCAAGGAGAGGAGCGCGAAGGTCACAGAGCTCAAGAAATTACAGTAGGAAGTGAAAGCTCTTCATGACTAGGAATAGAAAAGAAATGATGAGATCACATAACATCAGTCAGAGGAAGAGTGAGCTACAAGGCTTCTTCAACCTATCCAGTAGAATCTCCAGACTATTACTCAGTCAAGGGGAGAGGGACCTTCGAAACAAATCAATTCCGACTATGTGAAACAATTGGAAACACATGTGGAGGAAGTAACATAGGTGGTTTCCATGGCACAACAAATTTTAAAGGAGTTTCAGGACAAGGTTGGTCTTGTGTTGCAGCCCAAGCTAGAAGCTTGATTTTTTGTTGAATACTAAGATTTTGTAGAACGACAATTTTTTCTTAGTGGATCAGGATAAGCCACATGTGAGTGTTGGGGTCTTGTTGGGGCAGGAAACGTGCATAAGGGAGAACCCAACGTGTAAGTGTAAGAGAAAAAGTGGGCGCATGACAGGGTAAAAGATGCGATGAGGAAGGAAGATCCAAGTCGGTGGAAGAGGAAGGTAGAAGAGTTAAAGAGGAATAGGTAAAAATCAACAGAAGACAAAGGACAGTTTTGCACTAGTTATGACTAGTACATAAGGATGAAAGACATTTCCGGGACTAGTTAAAGATGTGGTTAATGTCATAAAGGAATTTTGCAGCTAGTTGGGCCTGTCATCAATGTAATTCCAGATATTTTGTAGCCACTTGGGTCTGTAATAACTAAGTAGTACTAATTCGACCTTGCGTGGTCTTGTAAATACTATAAATAGGAAAACCCGCATTGTATGATAGTTAGCATCAGTTAGATTCATTTCAAAGAGTAGAAATGTTGTTGACTCAGAAGAGGAGTCTAGTAGAAGTAGAAGGTTGTTGAGCCATGGATCTTGCAGCTGAGTGCGTAGACCGCTAGTAGTAGAAGGAATCTATAGCTGAGTGCGCATATAGTCAAATAAAAGAGTCAATCCAGGCTGTGTGTGGATTAGTAGGATTAGATAGAAGCAATAAACCAGAGAGCATGAGAGCAAGAAGATTGACTTAGATAGATATATCTTGCGAATAGTCTGCAAATCGCAGACTGCAAGGTGCTACATATATTTCTCATGCCATATGAAGAGCACCTTGGTGGCTTTTCCCATATGGGTTTCCACGTTACGTCCTGTTTCGAATGAATGAATGTTGTTGGATATTGTATTTCCTGTGAATGTTTGCTTGCTTTATATTGTTACTGTTACTGTGGAATGTATGTCGCAATATACTGATCAGTTAAGGAATGAATCAATGTTTAAGCACTTTTGAAATGTTATGTATGATTTCATGGTTAAATATACCAAGTTATAATATAAGTCTCACACTATTCATTACTTCCGAGGAATTAGCTACGCTGCACAGTTGTGCCAGTTGTTAAGTGGTTAAGGACAAGGTTGTGTCGCACATATATTGTGATACATAGTTGCACCTCTGTCACATAGTAAAAGAATCCATCCTCCTATATGTGTCAAGTGCCTTGGTAATGCGCAAAGGGACTATAATCCCTCTCCAATTATGGAAACATGGTTCTAGAAATTACACATTAAGATATCTCAAGTGAGACTGCGCCTGCTTTGTGGGTGTTGCCAACTGAGCTTGCTTTGTCTGGCCAATGTCTTGTGGTGTTTTGTTGGTATTGTGTTGTTGTTGAATGTTGGTTCGAGACAAGAAGGGATATTAGGAAATCATGTATGATGACAGATGGATCAATCCTTGGCATTTCTTCATATTTCTAGGAAAAAATACTGCAGAATTCTTTGAAAATAGCTCTATTACTTTCAATTTCCTCTGTTGAACAATTCTGGCCTACATGAACATGATCAATAGTTCTAGGCTTGATTGATATGTCAATAGGGTTTTTCTAAGTGATGTTTCAAATATTCTTTTCATAATCTGTTCCTTGCAACAATATAGGTGTTTGAGGTCAAGTGTTAGTAGCTAAAGAAGACAGACTTAAAACTACATTCAGAACCAGATGGGGGACTTTTGCTTACAAAAGGATTCCCTTTGGACTCATAAACACTGGAGCTACTTTCCAGAGGGCTATGGACATAGATTTCCACGGTTTGATTGGCTATAGTGCTATAGTATACCTCGATGACATCACTATATTCTCAAAAAAAAGAGAGGAACACACATTTCATCTAAATAGATTTTTGAACGCTACAGAAAATATGGTATCTCGCTAAACCCCAAGAAGTGCGTGTTTGCCGTTACTGAAGGTAATTTGTTGGGTCACTTGGTTTCTAAGAAAGGGATCTCCATAGACCCAGAGAGGATCAAAGCTATCGAACAGATTCCCTTACCCCATAATAAAAGGGGCATGCAATCATTTATGGGGAAAATTAATTTCGTGCAAAGGTTTGTGCTAGATTTCGCTCAATTTGTTAAGCCTTTGCAACAAATGGTAAAACAAAGTGTACAATTCAAGTGGACTGATGTTGAGAAGAATGCATTCAGTAAAATAAATATAGTGGTTGCGCACGCACCCTCCCTCAAGAGTTCGGATTTTGATAAAGATTTTATTTTGTACACTTTTGCATTAGACAATTCACTAGCAGTGGTGCTTACCCAGAAGGAAGATGGGGGAGATGAGTTCCCCATATCATTTATGAGCAAGCTTACGCAGTGTTCAACAAGCTTATGCAGTGTTCAAATCGATGAAACAATTCAGACCATATATACTTAAGAACATGACAAAGGTAATAGTTCCACACTCGGATGTGAGGTCTCTTTTCGTACAAAAGGAGTTAGGAGAAAGAAGAGGCAACTGAGTAACAGCTCTACAGGAGTATGACCTTGAATTCAAGCCAACCTCCATAGTTAAAGGGCATGAATTGTGTAAACTGATGACTGAAAGTAAAGACAATGAAGAACATGACTGGGAAGACAAAGCTGAGTTACATTTGATGGATGTATGTCCTCTTTTCATAGCTCCGGACTCCTGATATAGAGACCTTGTACATTACCTTCAAGCAGGATTGTTACCGAAACATTGGAATTCTAATCAAAGAAGAGCACTGTGTCTTAAATCAGCCTCATATCAGATTATTGAACGAATATTATTCAGAAAGAATTATGATGGAGTTCTTCTTATATGCTTAGAGAAAGAAGATGTGAAGAAGGCCATGATAGATTTACATGATGGGTCTGCTGGAGGACATTTTTTCGGAGATACTACAGCTCATAAAATTCTCAAAGCCGGATACTATTGGCCCACAATGTTCAAAGATGCACACGCCCATGTCAGAAAGTGCGACATTTTTCAAAGGTGTGGTGGAAGACAAGTTAAAGCAGTAGGACCATTAAAGCCTGCGATGATAATACAACCTTTTGAGCAGTTGGGGATGGATATCATTGGGGAGATAAATCCAAATTATTCCCTGCAACACAAGTATATTCTGACGGCAACCGATTACTTCACTCGTTGGGTCAAAGCCATTCTGTTGTGTAAAGTGAATGAAGATGCAGTCATGAACTTTTTGCAAGATCATATTATGACTAGGTTTGGAGTTCCAATTTCTCTAGTTTTCGATAACGCTACTTATTTTTACTCTATTAGATTAACTGCATTTGCTCATGAAAAGGGAATTAAGTTGCATTAATCTGCAAATTACTATCCACAAGGAAATGGTTTAGCTGAATCTTCATACAAGAATCTAATTAGAATCTTAAAAAAGACTGTGATAGAAAACTAGAAAAGTTGGCATTCAGCATTATCAAATGCTCTTTGGGCTGATAGGGTCACCCCCAAGACTTCGTTCAGTGTGTCCCCATATACCCTTGTTTATGGAAAAGAGGCCATTCTACCCCCTAATATCATGCTACCTTCTTCCTTAATCGCTCAAGAATCCAGAGGATCAGATAATGAAGTCTTGCAAATGAGGATACATAATCTTTTGAAGGCAGAAGAGTCTAGATCCAGGGCCAGAGAACGTTTTAAACAACAACAGGAGGTAGTAAAGAGGTGGTTTGATAAGCACAAATCCGAAGCAAAAGAATTTGAGGTGGGAGATTTGGTTCTCAAGTGGGATCACCCTCATGATGAGAAAGGAAAACACACAAAATTCCAACAGTTATGGGTAGGCCCTTTCCAGATTGCAGCAAATATTGGCCTCTCAACCTATAAGTTGCAGGATTTACAGGGATGGGAAGAGAACTTACCAGTAAATGGTTTAGTTCTTAAACCTTATTTTTCTTGATTTTGATTTATTTTTTTCCGTTTTGTACATAAATAAATTGATTTGGTTGCTTATTTTGATTTGCTTGATTCCTGTTTTGTTTAGTTTAGATTTTGGTTTATTTCAATAAAAAGAGGCAAACTTTTGGTTGCATGGAGAGCATCATAATTCTGGATTAACTAAAATCCTTGATGATAAGACTGTGTATTATTGTTTTATCTGAAATATTTTCTTCTAGTTTAACGGTTTTTACTAAATGGCTATGGACACATTGAAGTCCCGCTTAATCCCTATAAAATAACTCAAGATCAAAAGGTCTGGAATACTATTTCGAGGCTCCATCCATCTCACACTTAAAAATGTCCTAGGGGGTTACAATGCAAGACCCATGGAAACGAAGCAAGGTAAATAGTATATTATATATAAATGATCCCATGCCAAGAATTGAAAGCCAAAAGGAAGATAAGAGTCAAAAACTCCTGTGAAAGAAATATGTACAAAACAAAGTACTGAACCATATAAGTACTAAATTTCCAAAAGTTCTTCTCCGTCCGTGAGCTGAAAGTTAAATACATCTCCCACACAAAAGGACACTATGGATGGAGGAGCTGGGATAAAAAAATTCAGAAAGAAAGGCATGCAGGAGGACTCAAATGAAAGGACAAAGTCCAAAAGCACAAAAAAGTGAAAAATGGCATGGGAATGAGGAACAAATGAATATTTCTGTTTACCATATGTTACAATCCTGTGGTGTCTAAACTGGAAGCTACTTGAAGATAGAGGTAAAAATGAAACTCGTCTTCTTGGCCTCAAAAGAGTTATCTTGACTTTGAAATCTTGGGTTCCATTTTCCTAAATTGGACTATCATCAATGATTAAAAGTACATACATTTTCCATTTGGGAAATCTAGACATCTAGAAGAATTCAACATGTTGGTTTTATTGTTAAATAGTCTGTTACTTAAGGAATAAATTGTCCAGAGATCTAGGTTCACCAGGTAGTCGCCAATTGTTGTAGCTGCATCAATTTCCCAAATTTTAAAATTTTGGACCCTCCTTTTAAATCTTGTATTGTTTGGATTTGTTTTGGATTGATGAACTATATTGTCTTCTGCTACGAATTTGGATCACGAGGCTGAATTGGGGTTAATTGTTTGCCATTTTTGGGAGTTTGAATGACTATCTTCAGTTGAACGTGAAATTGAAATTTTATTTTTCACTGTTAGAAGTCTTTTGGATAGTAAATCGGGGTTGTAGTTCTCTACGCAGCCGTCATGGTGGAAGCTAAACGCTGAATGTTCTGACAGTTAGCTCTTCTCTTTTCTGATGCCGAGGTTTTTGACTTCGTGATATTTTTGCTTTCCGCTCTCGGAACGGTTTATAACTTTAAATTGGAAGCCATAGTCAATGTGACTCCTGCCGTTGAGGTTGTGTAGTGCGCTTTCTCTCTGATGATTAGTTGGTTCATATATCACTCGCCATTACTGTTCCTCATTGAACTAGTCATCCGATACTGTAGTGGTTCCGAGTTCCACTACTGTAGTTAGTGTTTTATTGAGCCGATGATTTCTTTTTCCATGTAACTCTTAGACCACGCGTCACCCACCATTGCGGTTCCTTAGCAGGCTAATCGCCCGATCCTTAGTTTTCTGTTCACCGATGAAACTTTGTTTGGACTATTGCTTAGGATTTTTTCTGTCGATAAGGGTTTTCCCGCCTTTCTCGTGAGATTTCACTCTATTTTTTGATGTTGGTTACTCTATCTTTCTCCATGCTTTCATTAGAAGTTGTCAATTTGGTCCATATGTAGCTGGGATTAGGATAAGGAGTTTTTTTTTCGTATTTGTGGTTTTAAGTTTGGACAGTGGACTTAGCTGAGTTCAAGATACGAAAGTGTAGGATTTTCTCTGCATTATAATTTTTCTCTTCATGCATTAATATTTTTAACAATTCACTTTATAAGATGTATGTTTTAATACAGTTTGAGTTACTTTGTCAAACATTAAGTGATATAAGGACTGGTTGTTCATGACAGGATGATGGCTACTGTGGAGAAGATATGTCTAGAAGACTAAGCAGAAAAAATGAGGCAGCAGGGAAGTAAGAGAAAGAAAATGAAGAAACAGAGAAGAAGGACCAGCTTGGTAACTAATGAAATCTGAAATGAAATTTGAAATTAGTAGGTGCATTCTCTATTATGGAAAAAGGACCAGCTTGGTAACTGACAAAATCTTCCCAATCCTGGACCTTTGCTGCTATCGATCTGTCTGAGATCTCAAACCCTTAATTCCTTCTTCTTTGTTTCTTCATTTTCTTTCTCTTCCTTCCTTCCTGCCTCATTTTTTCTGCTTAGTCTTCTAGACATATCTTCTCTACATCAGCCATCATCCTTTCATGAACAACCAGTCCTTATATCACTTAGAGTTTGACAAAGTAACTCAAATTGTATTAAAACATACATCTTATAAAGTGAATTGTTAAAAATATTAATGCATGAAGAGAAAAATGATAATGCAGGGGAAATTCTGCACTTTCATATCTTTAACTTAGCTAAGTCCACTGTCTAAACTTAAAACCACAAATCCAAAAAACAAACTCCTTATCCTAATCCTGGCCGCATCTGGACCAAATCGAAAACTTCTAATGAAAGCATGGAGAAAAACAGAATAACCATCATAAAAAAATAGAATGAAAGCTCATGAGAAAGGTGGGAAAACCCTTACCGATGGGAAAAATCCTAAGCAATGGTCCAAACAAACTTTCATCAGTGAACAGAAAACTAAGGATTAGGCGATTAGCCTGCTAACGAGCCGCAACGGCGAGTGACGCATGGTCTAAGAGTTTTGTGGCAAAATAAATTATCGGCGCAATAAAACACTAACTACAGCAGTGTAACCCGGAATCACTACAGTATCGGATGACTAGTTCAATGAGGAACTTGAGCGGCGGGTGAGGAAAATACTACGAGCTCCATGACCAACTGAGAGTATTGGCGATCGAAAGCTTCGAGGCCTAACTAGTACTACATCAGCATATGAACCAACTAACCGTCGGAGAGAAAGCGTACTGCACAACCGTAACGGCAAGAGTCACATTGACTATGGCTTCCAATTTAAAGTTATAAACCATTCTGAGAGCGAAAAGAAAAAATATCATGACGTCAAAAACCTCGGCATCGAAAAAGAAAAGAGATAACCGTTGGAACATTCAGCGTTTAGCTTCTACCATAGCGGCTGCGTAGAGAACTACGGCCCTGATTTACTGTCCAAAAGACTTTCGACAGCGAAAAACAAAATTTCAAGTTCAAGTTTAACCAAAGATAGTCATTCAAACTCCTGAAAAAGGCAAACAATTAACCCCAATTCAACCTCGTGATCCAAATTCGTAGCAGAAGACAACATAGTTCATCAATCCAAAACAAATCCAAACAATACAAGATTTAAAAGGAGGGTCCAAAATTTCAAAATTTGGGAAATTGATGCAGCTGCAACAACAGGGTAGGGTTGGTTGTTTTAAAGAAACTTTGCATGTTTTTGTTCTAAACATCCTTCTGAAAACTCAAGGGTCTCTCCTTTACATTCTCTTCATTTTCAGAATGTCACTATTATGTCTTGGAAAAAAAGAAAAAGAAAAATGGGAGTTAGTCTTCGTCTGTGACTAGAAGCCATTATTCATACGACTAGTTGAATCTAATCATATTCTTTGTATGATATAGTTCCTTCTTCAACTCGGGCACTTGGAGCAAAGCAACCCATATGCTCTGAGTCATAATATCCCTTCTTTCCCTAAATGTGTGTGGTTTGGGTAGAGATGCGAAGCTGAGGAATCTATCTAAACTTTTCAAAGATACAAACATAGTTGTTATCCTTTTGCAAAAAACAATGTTTTTGAATATTCAAGCTATTAATGTGTTGGCTAAAATACTATCGGGTTGGGAATTGTATGCATTAAGTTCGAATCGTCTTTAGGGTGGTTTATTATTGGGGTGGAATACTAATTTTTCTAGTTTTAAACCCTATGAAACTTTAGGGGGCATATTATTGGAAGTATGTTTTAGGATCCTTGGTCAGTCCTTCTCTATATTGACATATTACGGTCCCTATAAAGAGAGGGAATCTTTTTGGAATTGGTTGGAATCCTCTTGTCTTCTAGGAATCAATGATTTAATCCTGGCGGGTGAATTAAATTTCTCTTTGTCTCCTGGAGAGGTTTGGGGACATCATGCTAGGGTGGATCAGGATGCTGATTATTTCTCTTCTTTATTCTTGAGATCAAATTTGGTTGATGTGCTGCCAGTTATTTTGGAACCAACTTGGTCAAATCAGAGATGAAGATAGGAAGGTATTAGTACGCAGTCAAATAGATTCATGATAAATGCAACCATGCTATAATTTATCCAAATTTATAGAACCTGGGTTTAGAAGGTAAGAATATCATACCATTATTTGATTTTCTTACAGTTGGATGGAATAAAGAAGGTTGGAAATTATCCTTTTAAATTTAATAGTTCTTGGCTGATGAATGCGGAGTATTGTAGAAACTGGAAATGAAGCATTTAAACTAATACAGACACAAATATACAACTGAAAAAAGGGAAATATAAATGGGAATCATATACCAGAGACAGGTCCCTACCTTTTCTTCGCATACACTGCCAATAAATACTATGACAATATGCTCACAATGTGCAACAAAAAACTCTTTAATCCAAAATAAAGAAATTATATAATGATTTTATTTTTCAACCCATATCAACATGAAACCTCTACTTCTACCTAACTATCATTCCTCTATAATCTCATCCATCCCCCATGCTTCTATGCTCTCTTTTTTATAGATAAATATTTCCTTTCATGAAAAGACAAGGATTTACAACCAAATCCAAGAAAAGCGTATTCACAACCAACCCAATCGTTGCCTTAAATAAAATAAAACAAGAATTGGTTGAATATCATTAAGAGCATACAAATATTTATCCATATCCCAAATTTCTTGGTGGAAAGATAAGGGTGAGTTGTTGCTTGTAGTAATAGTCAGATGGTATAGGATAAAAAACAGTTGCTGGGGATCAAACACTGTTGCCACAAGATCATGAAAACCATTAAAAACTACCACATACTCAAGAATTTGGTTAAGAAACAAACTCAAATGTTCCAAATAATAATTAATAAATGAAATATTCATATCTTTATCATTATTAGTCCTTTTTGATGTTCATATGAGTGAAAATGGATAATGATGGATGAAATAGGTAAATATGTGACAATGATGGTGTAAATGAGTGAAGTATATAAGAGAAATGATACAAAAATTTGTAATATAATCCTTCAAAATATTTCAACTTGAGAGCTCAACATCTTCCCCCACACTTGATATCTTGCATGTTCTCATGCAACAAATATAATGTCCTCCCCTCCTATTCTCTAACTTTTGAGTTATTGGCAAGATATGAAGGAGAATAAGGTGGTAGGTGCAATGAGATTAGACTATGAGTGTATTGTTTTTCTTTTTTCTATGGCATGATGTTCTTGACATACCAGAATTATTTTATAAGCCAACATTTATGTGATCATACAAAACACTTGAATATAAAATGTATGTTTTACCTCAGATTCTTCAAAGTTTATGAAAATTGAACAATGGAAATGGGGTGAAGTAAGAAAGTGGATAATGGACTATAGGAAAGGTGAAAAAAGTGGCAACTTCAAAATATTATGGCCATGAATTTCCATGTAAAATGAATAATTAAAGCTAGATATTGCTTACCCAACCTTACCTTCTTCAGATGTTGGATTCCCTAAAAGATAAATAATAAACCCTTGGCTGCAAGATGAAGATAAATCTTCTCGAATGAACTTGAACTGAAATGCTAGAAACTTGGAAATTATGTTGTTACAGAGTTAGAGAATGCTAAAGGAACTACCATTGGTGCAAGAAATATGGAAATGTTTTTTGTAACTTGAACCAATATGTGTAGATCTCGTGCATTATGAATAGAAAGGGTTCATGTTATCATTCTAAGGGTAAAAATCATATCCTCAAAATTTTTGCAAGGAGACATAAAATAGCCAAAATATAATATGGATTCCAAATCTACTACAAGAATAGAAAGTTTCTATAGGAAACTATAGGGGAAAAAATATGAAAAGTTGTCCTCAATATCACACCCGTATTTCCTTCATTATGCAGGTTCTGGAAAGGTCATATACAACTTACTTAAACAACCATAGGTCATAAAATCTATCTCCAAAAATTCCTTCATTAGGCCTCAGTTGTTGGAATAACCATGCAAAAAGTGTCCTTCAAACAGGATTCTATAGGAACATAACATGCTGCTAAAGGAACAATTTGTTATAGTAAATAGAAAATGAAACAAGCTACTACAGATGTGAAGAATATGGAGAAATCAATACTTCCTTGTTTTATAAAAAATGAAATGCTAGGAATTGCATAATTTATGTGCTTTGATTTGTTGATGTGGATGCTCATAGATTCAAACCCATACTGCTAGTTTTTATCTCTTTAGCGGTGATGAAAACTTCAGCAAAATTAATTTGTAAATCTAAACCAACGTGTGAATAAACATTGTTTGATTCCAATAAAAAATGTTGAAAATGACTGCATACTACATGATCTTGCTAGAGATGATATGAACTATTGATGCTATAAGAGTAACACCCCTCTCCCCCACATACGAGAATTGGCATATCCACATGCAAATAAAATAAAGGCCTTTGCAAAAAAATGTGTTGATATATTGCTGGAGATTTGTATCTATGGTATCATGGATGCTCTTGTTGAATGATTGTAACTTCGAAGAATATTATATATGTATTTTTAGTGGTCCCCGATGTTCTTACCAAGAGAATCACTTGTATTTCTTTATACCCTGATATTTCTAAATGAGAGAACTAATAAGAGTCACGAGGAAGTCCTCTCCATTGTAAGTCGGGTCATTAGTACCTCAGTTGTGGTTACTCGAGCCTATAAGATTAAATTAGGATTACTCGAGCCTACATAACTGAATTAATTATTAAGTGAGCGGAAGAATATAAATAGAGGTGTGGCTCTCCTCATTTGGAACAAACACACTCACTTGTGTAGCACATTAGAGAGAGAGAGAGAAGTAGCTAGAGAAGGAGGAGGATTAGTCTTTTGGTTTTACCTTTGATCTTTTTGGGGCATCGATATTGAGGAAGCTTTTGCTGGGTTTTTCCCTTTAGGGTTTTCCCAGGATAAATTTGTGTTATTCTTGTGATACTGTTTCTTTCAGTGATCCTGTCTATATGATTTTGTTATGAAATTGAAATTAAATGCTGATAATATAGCTTACAATATGGAATTTTAACATGGTATCAAAGCTAGCTTGAATAGGACAGCTTTCACAAGGTGAAAAAACCCTCTCTCTCTCCTTGAAAGAAATTAGGTTTTGGGAAAAAAAATTATTTTTGGAAAACTGCTTGCATAGAAAGTTGTGCCCTCCCATAGCACATCTATTGAGCTTGGAATCAAGGTTTTTGGGTGAGTGAGTCTCCAGGAAATTCAAACCCTAGTTTGATAGTTGCACTAGAAAACTGTCGAACCAGAAAAGTAGCTGGAAGCTGCAGAAGATGAATCTTGCAAGTATTATTTGGAAGGTGAAGGCTTGAGATCTCCAAAAACCAAGCACACCAATCAACTCACCTCAGTCAAGTGCATCTTCCGGTAATTTCAGTTTCTCATTCCACATAATTTCAATTTTTGTGATTTTCTGACAAGATGGCCCCAAGCACTAAGCTTGAGGACAAGCTAGAAGGCATAGATAATTTTTGAGCATGGAAATACATGATTGGTCTCATTCTCCAAGAGAATGATCTTGATAAGTATATAAAATAGGAAGTTGTAGAACCTGAAGTAGCTGAATCCAAGGAGAAGCACAAGAAGGATATGATTAGGGCACAAAGGATTATTGTTGACTCTATCAAGGATCACTTGATCCCTCAAGTGTCATCCAAGAAGACTCCAAAAGAAATGTATGATGCCCTATCCAGAATGTACCAGGGAATAAAAATCAACATAAAGATGAATCTAAGAGCTCAACTAAAGAGCACCAAGATGAGTCATGGAGAATCCATCCAAGACTACTTCACCGGAGTTTCTCAGATCAAAGAACAACTAGAAGCTATTGGAGACAAACTTTATGAATATGAAATGGTTATGAATGCTCTTAATGGCCTCATTAGACCCTGGGATTCCTTCATCTAGATGATGTGTGCCAGAAAGGAAAGAATGAATTTTGATGTGGTATGGGACTACTGCATTCAAGAGGAGACTAGAGTGGCAAATAGAGAAGCCTTACTGAAGGAATATGATCAAGCCCTAGCCACTCACACCAAGAGAAGAAGAATTCAATCTAATTTCAAGAGGATAAATTTTAAGGAGTCTCAACCTCCCAGAAGAATCCAAAGAACAAGGGAAATTCCTCCAGAGAAAGACTACTCTGGTTTTCAATGTTTTCATTGTGATAATATTAGACACATTGCCCAAAATTGTCCTATGAAGAGGTAAGAATATAAGAAGAATATCAGCAACAATAAAATACATCATGCTCATCTAGATGAAGATGAGGATCAAGAAGAAGAGGAGGAAGGACCTCCAAGAAAGCAAGTAAGAGAAGAATATGCAGAAGAGTATGTACTATTCTCTGCACTCTGTGGGTCTGTAACACTTGGAGAAGACACTTGGATTATTGATAGTGGTTCTTCAAAGAACATGAAGAGACAAAATAAAAATCTATCCAAACTTGAAGAAAAGGGCTCTCCTCAAAAATTATCCCTAGGAGATGACTATCAATATCCTATTAAAGGAGTTGGTGAAGCAAGCTACAAGCTTGATTCAGGAAATCCCCTGAAGATGAAGGAAGTATTGTATGTACCAAGTCCAAAGAAGAATCTACTTTCTATCTCACCTTTAGATAAGAAAGGATTCAGAGTTGCATTCATAGATGGCCAAGTAGTCATGTGGACCAAAGGAAAGAAAATTGAAGATGTAGTTGTTATTGCTGAAAAAGGAGGCCTGTATAAACTCAAAGGGCACTCAGAAACAACTTTTGTTCATGAGTCCATTTACCCTATTGAACTATGGCATAGAAGGCTTTCCCACATTAATTACAAGGCACTACCTCATGTGAAAAAAGTAGTAACAGGACTACCAGACATGAAGATCAAACATGAAGGAATTTTCAAAGGATGTGCGAAAGGAAAGAACATCAAGAATCCATTTCCAAAGAGTGAAACAAAAAAAAAAGGTATGTTAGAATTTATTCATTCAGATGTGTGTGGTCCAATGTCTTCTACATCCTTAAGTGGATTTGAATATTATATTACATTTATTGATGACTATTCAAGAAATACTTGGATATACTTCTTGAAAGCAAAGAGTGAAGTGTTTGAGAAATTCAAAGAATTCAAAGCCTTGATATAGAATCTCTCAGACAAGAAAATAAAGACACTCTGATAAGACAATGGCAGAGAATATACTTTAAAAGAGTTTGAATCCTTTTGCAAAGATGTCAGAATCAAGAGGGAACTAACTACTCCCTACAATCCTCAACAAAATGGGGTTGTGGAAAGAAAGAACAAAAACATCATGGAAGCAGTGAAGACAATGATATAGGATCAAGATCTTCCAATGCATCTATGGGCAGAAGCAACAAGAATTGTTATCTATGTACATAATAGAATATCTCACAGTGCTCTTGGATTCAAGACTCTATAAGAGATGTTCACGGGAAAGAAGCCTGAGGTAAGTCACCTCAAAATATTTGTTTGTCTGGTATATATTCAAATACCTAAAGAGAAAACAACCAAGTTGGACCCTTTAGGAAAGAAGGGATACTTGTTGGATACTGTGAAGTATCCAAGGCATTCAGAATTTACATTCCTGGATTTCATCACATGGAAATCATTCGAGATGTAAATTTCGATGAATAAGTAGATCTCAAGAGATCCAGAAAATTCCAATATGAAGAAGTATATGAGGAAGATGCACCTCCCAGAAATGTAGAGACTACATTCCTACCTGAAGATGAAGCTTCTGAAGAGCATGCCATGACAGAACCACAAGAACCCCCTACGATGGAGATATCATGAAAGAGAAATCCTACTTGGGAAAGAGAGATTATATAAGAAGCAGAAAGATATGGAGCTCCTGAAGAATCCACAAGGGGAAGTAATAAACCTAAGACTTTCTCCAATTATGTAGCCTTGATGTGTGATATTGTAGATCAAGAACCTACAAACTACGAAGAAGATGTGTAGAAGAAAGAATGGGTAGAAGCAATGAATAAAAAAAACTAGTCAATGTGAAGAATGATGTATGGGATATAGATCCCAAACCAGAAGGAATGAATGAAGTATTCTCCAAATGGATCTACAAGATAAAGCATGAAGCTGACGGAAGTATCGAGAAGTATAAAGCAATATTTGTGGCCAGAGGTTTCTCTCAGAAAGAGGGAATTGATTATGAAGAGACATTTTCCCCAACAGCACAGTATACTTCGATTAGAGCTATCATGGCACTTGCATCCATGATGAAGTGGGAATTACACTAGATGGATGTGAAAACAACCTTCCTAAATGGTTTGATTGAAGAAGAAGAAGTATGCATAGAACAAACACAAGGATTTGAAGTTGAAGATAGACGAACTCATGTATGCAAGTTGAAGAAGGCCTTGTATGGTCTAAATCAAGCTCCTAGAGCTTGGTATGGAAGAATAGATAGTTTGCTGACGAGCATGGGATTTGCCAAGAGTAAAGCTGATCATAACCTTTACTACAAGGTTGTATAAGATGAACTTGTCATACTATTACTATATGTGGATGAATTATTTCCGACAGGGAAAGAGAAACAGATTGTGGAAAGCAAGAAGAAGCTCGCTGAAGAATTTGAGATGAAAGACCTTTGATTAATGCATTATTTCCTAGGTCTGGAAGTATGGAAAAGTTCAGACGAAATATTTCTCAACTAGGGAAAGTATGCAGTAGAGATATTGAAAAGATTCAATATGTTGAAATGTAAAGCCATGGCCACACCCCCATGGATTCCAACCTGAAGTTGTTAGCTGATGACTCATCAGAGTTGGTGGATATTACTCAATACAAATAGATTATTGGGTCATTGATGTATCTAACAAATACCAGACCAGACAAAGTTTTTTGCTGTGAACACCTTGAGTCAATATCTAGTTCAACCTAGATGGGTTTACCTGATAGCTGTAAAACATGTGATGAGATATCTGAAAGGGACTATAGACTTTGGTCTATACTATGATGGACACCATGACTACAAATTATATGGCTATACAGATGTAGATTGGGATAGAAGTATCTCAGACAGTAAAAGCACATCAGGTGGATGCTTTTGTCTGGGGTCTACTATGATTTCATGGTTTAGCAAGAAACAGTCCAGTATTGCTCTTAGCATGACGGAAGCATAATACATAATAGGTTGTTCTGCTAGTTGTGAAGCCATATGGCTTCAAAAGCTGATGTCAGGTCTATTTCACCTAGATATGGATACTACCAAGATTCTATGTGATAACCAAAGTTGTATAATGATGTCGAAGAAACTAGTGTTCTAAGATAGATCGAAGCACATAGAAATACAGTATTTCTACATTCGATATATCATACAGAAAGGAGCTATAAAACTCTAGTATGTGAGTAATAATGAACAAGTTTCTGATGTGTTGACAAAGCCTCTGTCTCAGGTAAATTTTGAACACTTTCGAGATAAGCTTGGTGTTGTTCGGAAAGACCTTCCTCGAAAGGGGGAGCAGTGATGTCGTAGTGGGATTGTAACATCCCCAGGCACTTGCCCTAAAGTGATCCGGTGATGTCGGTCCTAGAGAATGAAGAGGGATTGTATCATCCCGAGACATTTGTCCAGAAATCATCTGGTGACTTCGGTCCACGAGAAAGTGGTGGGATTTCATCATCCCTGAACTTCGGTTTAGAAAGGTATTTGGAGTCTTCGGTCCTCGAGAATGTGGCAGGATTGCGTCATCCTTGAACTTCGGTTCAGAAAGGTATCCAGAGGCTTCGATCCCCAAGAATGTTGTATGATTGCATCATCCTTGAACTTCGATTCAGAAAGGTATCCGGAGGCTTCGATCCCTGAGAATGTGGCAGGATTGCATCATCCTTGAACTTTGGTTCAGAAAGGTATCCAAAGGCTTCGATCCCAAAGAATGTGGCAGTATTGCATCATCCTTGAACTTCGGTTCAGAAAGGTATCTGGAGGCTTCGGTCCCTGAGAATGTGGCATGATTGCATCATCCTTGAACTTTAGTTCAGAAAGGTATCTAGAGGCTTCGGTCTTTGAGAATGTTGTAGGATTGTATCATCCGTGGACTTAGGTCCAAAAGTGATCCAAAGAATTTCTTCTTCATGTTCTGGATTGAAGGTTGTCATTGATGATGATGTTACTGATTGAAATATCAGAGTGTGATGATGATGATGTACTAATCAAAAGATCAGAGTGTGATGATGATGACATACTAATTAAAATATTAGAGTGTGATGATGATGACGTACTGATCGAAACATCAGAGTATGATGATGATGATGTACTGATTGAAGGATCATAGTATGATGATGATGATGCTGATCGAAAGTTCAGAGTATGATGATGATGATGTACTGATCGAAATATCAGAGTATGATGATGATGATGATGATCGAAAGTTTAGAATATGATGATGATGATGTTGCTGATTGAAAAGTCAAAGTGCTACTGATGATGATGATGTTGATCGAAAGGTCAAAGTGCTGATGATGATGTTGCTGATTGAAAAGTTAAATTGTTGATGATGATGTTGTCAATCGAGTGGTCAAATAGTTGTTGCTGCTAATGATTGAAGATGAAGACTATAGTACTGATGATGATGTTGTCGGTCAAAGTGTTGTTGTTGTTGAAGACTGAAGATGAAGACTATATGATGTTGAAAATATTCCAATGATTTATAGATGTGTCACCCTGATGATGTTGATGATGTCCTCTCTCTCCTATTATTGTTGTTGTGGATGATGTTGTAGAATACCCTTCTTGTTAAGGGGGAGTGTTGAATTATTGTAACTTCGAAGAATATTCTATATGTATTTTTAGTGATCCTTGATGTTCTTATCGGGAGAATCACTTGTATTTCTTTATACCACGATGTTTCTAATTAGGAGAACTAATAAGAGTCATGAGGAAGTCCCCTCCATTGTAAGTCGGGTAATTAGTACACCAGTTGTGGTTACTCGAGCCTACAAGATTAAATTAGGATTACTCAAGCCTACATATTGAATTAATTATTAAGTGATCGGAAGAATAGAAATAGAGGTGTGGCACTCCTCATTTGGAACACACACNAGAGAAGTAGCTGGAGAAGGAGGAGGATCAGTCTTTTGGTTTTACCTTTTATCTTTTTGGGGCATCTATATTGAGGAAGCTTTTGCTGGGTTTTTCCCTTTATAAATCTATGTTGTTCTTGTGATACTGTTTCTTTCAGTGATCCTGTCTATATAATTTTGCTATGAAATTGAAATTAAATGCTGATAATCTAGCTAAGCATATGGAAATTTAACAGCTCTTCATCTTTTGTTAGATAAAATGGGCATATATGTAAGCAAAATTATAGAAATGAAATAATAAGAATCAAAACTAAATTTCTTCATGCACAGTAATCAATCCCTTACTTTCCATTTAAAATATGAAGTGGAAACCTGAAACTAGAGTCAACGCATGTGAACCTTATATACCATTAGGATTAAAATCTAAAGAAGACACCTTCTAACAAATTCATGGTCATTTCTAAAATCTTAGAGCCAAGTGATTTGTTAACACAAAAAATGGTTCATCTAGCTCTACATGGCCTATTATTTATACATACATCATATTTCCACCACATTTCCCTTACTTTTGACCTACACAATTGTATTTCCAAAAAAAAAGGTCCAAAACATTGTTATTTACTATGGTTTACCCTCATTCTCTTCCAAAAAGGGTTAAAACCCCTAAAAAATGGTCAAAAACCCTAAAAATGGTTAAAAACCATAATAGGGGTTCCAAAAACCTAAAAAAGAGATAAGATAAAAAAACCATAGCAAAATACCATGGGTTAACCTTAGTTCAAAAATCCCTAAAACTATACTATAAATAAATTGTGAAGGTCTCCCCAAAATAGTTTTCATAACCTTTTTCCATTGTGAGTACACTGGGACACCTTCAGCTCTTAGGTATTCACACACCTCTTTGCCACCACCTTGTTGACATACCATTTCCACTTAGTATGTCGAGACACCCTTTGTACCCACCTGGAGAACCAGCCTGTGGAGAGGCGGATCACTTCCGACACGACCATAGTGGCCCACTTTCAAGAAAAAGATATAATATTTAGTTTATTTTCATTTTTTTCTAGTGTAGCCCACGTATATATTTGTTTTGTTTTACTAATCTTGTTTTTCTTCTTAAGTTTTTTCATGAACTCTACCTTATAGTCTCATTGACATAAGGCTGGTGCTTTTGCACGTAACAAGGGAGAAATCCCTGTTACAGTTTTGGCGACTCTGCTGGTCATTCCATAATGATATCTATTTTTGTAGGTTTATTACATGTTTGTTTCTAGTTTCTGCCCTTCACAGTCACCAATAGAGCCCCCATGAGGCCGATATGAGCCTCCCCTACATCAATTCCTGCTCCCCTGGCCCCTGTCGACCCCATTTTTCCTGCTTTTACTTTGTCTAGGAACAGTGTCCCTTATCGAGTTGTTAGCTGCAACTCAATTGCCTCTTTCACCCTGATAAGTGTGAATCTAGTCATGAATTCTACCTTGATACATGCAACCTAGCTCACAAAGCTATATCACACCCATCTCGATGCCAAAAGCGACCCTAGTCGCTCTTGTAACCCTGTTTCGAGCAACCCAGTCACATGAAACCTCTTGTTTTGTGCAACTCAGTTGTTTACTATCCATGTCACCTTTGCATGTTTGTTCTGTGCGACCCAGACCAGACCTGTTCCTCCGACAGGCGTGATTGTCAGCCTATAGCCTATTTTATGTGCTTGGTTCAGACCCTTGTTTGTCCCAACCCTCTGTTCAGACCTAATTTTCTATGTATACCTTCTTTGTTACAACCCTTTTTTGATTTCCTGCAAAAAAAATTTGTTACCCATTTTGTTTCAAGAATTGGAAGGAAACCTTTTACATATAGATGCACACACACTCACACCATTAAGCAAACATGCTCGTTTCATGACCCTAATAAGATCGATTAAAAAGAATCAATTAATATAATCACATTCGGTTTGGGACATAAGTCTCATCCACAAAACTATGGGAAGTACTTGGGATTTTCCCTAAAACTCATTATGAGGAGTACCATAGTAACCCTGAAGTATCTATCCATTGAGAGAAGATACCAAGCGAAAATGGAAATGACCCCCACCAGATTGACTAGATTCCCACTGGTGAGGAAAACCAAGGAGTTGTCATTTGTGGGCAAACAATTAGCAGTTTTACCTGCGTCGTGGAGTGAGGGATATTGCCCCAATATGAAATCCGTCATACAACCTTGGTGCCCGAGTGACTCCTTTTGTACCAATAGGAATATTTTTCAAAATGGGGTCCGACGAATGCACTGGGGACATTAGACCCAAACAACACCAACTTGATTCATTTTAGTGTGGATAACTATAAGTCTAGATTACCCGACCAGCTCACTTTTCAAATTGTGACAAGAGTAGTTGGGAGAGAGGTCCATAGGACTGTTCTGGTTGGGGGAGATTCCACCTTAGTTTTGTTTATGGCTTGTTGGAGAGCCATTGGCTCTCCTGAACTCATGAAGTCCCCCATAAGCTTAAAAGCTTTCGATGGATGAGGTTTCCAACCTCATGGTCTGTTACCATCCCTTTCGGTTGAGCTTGGGGGAAAGACTGTTTACATTCAGGTGGAGGTAGTCGATTCCTTGTTGGAATACAATCTTCTATTGGGGAGAAACTAGTTCTATTATATGATGCCTATCGCTTCGACAATACTTCTAACTCTCCAATTCCCTCATTTGGGGAAAATTGTGACCATTGATCAGCTCGATTTTTGTTCACCAGATGTTGCTAACCCCACTACAAATAGAATCCTTATGCTAGGTCAATCCCCTCCTCATTATCAGTTGATTGGGGTAGGTATGCTGAAGGATTCAGTCCTCATGGGAGTTTTCCCCTAAACACCTCCTAGAATGAAATTAGATACTGTGCACACGATTTCCACGACTGGCCATAGTTCTCGAGGAAAGGAAGTTTTTGAGTCATCCTCTTTAGGACCTTACGAAGCAATTTATGATGTTGTTCAATCTACTTCTGATGTCTAGCCTGAAGATCTTCACCTAGTGGATTTAGATCCTTACCACTTTCCCTACTGCCTAGAACCCTCTCTCCCCAATCTAGACTATCTCACACATACTTTTCCATCGTACGAGTCCATCATGGAGATCATGAGTGCAGATGGACCTGTTTGGTAAGATCATCATCATATATCTTCTTTCCTTCCCAATGCCATTTCAGTAGAATTTGACCTTGTATGGAAAAAGGACCAGCTCGTATATTTTATGAATAAATTCCAAAATCTGAATGAAATATGAAATTAGCAAATGCATTCTTGAGGCCAAAGGGCATTACTGTATACTGGTAGCATCCCCATTCCATGACGAAGGTGGTTTTGTGGCAATTCTCCTTCGTGATTCTGACTTGATGATAGCCAGAAAAACCATCGGTGAATGAATACATCTCTTGTCCTATAACACTTTCAAGTACTTCATTTGTTAACAGTCTTGGGAATGGATCATGCAGTCATGCATCATTTAGCTTTCTTTGGTCAACACAGATCCTGACTTTTCCATTTGTCTTCTTATCCTGGATCACTATAGGGATTATCCACTCTGATTCCTCGACAAGTTCAATGATTCTTGCGTCGAGCATGGGACCTAATTATGCTTTTACTTTCTCTTTATATATTCGATTCAGTCTATACGGGCATTGTTTAACAAGTTTAGCATCTACTTTCAAGGGTATTTTCATCTCCCCTAGGTCATCGACTATTCCCTTGATCTCAGATAAATTGGTAGGGAATATGTCTTGATACTCATGTAGCAAGTCTGTGAGCTTCGTGACTGCCTCTTCATCCCAATAATCTCCTATATTAGGGAACTTTGGATTCTCTGGTGACCGAATGTTTACTTTCTTGATTTTCAGTGGCTTAAGGAATTGGTCACTTGAAATACCACTTCCTTCTACTACGCACGTTCCCTATAATTTTGATATGTTTATGTTAGTCAAGTCATCATCTGGGTCTCCAACTAGATTATAACAAGCCATCCATTGCTGAATGGTCATGCTGCACTAGTGAGAATTGGCCTCTTCAACAAGGATTTCTGTGAATATCTTCTCCTTTATTGGCTGAAGCATGATGCCAACTATAGGTTGCTCATCAGCAAATTCAAGTGTGTGCACAAACTGTTTAACAAGCCCGTCCCACTCTTTGGTTCTTTGCTACAATTCTATGGATGTATACTAGGTTCTGGGTGTCATTTCCAATGTGTGGATGAAATGATGGACCCATTATTATCACGGGTATTCTGCAAATGTTGTGCGACATTGATTAAGGTGTTCAATGGGGTTTTCCAACCCTGAGTACTTGTGATTCACGAGGGTGAGTTCTTCATCGAATCTAAATTCCATCAACCTTCTTTAGTGTGGCCAATCTGTTATGGACTGCTTGTGTGTACCCCACCATCTGGAGGGTGTAGCTTTTAGTACATGGTCTAACGTGGAGAAGCGCTATGACTCTGCTACAAGTCCTTCAAACTCACTTAACAAGGTCATCAGGTTAGGTAAGCCCTCATAGGTGGGAAACTATCATAACTCATTCTCCACCCATCAAAAAGACCTTGTGACTCTCGCGCACCTTCTCATAGAGACCTCATGCAACCTATTTTTCTAGTTCTCCAAGCCCTCTCTTAAATATGATGTGGAGGAACTAGAACTCTTCCATCTTAGGTTTCCATCTGCTATTAGATTGATGTAGTATTATTTAAAAGCAGTGACATTGTATATCTAGTTGAGAAAGTCACCCTTTCCCTCCTTGTAGATAGGCTCGACATATATTTTTCCCTCCAATGGATCAATGGGTGACACTACCCTCATCTCATCATCCTCCAATGAGATAATCCTCTTCTTGAAATTAATAATGGTCTGATTATCTATGGCCCAATATATCCCCAGTAGTGTGGGATAGGGATTCGTGTCATTGACTATGTTAATGACTTCAAACATTGCAAATGTGTGCAATTCCTCTATGTCGACCCGAATTTGACTCAACCTACCGGTTGGTAGGACCTTCTCCTTATTTGCAAGTTGCAACTAGATGGGAGACCATTCCAAGCATGACTTGCCCATACTCTCTCAAGTCTGTCGCATCAAAATATTGACGTCTGAGCCCAAGTATAAGATGATGTAATCCATGTCATAGTCTCCTATCTGCACAGTCATTCTTAACTCATGCCTAGTTTTGAACTTATTCTTGACATGGTTAACCTTATTTTTAGGTTGCGACTCTTTTGGGGTTTCTTCTATCATTTCTTGTAGCTCCGTGACAACATATTTATATTGGATTAGTGCTATACAACTTGATAGAAACGACTTGAGCTTACTAACCTTTTTCAGGATTCGTTTCTGGAATAGCTATTGGAATCGTTCAAGCATATCCCTTACTTCTACTAAGGAAGATGGTTGCTCTGGGTCTGTAAAATCTAGTCACAGGTCCAAGAATACTTGCTTCTGTTTTTGGACATCGAATGGTACTTTATTTTGCGCCATGGGTCACACCTATAGCTATAGTTGTTCTTGAGGTATATCCTGGTCAGCTCTAGTCGTAACACCTCCTCATGTTATCATAATAATGCTTGGCTCTATTGGATTAGTAGCGATCATTTGGATGTTCAAGATGGTATTTAGGTTTGGGTTTGGATTTTGTGCAGGTTTAGAGCCTGCGATGGTCCTAGCCTACCACTTTGCAATCAATCGGGGATACTGCTCCACATTATGGTCCTGTGCTTTGCAATAGGAACATGTCTTTGAAGGTTCCTGGAAATCTATGCCATAATGGCCAAGTTGTCCATAGTTATAGCATGTAACTTGATCTCTTCCTCTACCGAATCCTCCTCCTCTTCCTCTTCCTTTGAATTTTACACCACCCCTTTCTTGTGGGTGTGGTTGTTGTGGGGGGTACTGATTCTGTTGGTATTATGGTTGTTATTGATTCTGTTTCCCATACTGGTTCTGAGGTGCATACTGATGCTGATGCATGTACTATGGCTACTACTAGTTAGGTGGGAAATGTGCAGGGTGATAAGGCACTTGCATCAGTTCAGCTTGAGCCTGCCCACCATTCTTCATGAAGTAGGTGTCAACTATCTTATCCTTTAGGAGTTGGTATGCTCTGCAATCCTTCTCTTCATGCCCTAATGACTTACAAAATTTACAGAAGAGGTTTGCTGGGGTACTTACAACCTTTTGGAAGTATATACACTCCTTGTCTCAATGTCATGTAGACTGACATATGTGGCACCAGGGTAGTCTGTGAGCACTCAATGGGTTCGACGCACCCGATGAGATATAGTTCATGTAGGTTAGACAATTATCTTTGGTGTTTCCATCCATTCTGCATTTTGTACAACATAAATCTTCTTGGGATTCCTTTCATTTCTTGATATCCTAGATCTATATAATCAGATTAGCCAATTGTGACTGAATCTGCACCATTTTTGTGGCACCATCGCTGATTGGCGAGGATTCCATCTTTATTGCCAACTATAGCACTTCTATCTATGACTTGATATTTTGTTGCATTAATCGACCTCGGATGTGTGGTAATAGCACATCAATAAACCACTCTTTATGTTTCACATCTGACATCTAGAAACCTACTTTGGCCATCAATGTTTTAAATCGCTGGTCAAAGTCCCATACAGATTATGCCAATGCTTGTTTGATCTCCTTTTTAGGTTTTCAGAACTCAGAGATGATTGTGACTCGTATTTCCTCAAGAGTCTCCTATGGGGTTCCCGTCGGTGCTACACAGAACTTCATAAACCAATCAAGCGCATGACCCCTTAGATTCATGATCATCTGAAATTTCTTTAGGTTTGCATTATGAACTAGATGAACCATCCAAACAGCTTCATAGAGGAACCAATGCTGCTCTGAATCCTTGGCTCCATTCCCATTGAATGTGGGTAACCGAATATCCACCCCAGCCATTGAGTTGGTGTCAAGGTTGTCTGCTGAAGAATTTAATGGAGGTGTACCCTCTTGTGCACTAGTCATAGTACTAACACTATCAGTATTAACAATTCTTTTAAGAGATGAGGCTCTAGACCTTGTCTCTGGTGATACTCCTGGTGCGATGTAGTCGTGCCCTGATCTTGGTGTTTCTACAGACTCTTCAGACTCTTCCACTTTAGATATCGGTTGATACTCTTCCTCTTCATCACAATATCCTTTTTCCAACTATGACTAATGTTTGTGCTCACTTTCTTCAAACAGACTAGGAGTTTGTTGACCTACTTCTGTCTTTCTTCTTTTCCCTAATCTGAATCTCCTTCCACTCCTTAGGACTCCAGCTTCTAGTTCAGGTTATGTATTTCCTAGGAACATCTCAACTCACAATTTCCCATTTTCTCAGCACGTCGTCCACGACATAACCCCTCCTCCAGATATGCGGCTCAACTACTCAACTACAAGACTCCCTTCTCATAAACTAGCATCTTTATTCATGTGCTGATAGATAACAAATACCTTCTTTGCAGTCCTTGAAAAAAAATTCTCTCAGCCTCACTATATGTGGTTATAGTTTCTACTACAAAAATTGGTAATATATCCTTGCAAAATACTGTCGACCCAAAAATTGACGGCGCCAGAGATGGTGTTACTTACACTGGTTACCTCGTGAACCAACTGATCACTCCACTCAACCATTTCTCTTCTCTGGAAATTTGTCTGCCTAGTCGCCAATCTTGAAAACCACTAGTGCAGTAAAATAGGGAACTCTGCAAAGAAGAGATCATGAATATCAGAATATATGTACCATATAACTAGTCTTCTGCACTAAATTGTGATTCTGTTCTTTCCTCTTGCATGAATGCTAACGTCTTAGACTCCAACAAATCCTCTATTTTGGATGCCATGACATTTCTCTTGACTTAAATGATTAACCTTCTCAGTGACAGAACCATTTGTTGGCCTAGTCTCTCTTATTTTCTTGACCTGAGCTTCAACAACAAAACAATACCAACAAAACACCACAAGACATCGGCTTGAAAGAGAAAGCTCAGTTGGCAACACCCGCAAGGCAGCTGCAGTCTCACCTGAGATATCTTAAGAACCATGTTTCCACAGTTGGATAGGGATTATAGTCCCTTGGCGTGTGGCCAAGGTGCTCGACAGAGATAGGAGGGTGGAGTCTTTTACTATGCGACAAAGGTGCAAATATATGCCACAATCTACACATGACACAACCTTGTCCTTAACCACTTAACAATTGGCGCAACTGTGCGGTGTAGATGATTCCATGAAAGTAATGAACAATGTGCGACTTATATTATAACTTAGCATATTTAACAATTACATCATACATAACATGTCAACAATGCTTAAACATCCATTCATTCCTTAACTGATCAGTATATTGCGACATACATTCGACAATAATTGTAACAATATAAAGCAAGCAAACATTCACAAGACATACAATATCCAACACCATTCATTCATTCGACACAGGAAGTAACGTGGAAACCTATATGGGAAAGACCACCAAGGTGCTCTTCATATGGCATGAGAAATATATGTATCACCTTGTAGTCTACGACTTGCAGACTGTTCTTAAGATATGTCTATCTGATTCAATCTTCTTTCTCTCATGCTCTCTGGTTTATTTCTTCTATATACTCCCACTGATCCACACACAGCCTGGATCGACTCTTCTATTTGACTATCTATGCACTTAGCTGCAGAATCCTTCTACTACTAGCAGTCTGCACACTCAGCTACAAGATCCGCAGATCAAAATACTTCTACTTATACTAGACTCCTCTTTCGAGTCAACAAAAATTCTACTATTGTAAATGAATCTAACTGACACTAACCCTTATACAGAGAGGGTTCCTCTTATTTATAGTATTTGCAAGACCGCACAGGGTTGATTAAGTACTACTCAGTTATTACAGACTCAAGTGGCTACAAAATATCTGCAATTACATTGATGACAGGCCCAACTAGCCATAAAAGTCCTATATGACATTAACTACAGCCTTAAATAGCCTTGGAAACATCTTTCATCCTTCTGTATTGGTCATAACTATCCGCAAAACTGTCCTTGGTCTTTCGCTAGTTTTTACATGTTATGATTTAACTCTTCTACCTGCCTCTTCCACCGACTCAAATCTGCTTTCCTTGTCACAGCTTTTCTCGCATCGTGCTCCCACCTTTCCTCCTGTGCTTGCATGTCTGGTTCTTCCTTATGCACTTTTCCTATCCCAACAGTACATGAGATTAAAATTTATCCCATGGAAAAACCAGTTTGACAAAAATTACGTCAAGTTCATCCTAGGAAGGTTACGGCTATCAAAGCTAAAGTGGAAAAAATTATGAAGGTAGGGTTTATTCATCCATTACCAATAACAGAATGGGTGTCTAATATTGTCCTTTTAGCTAAGAACCAGGTAACTATTAGGGTTTGTATCGATTTTTGAGATTTAAATAAGACTTGTCCTAAGGACAATTTCCATACTCCACCTATCAATCAAATCATCGATAACTGTGCTCAGAGCGTCATCTTTTCTTTTATGGGTGGATCTTCTGGATATAATCAGATAGAGATTCTTCCCACCGATCAGCATAAAAGGACATTCATTTGACCATGGGGAACCTTTTCATATCGAAAGTTACCCTTTTGTCTAAAAAATGTCGGAGCTACATTCTAGTGCACCATGTCCTATGATTTTCACGATATCAAGCATAATGTGGAACTGTATCTTGAAAATCTCCCTACTCATTCAAAACAATGGGAAGACCATCCAGAGAACCTTAGATACATTTTCCTTAGGTGTCATCATTATAATATTTGGCTTAATCCACACAAATGTGTCTTTTGTGTTGATTCTGGATGTCTTCTTAACTTTGTGGTTTCCAAAGATGGCATCCGGATTGATCCCTTGAAAAGTGCTGCTATTTTGGCCTTACCCAACCCGACAAACATCACTGAACTCCAAAGTTTTCAAGGGAAGGAAAAATTTCTTCATTGTTTCGAATGCAACTTCGCAGAAAAAATGCATGGTTATATGCGTCTCCTAAAGAAGGACACTCCATCCTTCTGGGATGACCAAGCCCAATGAGCTTTTGATAATCTGAAACACACTTTGACCCATTCACCAATGATACACCCCCCAGATTACTCAAAATACTTTCTGTTGTATGTTTTTGCCTCCAATACAACTATTGATATGGTTCTAGTGCAGGAATATTCCAACAACCAAGAACACGTGATCTATTACCTTAGTAAGAGTCTTCTTGACGCTGAAACCCATTACTTGCATGTGGAGAAGCTAGCTTTGGCTATGGTCATTGCTGTGTAGAAATTATGTCACTTCATCTTAGTTTGTAGCACTATTGTTCTCGCAGATTAAAACCCCATGCATTCAATTCTGACTCATCAGGTACTAGGGGGTAAGTATTCCCTTTGGATCGTTTTCCTATAGGAATTTGATCTTGACTTTGCTAAGGCTACTTCGAAGAAGTCCTTGGTTTTTGGGGAATTGATGTGTGACCTTCCCTGTGCTATGATGGAAGCTGAGCCCAATGATTCATTTCCCGATGAATTCTTGTTCCTCATCAGCACAACAAACCCATGGTATGATATTTGATCATCTATCTCCAGACTTAGACATTTCAGCTCGACATATCCCGTGACGATCGTTGTTGTATCAGTCACCATGAAAATTATTATCTCATTTTAAATGATACGTTGTATCAATGTGGTATTGAATCCATCCTTCGGTGATGCCTTACACATGAAGAGGTTGAACAAGTTTTGAATGATTGCCACTCTTGAGCTTGTGGCGGTCATCTTTCTGGGATGGTGACATCTCAGAAAATCCTTCACACTGGGTATTTTTGGCCCTCAATCTTCAAAGATTGTCATGAGGCAGTTAAGAAATTCCCATCCTTTCAACATTTTTTTCCTAAAAGGTGCACCCACCCTGCTCCTCTACACCCTGTCAATGTAGTTGACCCTTTTTCCAAGTGGGGTATTGATTTTATGCACTGTAATCCTACCTCAGTCGGGGGGCATGGTTACATTATCGTAGCTATTGATTACTTTACAAAACGGGATGAGGGAATTCCTACATATGCAGAGGATGGAAAGACTTCCACCCTCTTTTTATTTAACCATGTGATAGCTAGCTTTGGAGTCCCTCAAGCCATAGTCACCGGCCATGGATCTCATTTCCGCAATCAAATGATGGCTGAGTTAAGTGCTAAGCTAGTTTTTCTCCATGAAAACTCAACTCTGCATTATCTTCAAGCTAATGGTCAAGTCGAGGCCATTAACAAAGTTTTGAAAACTATGTTGCATAGGATGGTTGGAGATCACAAATCTAAGTGGCATTTGAATTTCCTTTCCACATTGTGGGATTATATTATTTCAATTAAAACAACAACTGGTTTGACGCCTTTTCATCTCATCTACAGACTAGAAGTTTTCCTTCCTATCGAGTGTCAAATCCTGCCACTTAAAATTGCAGTAGAACTTCTCTTGAACACTTTAACTGAGGAAGAACAGTTTTTGTACTTAACAAACCTTGATGAAAATAGAAGAGACACTTCCTTGGATAACAAGACACAAAAAGAACATGTTAAGTCCCAGTACAATAAGTTTGTTCAACCTTGTGTCTTCAATGAAGGTGACCTAGTTTTGACCTACGATCAGAGACATGATAAGCTAGGGAAGGGGAAGTTTGAATCTATGTGGTACGGTCCCTTTATCATCAATAAAGTATTAGAGAAAGGGGCCTACGAGCTTGTAGACTATGATGGGATACCCTTCCGGAAACCTCACAATGGGTTGTACCTGAAGAGGTACTATGCTTGAAGTCATTTATGTATGGTACCTTGTATATATGTATATTGTTTGACTTTTTGGTGTGTTTTTGTCTTTTCAACATGGTTTTGAGTTTCTTGTCAATACTATTTATACCACATTTTGGTTATGTAGATCCAATGGATTTTTATGGTTTCGCTAATGGTAACTATCATCATACCTTGAACCTTGCTTCAGATTTTTCGGTTTTGTATTCCACGACACATGATTTAGTTATTTCAGGGGTAGTTTGCATTGATTCAGCTACCAACAACATCATCGAGTATTAGGAAGTGATAGGTTTGTTGACTGAGGCTGCATCTCAGGAAATTCATTACTTGGTAGTATTCATGGACTTACATCTAGTGGTTTTTCATTTTAACCACGTTTATACCATCTGAAACCCCACACTTCTTCGTCCCTTTCGAAGAGTGCGTCTGTTAGAAAATGTCATTTGATTCAATCACTTATAGGCACATTCCTAGGTCTTACAACATGGTTTCCAACTCATTGGAAAACTACATTCTAGACTGGTACATTTCCCATACACCAGCATAGATCCAAATCCCAGGCTCTATCAAGTGCCGAGAGGGATCAAATCTTTGGAGGTGCAGACCTCTTCTTAAGTATTGCACTCAACTATCAGCTTTAATGTGATTTAGACCAAAAGACACATTTTTTTATTTAAGGTTCACAAATAATATTTTTATTATTAATATTTAATACTATTTATGGCTGCATATAATATTTTTTATTTTGTTAGGAAAAAACATTAAAACATCTCCCCCATACATAGTTTTAAAACCATGTGCAAGGCCCTCCTAAAATCATGGGTTGTTTAGGAGGCCTGGCACATGGTATTAAAACCATTTGCAACTACCTCCTAAACCATGTACAACAAAACCATGGGTTGTTTAGGAGGCCTTGCACATGTCTTTAAAACCATTTGTAAGGCCCTCCTAAACCATGTACAATAAAACCATGGGTTTTTAAGAGGCCTTGCACATGGTTTTAAAACCATGTGCATGACCAACATTTTTTTTGCGGATAATTCAATTTTTTATTTTTATTATTTTTTATTATTTTGTTAAGAAGAAACATGACAACATCTCCCCTATATTGTGTTGTTTTTCTCAAGGAATTTTTTATTGCAAATAATTAAATTTTTTATTTATTATTTATTATTTTGTTAGGTAGGAACATTACAACATCTCACCCATATTAGATTGTTTTTGTGGCCAACATTTATTTTGGAAGATAATTAAAAGTTTTGTTTTTTATAGCCGACATCTATGTAACATTACGTAACATTACAACGTTACATAACGTTGTAACGTTACGTAACGTTACAATGTTACGTAACATTACAAGATCTCCCCCATGCTGGGCTGTAGAGCGCCTCTCAGTGCAATAATCTGTAGCATACTTCAGTAGAAGAGAAGGGGCTCTCGAACCAGCATACATTCTTAAATATAGGCCTTCTTATGTTAGATAATAGCTTCTGTGTTCTTGCACAACTTTTAAAGCTTCTTCTGACATACAATTGCTTTTGACCAAGAAAATCAAAGTATATAATGGCATAATGAAAGCTCACAAATATCCTTATAATGGCTATAATATTTGTGGGCCCGGAATAATTTATAGGCCGCATACACTAGAGCTCGGTCCTTATCCCAATGGCACTTTAAGGCTGGGAAAGGCTGAGTGCATAGAATGCAATTAATCAAAATATAACTCATGTAAAATTGTGACTTCTTTTGGGACACTCCTCCCAATGTTGTGCTTATACAAGTTGACAGAGTGGTGGATACTATACTTTCCCAATTAAAAATTGTACTTTGTGTAGCAACAAAATAGATAACTGGTATCCAACCCATTTTAAAACTTTTTCCATTAGCTATTCTAAAAATTATGTTTAGCATCAAAGCAATGAATCTGTATGGAGTGTGAAGAGTTGATGTCTCGTACTCTCCAGAAGGTCTTGTCCAAAAAAATTTCCCTGGTATCATCATCTTCTTGACTGTTTCCACAATTTCTAAATTCAGCTGCTTTAACCAACTTTCAGTCAGATAAGTTTGTGTTGTTGGTAAATTATACGCCATAGATACATAAGCTGGGATATATGCAGCATAACCCTGCTTGATGGTATTGTCCAATATCATGCTTGTTACATCTTCCCTAGGCAGAATCCTCCCTATCACCTCTGCACATGGGAACAACTCAGGCCTAGTATCCACTTTCATAAGGGATGATATTTCAATGTTCACATATATGGGCATATATTCAAAACTAGCATCTGGAACACTCTGGCTTGAAGTCATCCTATATACCTCTTCCCATTTATATTCTGGCTCAACTCCAGTAATAGCTTTAGTATATTCATAGATGACTTCCACTATGGTTATCACCTCCACTTCAGGTTCCTCTTCAGTTGCTTGGGATTTCTTCTTCTATTTTTCATGGCATATTGTTGTGTTGATAATTTACTTATAACCATTATATAACAGGATGTGGGTCTATTTATCTCTGGCAAGTGGTGTAGTGAGAAAACAATAAAACAATGGAATTTTACCATTTGATCAATATGCATATTGAAAATTATTATTAACACCCACAACCTTTCTGAGTGAGAGACTATAAACAAAGAGAACCTGCAAAATATCCCTTTGCCCCCAAACTTGCTAAAACTCTGCTAGCTTAAACTGCAACCTCATCCAGTGTCCTAAAAAATCTATATGTGCATCTCGACTAAGGAATGGCTCATACCGCCTATCTGCTCAAAAAAAAAATCATCAAACCCTTATAGTTACACAGCCCTCCCGTATCCCATGGAAACATACTGTCAAATAGGACATGACTGTCTAACCCTAGGCTTAAAATGGAGCAATCAAGAACAAGGTGCTATAGATAGCGAAACTCTCGTTTGCACTATGCCCTAACCTTCCACAAAACCATCACATGCATACTAATGGCTGCACAAAGGATGAGTGGGAAAACAAAAAAATAACCGTCCAAAGAAAAAAAAAAGCAATGCTCACAAACAAACCGAAAACACTCTAAATATAGGAAGTTTCACCCCAGGATAACCAAAAAATGCATAAAACCTTACCCTCCCATGGAAAACCTAATCCTATCCACCCTAGCTATTTAAAAAAATAAAAACCCAAGCAAAAAACAAATTCATGAGTGAATCCTACTTGGCAACGAAGTGGCAGGTGACCTGGACAGGAGATGACTTCCACGAGCATAGAGGAGATTGACAGCTGCACACACAGGATTGGATGGCTACATGGTGAGAATGACAAATCACGGGCAGGAAAATATTTTAACCAAACACTGAACATATAGTCCCGAAAACATCCGCAACATCAGACAGGAAAAGCTCTACTTACCCAGTAATTGTATGGGAAAGTGACATCGAAAATCAGGGAGACTAACTTCTTTGGTATTCGCGGGAACATCATGAAGCTCTGAATCGACTCAACACTAACTATCCGCAACGTCGAATGGCAGACAAACTAAAACTTTTGGTTCATTTCGAAAAAAAAAACCAACGACGAAAATGCCAACCTCACCGGACATCGGAGAAAGATATTTGAGTGGACACCCAATTCATCGGATCTGCTTTACACTGAAACACTAAAACATCGACACACTATCTCAGAGATCGCATACAAACCGACTCCTGATACAATGGCTTAGACCTTGGAAGGATTTCGATAAACACATCGGAAAGATAGTGGACTATGCCTTTGCTATTTTGGAAGACTAGTCAACTAAGCATCCGATATGGGCATGCAAAAAGACTAAGTTTTTACAGAAAATTGTTGAGCTTCGAGCAAACCTTGGTAGAAATAAAACATTCTTAGGCTGTCTAGATATTAAAATAAAAAAAGGGGGACCCTAAAAATAATTTTTTTTGGGGGGAAATAGTTGCAGCTGCAACAATTGGCGACTACCTGGCGGACACACATCTCTGAACAACCTTTTTTTTTTGATACAACAAATTTTTTCAGTGATATCATTTTATTAGGTTTCTTCAAGATATCTGGATTCCTAAAATGCAAGATTTATGAACTTTAATCATTGATGATAGTCAAATTTTAAGAAGGGGAACCAGGATTTCAAAGTCTTGATAACTCTTCTGAGGTTGAAGATATGAGTTTTATTTTACCTCTGCCTTTGGGTGGCTTCCAACTTAGACACCACAAGATTGTAACATATCATAAATAGATAGATTTGTTTGTTCCTCATTCCCATGCCAATTTGCATTTTTTGGTGCCTCTGGACTTTTGTCCTTTTGAGTCCCCCTAATTGCTTTCTTTCTGAATTTTAATTCAGGATCCTCTATCCATAGTATCCTTTTGTGTGAGATATATTTTAGTTTTAACTCACGGACAGAGAAGAACTTTAACAATATCATTCATACTAATGTGGTTCAACATGTTTTTTTTATACATATTTTCCTTTTAGGAGATTTTGACTCTTGTTAGCCTTTTGTCTTTCAAATTATGGCATGGGATCACTTAAATATAATACACTATTTACCTTGCTTCCTTTCTGTGGGTATTTTGTTGTTATCCCCTGTTATCACATATACAATATCCGGGCTACCATATTCTATTCTTTAGACACAGTAATTTTTTCAGCCAGATCTCTCACATATGAGATGCTGAGATGAACATTTTTTATGGATCATGATTGTATTTGTGGACTATTGAACTCTCCCATGTTAGGACTGAGTCTCAGGACACTTATATTTGAGGACCGATGTAGTCATTTATGTTATTTCAGAGCAGTAGTGGATGCCCAGTGTTATATCAGTACTTTCTCATTGGATAGATGGTGTTTCAGATGGATTATATTGCATGGATATGACTCAACATTATATATTGTGTTAGGGTTATTATTGCTCTTATACTGATTTTTGTGATATGTATTGACTTGTGGTATCATGATCTGGCGGTCATAATTATATGGACTTGGTTGTATCTTATACTATGTATTTATGTCCTTACTTTGACTTTGAATTTTTGATCTATACTCATTGGTTTTACCTTCCTTAGGGAGAATAGAGGTAGTCATTCCCACCATTTTTTTGGCTTTCTAGTGTTGGCTCCATCATTCATTGTCTTCACCCATCCATTACCTTCAAGTTTAATTTTCAACCCGACTGACTTCTTGACTTATGGCATGGAGGACCTTTTTCCCTGCTAGAACCTTTGTTGGACAAGCCTCCCTATTTTTATTGTGTCTCGGCTCTGATTTGGTGACAAAACTTGCCTTTGGTAAGTTGGATAGTATGCCTAAATCATTTTGGTCGGTTGTCTCGATGTTTGGCACTATGTAGAATTCCCCCTAGTCACTTGAGATGTTGTTGGATAAAACTGAAAGCTCATGTACTACTTGTATTGAAATATTGAATATGCACCCATGGAAAATGAAAATGTAAAACTGTGTTTCTTAACATATGTAAAAGGGGAAAGAGAAATAAAGTGCTAAAATACTCCTTGAAGAGTATAAGAAAAGGTCTAAAAAATCAATGGTTAAAAATATGCTATATCAAAAAATTGCTGACCTTATTAAAAATAAATATGTCCCAGATGAAAGTTGTGATTAGCTATGCTTTTAAGCATTGGTGAAGTCCCAAACGGGTCATATAGGCCAAAAAGGCCATGGAATAAAATGTGGTCCTAATGAACTTGGATCAAAATTGATGTAGACATGATGCCTAAGTTGAATAAGCACTCTCTAAACAACTCATCCATCTATGAGGCACCGCCATTCCTTGTGTTGTTTTTGTCCAGCATTGGTTATAGTGAGTTTTTCCTTTCCTTGTCCAAAGTGTCATGATGTTGAGTAGGAAGTCATCCTTTGTCATAGCCTTGTCATTTCCACCCTTCACCCTTCACTAGCAAATGACTACAGCTATAAAGTGAGTATAGTCTTGAAAGTCTAAGTTTTAGTAATAATAAATAAAGCCTTATGTATGTATTGGTTGATGTACCACTAGTGAAATGAATGATACTTGTTTATTTTGTTACTTGAATGAGTTGTAGAGCATGGTTTAACCTTTTAACGCTTGTAGCAGATGGATGTATTCTGAGTTATTATTGGTGTCTAATTATTCACAGATGGTTATATTGTTTATAGGGTATGATTGATGATCAGATAGAGACCTATGAGGGGTATGAGTATACACCTTAGATGGATTGGGACTCTCTGAGTCCAATGAGATGGTTTATTTCCAGTTCCGGGCACTTACAGATGTGATTAGGTTCACTCTGCCTTTCTGATGCAATTTTTCTTCATAGATTGATATTTTTGAGCAGGGATATGTTTCAGTTGCATATCCTATGGCATTGTGGGGGCATAGGGGGGTACAATAACTTGTTTGTACCATTTTACCCCCATCCTAGAGAGTCCAGTGGGCTTAGTTTGACAACGCAGGCACCATATGAGGTTGTTTTAGCAGGCTCACGTTTCTCGAGGCAAATTAAAAAATGATTAAATGGCTATAGAAGAAATTAATTTGGGCTACAGAGGCAAGGAAATGACATGGGATGAGTCATGATGATGAGAGTGATGACCTCCACACCTTCGCCAATAGTTACAGCTCCTGATTGGGCCCACACCTATTTTTTGGGCATTTTTTATTATTTTCTGGAGCTCTTTTTGGAGGCTCACGATTTCCTCAAGGAGGCACAAAAGTCAAAGAATTAAATTGTTATATTATTTATTGTGCCATGGGGACACCCAAAGGGAGTTAGTCAAATGGTCCTTGGACCCACCATGTGCTTTCATTTATTTCTTGTTGAGTGGGTTACCTTTATTTGGGTGGTTTAGTCCACTTTGGTAAATTATGGTTATATTGATCCATGTGTTGTATGTTGAGATCATCTCAACCATTGGTTAGAAAATTTAATCTTTTAATATTAGCCACTTATTTTGAAAGTGGTTAGGATTTGGTTCTCTCATTTCTATTTAAAGAAGAAAGCTTCTCATTTGTAAGGGGTCTTTGGCTCTTAGATCTGAATAATAGAAAGACTTTTTCTGTGGAAATTTTTCTGGATTTGCTTTGCATCTGATGTGCTAAAATGGTGATTAGCTATTCTTCAGCTTCCTAGCATTGTGTAAATTCTCATGAGATCTATCTTTTTCATGGCTACCATTGTTTTTCTACAAGAGGGTGTTTTGGCTGGAGCGTTTTTGTAGGTGCACCTCAACTTGCTCGGTTCTCTTCGTCTTGGATCAGGGGGTTTTCATTAGTTTCATTGTGATCTATGATTACTTCATTTTACTGTCTTGTAGAATTTAGTTTCTTTATTTTGTATGTGCAAATCTGATATGGTTGATGTTTGCTCATGCAAGGTAGTGGGTGCTTTGGTGGTTTGGAGCTTACATATGCCATAGAAATCACGAGGATTTTCCAGAATTGATCAGGATAGCAAGGATCGTCACTATTACAGAATTCTACAAGATTTTTCAGGTAATATCTAAAATATAAGTTCTTCTTTTTCATATCTTATTCCATTGTACCTTGCTGAAATTCAATTTTTTTTGAAAACTCCTAAAACACTAAAAACCTAAAAAATCAATAAATCAGGGAACCGTCTGATATTTTGCCAAACCATTTTTGGGTTTCATAGATTGAGCATCCCCCTCATCAAATCAACTAAAACACTGGTCAAATTCCTCATAGTTTGACCTAGATCTAATTTTTCAGCAGAAAACTGCATAACCCCCCACTGGAAAATTGACTTGCTAGGGTTTTGAATTTTTCTGAAATATAACTTCACAGAAGGATAAATCAGGTCCCACATATCATAAATCAACCCCAACCTCATTTCACTTTTTAACCATTTGATCTAGATCTAAAAAATTGACTGAAACTACCCTATCGCCCTCACTGAAGATTACACTTTTTCGGAAGTAGGTTTTTATGAAATCTGACAAGATAGGCTGATAGATCAGGGCCCAAGCATTTTAGAACACCCCCAATGCTATGCTAGTTCCTTCCATTTTTCCCTAGATCTGAAAAATCGGTTTTCAGCCTCATAGCCCCATCATCATATTTTGACTTTTCTACATCTGATTTTTCTACTATTTTCTTGATTTCGGCTTGTAGATCAGGTCTCCCTAACCTCTTTTATTCCTCAACACTGAGCCATTATCCTCCTGGTGCCCCTAAAACTACATATCTATGTTTCTAATCCCTAGCGCTAGCCATCTACTGAGCTGGGTTTCCTGTACCTTAGCTTTTTCGGAACAACTACTTTTTGGGTTCGTAGATCAAGGTGTCTCCCAGGTGGGTTTCCTGAAACATTGTTTTACTACTGAATCCATTGCCCAATGCACACAAAGCACTGATCTCCTACCTATTGATGCCCTTAGGTTCTTAGCCTTTTCCCTTTACCAACATTGACTGATAGCTCAAATGCCTTTCATTGAGTCTGATTTCTAGGTACTAGATAGTCCCAACTCTGTCCTTGTTTACCCTATCGTAGTTACGTTTCCCAAGATAGTGTCCATCTCCACCAGTTGCTAGTACCTAAACCCTAGAGCTAGGGTTTCCATTCACCTTGCAGCTTAAGTACCCTGAAGCCCCATCTGATCTTCTTCTGGTGTCTAGGTCTGATCTCTCCTGTCAGGAGCAGATCCGGGTCTCCCCCATTGTTGTCCTAGACTAGGATAACCTAAAGTGAAGGCTGCCTTGATTGGCATTACAACCATCCATTTGGGATTCTATGCAGTCGTGGTTCCACCCCTTAGTTGCTTGCCCCTCTACCATCCATTTTGGATTCACCTCACGTAGGCAACTAGAAGGCGGGTGATAACACCCCTTAGGACAACTTTTAATGTGAGATGAATGGAGCCTCAAAATAGTACTCTAGAGTTTTCTATCCTTAGTTATTTCACAGGGATTAAGTAGGACTTCAATGTGTTCATAACCATTTAGAAAATCTGTTAGACTTGAAGAATCTTTAAACATTTCATGAGTAAATAGTAAGAAGTCTTTGATTAAAGATTTCAGTTTATCCAGAACTCTGATGAACTCCAAAAACCTAAAGGTCATGTTGATTTATTGAAACAAACCAAAATTTGCAAGCAATCAAAATTCCAAGCAAGTAAAAGCAAAACAACTAAAACTAATCTAAAGTAAACAAAAAACAACTCAAATCATTTATTTATGTACAAGTAAAAAAAACCATCAAGAAAATAAGGCCTGAGAACTAAACCATTTACTGATACGTTCTCCTCCCACCCCTATAAGTATTGCAACTTGTAATTTGAGGGGCCTATCTTTGCTGCAATATGAAAAGGGCCTATCCATAGTTGCTGAAACTTAGTGTGCTTTCCCTTCTCATCATGCAGGTGATCCCACTTAAGAACCAAATCACCTACTTCGAACTCCTTTGTGTTTGTCAAACCATCGCTTCACCATTTCTTGTTGATGCTTAAACCTTTCACAGGATTTGGACCTAGACTTCTCTGACTTCAACAGATTATAAATTCGGGTTTGTAGAATCTCATTATTAATACCCCTAGAGTCTTGGGCTAGTCTGGAAGATGGCAACAAAATCCTAGGAGGGAGGACAGCTTCTTTCCCATAGATAAGAGTGTAGGGTGACACACCTAAGGAGTTCTTTGGTGTGACTTTATCAGCCCAGAATGCATTAGGTAAAGCTATATGCTAGCTCCTTTGATTTCCTATCACTGTTTTCTTTAAAATTCTAATCAGATTTTTATTTGTGGATTCTGCCAAACCATTTCCTTGTGGGTAGTGGTTTGCGGAATAGTGTAGCTTAATTCTTCTTTCATTAGAAAATGCAGTTAATTTAATAGATGAAAAATATGAAGCATTATAAAAAACCAGAGAAATTAGAACCCCAAACCTAGTCATAATGTTGTTCTGCAAGAAATCCATAACTGCATCCTCATTTACTTTTCGTAACGGGATGGCCCCTACCCATCTAGTGAAATAATCAGTGTCCATTAGAATGTACTTATTTTGCAATGAGGAATTTGGATTGATTTCCTTGATAATGTTGATTCTCCATTGTTCAAATGGTTATGAGATAATCACTGATTTCAATGGTCCTGCTACTTTAGCTTATCTCCCACCGCTTCTTTGGCAAGTATCATACTTTCTAACATGAGAATGAGCATCTTTAAACAATGTTGGCCAGTAATATCTAGCTCTAAGAATCTTGTGTTCTGTTGTGTCTCTTGAAAAGTGACCTCCATGTTATTGGATAAATCTACTCAATCATAATCAAGCTAGATCTCCCTAGTCCAATTGGATCTAAAACAAATCATATACAGAATACAATGTACTTTTCTAGATCAATCAGAAATGAAAACACACAGATAGATCACTTACCTGATATTTGCAAATCCTCTTCTCTGTGTTTATCCAAGCTCCAAAATCTTCAGATCTTCAGCTACAAAACCCTATCAAGCATGTGGAAACAAGCAAACAGCATATGTGTATCCAAACATATAATTGATCTAAGCTAATCATCAAGGAAGAAAGCTATAAACATCATCAACACAAAAACGTTTATGGAAAGATATTTGTATTAATTTAATAAAGGAGATACATAGAATTATATAGGAAAGAACATTACAACCTATCCTTAATGTTGCAATTTTCCATCCAACAATCCAAGCCAAAGCCTCCAAAGAAAGATAGTAAGCCACCTAGAAATTCCACCAGCATAAGAGTACCATAAACCTTCCTCTCTTCCAAATGTAGAGAGGGTTCAATTTATAAGGCTAAAGGGATAGAGTAGGTTGAGGATTAGGAGGAGGGATCTAAGGGATCTTCCCTATAGGATAGGAACCAAAATGCTACCACACCTAGATAATAATGATAGATCTCCACCTCATCCACCTTCAAGAAGGATCTTGAATCTTCGTTTCTTACCCTCAAAACACCACCGATGCTCTTAGCAGGAAGGGAAAAAGTGCCATCGATGCTCCTAGAAGTGGGATACAGAGCGCCAACACTGACACACCTAGCATGAAGGGAAAAAGCACCTTCGATGGTCCTAGCATGAAGGGAAAAAGTGACAACCTTCCTATAGAGGGAAAAAAGGTAGAAACAACCTCAGAATCAATTCAGTTTAGTAGAGAGAAACTTGGGGATTAGGCAAAGGGTTGACACATGGATCAAGAGTGCAAGATTTCGGTGTAACATAATGCCCCCCAAAACATGAAGTTAGAGGAATGCGATAGGTGAATGCTTTGTAAAGTGAAGAAATCTAAGGAAAGGATGTCAATTGGAAACTACTACAGTATCACTGACTCAAATCTCATATAACTCATAACATGGCTGCCGACCAATACAATGCAGATCCATGGTAGTAGAGACTGACTGAACACAATCATGGCTACTAGACACAAGCATAGATCCATGATGAGATGATAACAAAACCACGACCAATACAAAGGTGGATCCGTGTAATATGACTCAAAACAAAATTTGATTGCAACCTGGGCGAAGATATATGACAACCAAGGTCTTCAAGCAGAACCCGTAATGATACGAATATAACCATGTGATTACAATGTATTGAAGTCGAACATGGTAGAAACCACTTGATTACCAGTCATTAATGTAAACTGTTAACAAGTGAGAGGCAAACCACCATTGATGTCAATGATTCCCAAGGTATCTCAGTACATGCCATCGAATGTGAATAAAGGACTTGGAGTCGAACACTCAATGAGATCTTTCAATCAAGAGCCAATGATGTAAACTCATGTTGAAAGCAAGGTAAGCTACCATTAAGGCATGCAGGCCCAAGGTACTTGACTTGGTTTCTAAGTATAATTCCTAGATAAGGAGTTGAAGTCGACAGGAATAGAATCATCGAAGGAGGGCCATGATGAATCCCCCATCATTGAAACGAAACACAATCAAAGATGTTTTGTAGTAAACCGGACAGCAGAGTGATGTGCAAAACTTACTCAAGGATGACCAACATGATAGAAGCTAAACTGACTGCAGATAGTGATAAATGACCAAAATTCTCTTGAACATGGGCATGGAATGACTTGGCAGTATTGACACAAGAACGATACCAATCCCCCAATGCAACTAATGGTGAGAGTATCCTTGGACAACTCAAAGGAGTAATAAGACTCTAGGAATTAGCAGAACTCGAAGACAAACAGATTACCCAAGTACTAAAATGCATATGCAAATGAGTGCCATGTTCAAGAGTGACTATGTACTACCATAACAAAATACAAACTCTCTCCTTAATTTCCCCATCATGATTGATGGGTGCATGTTTTCTTTTTAACGAGATGGAGAAGGTTAGCACATGATCGATATAGCTCATCCTTTGAATGACTCCAATCTCATATGTTTTACAAACCTGAGAAAGGAGGGGTTCGTTCCCTGAAAAGGGTCGTTCAACATTTGATTTTACAAGTCCGATGAAAGAAAACTCATTTTTCATTTCATGTTTAGAGAGTCTGAAATGACTAAGAAGACTCCAAAAGGTCCATTTTCATAAATAAGGCTAGCCGGTCCGAAAAAGAGAAAACCTACCCCCCACCAGTCGACCGTTATGATTCTTTTACAAGCATGAACGTAACAAGTTTTCTTGGCAATCGTTTTGTGTTTTAAGGAGACTGAAAAGAGCTTAAATATAACCCCAGAACAAGTTCTTTTTTCATAATCCAATTTTAACGAGTCCGAAAAAACATTAAAACTATACTCAATACCTTTTCACTGAGTTTTTAACGAGCACGCTAAAGGTATAAAAGGCACTCGAAACCTTTTTCATGTTTGAATCCAGAGCACGAAAAAGCGATAAAGTAAGCTCAAACCAATTTTCATGTTTTAACCAGAGCACGAAAAATGAAAAGTAAGCTCAACACCATCATACTCTTTTTAACGAGCTCGAAGATCAACTAAAAGAATGCTCAGGGTATCTGCTTCATTTTTTAACGAGCTTGGAACAAAAAATAACTATGCTCAAAACATGGTTTTATTTTTATGTACGCTTGGAACCAAAAGGTAAACTATGCTTAAGGAAACCTACTTCATTTTTAATGAGCTTGAAATAGAAAATGAACTATGCTCAAAAGGGATTACATTGATGGGCGATTTCCCAACATGATGTCCAGTGGCTGGTACTTGCCTCCAGTATAACTGTCAAGTATCTAAATCCAATATAAAGAGGTAGGGTACATGCCCCCCAAGCTTCGTTTCATCGTCTTTACAAGCAGATGAAATGAAGGCCCAAATATTGAGTCTTGACACAATGGAAGGATCGTTTCATTTTTTAACGAGCTTGACACGAAAAAGGAACTATTCTCAAGGTGACCGATTTCATTTTTACACATGATTTAAACCGAAAATAACTATTCTTGTGGGGACCTATTTCATTTTTACACGAGCTTGAAATAGAAAGTAACTATGCTTGAGGGGACCTGTTTCATTTTTACACAAGATTGAAATAGAAAGTAACTATGCTTGAGGACATATATTTGATTTTTTAACGAGCTTGACACAGAAGAGGAAACTATGCTCACAATGTCTGTTTCATTTTTTAACGAGCTTGACACAAGATAAGAACTATGTTCGCGGGATATGTTCTAATCCAACATGATGTCCAGAGGTTGGCAGGTTTCCCCCTTACATAAGAATCTAGCGACTTAACTCCAGTATGATATCCAGAGGCTGGAGCCATGCCCCCCATTTTACCTATGATGGGAAGAAGCTAACTAGAATGGGAAAGATCCACAACAACATGCGGGACATATAGGGAAGTCTGATGACTAGGAGTCATGCAATAATTAGGTTTAATGAAGGAAAGCTGATCAACGGTCACAATATTCCCATCATGGGGAAAATACATCACTCGAAAGAGTGTGGACACTATAGATTTCATGGCGTAAACATAATCACTCCCAAGGAGAAGATTAAAATCTAAGTGACCTTGGACCAACATAACATCGATACAGATAGTTTTTCCTTCCAAGGTAATAAGCAACTGAGGAAGGATCCCTAAAGGCATTGTATGTCTTTGATTAAAAGCCAATATCTGATCAGTGGCTGACACAAGCAGAGGAGAACATATGGCTTGCCAATCGGTAGAGGATAGAATACTAATAGAAGCTCCTTCATCAATGATAGTGCGAAGTATACTCTTAACAGTAACTCGGACAACTATCTAGAAAGGAACACTCGAATGAAGATGATATTCTGTTAGGTTACTCCAGTCAAAGGAAATAACCTCACTACTTGGAGAGGGTCCCATCGAAAGAGACAAAACTTCCTCTTGCAGAGAACAATCAGAAATAACTATGAAAAATTCAGCTGGATGGTTTTCACTCTCGATTAGAAGAGATGGAGAAGACGAAGAATATATCGAAGAGACTACTTTAGTCTCATCACTCTTTGACGAAAGAGTGGGATCGAGTGGAGATAACATCGACTCAACCACTTTAACTTCACTCTCCAACGGAAGAGTGGGATCAACCAAGGATGGACTTGGATCAACTACTTCAACTTCACTTTTCAACGGAAGAGTGGGATCAACCAAGGATGGACTTGGATCGACCACTTGATCAACTAGTGGAACGTCAAAGGACAACTTACGATAACCGATTGGAAGATGTTGCTAAGGAACAGTAATTTCTTCCAACAACTTTGAAGCTTCATCCATGTAAGGACAAAGGTAAGTGCGATGCATATCCTTACATAGAAAGTAAGGATACCTGACCTTTCATTTTCGACTCTTAAATAAAGAGTCATTGCTTGATGGGGAATCATCAGCATGATGATTAGAGACTGACGATATAGCATGTTTATACCACACTTCTGACACAAGGGAAAGACTGAGACAGTCCTTGAGAAGGTGATCACCCTTGTAAAGTCTACAAGGGAACTTAACTTTATGTGAGTTGAAAATAGGTACATCAATACTCCCAGCATGATGATCAGTGGCTGGTGGGATTCCAACATGACGATTAGAGGTTGGAGCTATGACCTTCTACTTAGTTTTCTTCTTCTTAGCCTTCCTTTCGGTCTTCTTCTTACCCGCCCATTTACTAACTTCAAAGTTTTCAACAAATGAAGAGGAAGAAAGGGAGGTTGATTTAATATCCGAGGAAGAAGGAGAAGGATTAACATGAGGTTGATGATCATGCGGTAAAGGACCAAGATCTGACACCAAGGGTGCATTTGGTATAATAGGATTGGAGAATAACCATACAGGTAATCCTATAGTCAATCCGGGAAGGTTCAAAGTGGCCATGAAGGAAGGACCAACAGCTCCATAAGGGGGAGAAACAAAAGACATAGCTGGAAAAGGGTTCTCTTGACTAGTGGTCCCAGGAGAGTCTCCCATATCTAAACTCTCTAAGAATATCTGAAATACCACACAAGATCAAACACTACTCAATTCTAAAAGCCACAAGCAAACTGTGTGAATAGGAGTGGATCATAAGTCAGGAACCTCACAGGACAAGCCAAAAGGATAACTCAGTTGGTCACATGAATCCAAAGAGGGTCTCCCAATATACACTAGGTATGGGGAAGCTCGGATCAGTAGTAGTGCTGTCTAATGCACAACCATTCACAAGGGGCCTTCCTATATAAAACTGAATATGTGAAGTACCTTTCTATATACCTCAAGGGTACATGAAAGGTCATTCGATATCTTGATGGTATGTGGAAGAACCGCGTGAGTCCCAGGTTGTAGTGCAGACAAATTAACGAAAGATGGTATGTTTTATGATGCTTGAACATGTCACTAACTTACACATAGTTACTAAATGATTTTAAACCTAAGCTAGTGTAAATTTACTCTTGAGTGGTTAAGTGAATTCATGACGTGTAGACAGGAAATGTAAAAAGAATGAAAATACTAGCTACATGATAATGCACATTTCATGTTCAATGAAAACTACCTAAGTTAGGGAAAGAGTTTTCTATTAAAACAAGACAGAAATCAGAGACCCAAGAAAACGAATTTCTATTCGAAGGAAACTATGAAGCTTTTAAATATCAACATCAAATAAAATTCTTGAAAAGACCTGTGAATTCATACACGAGAAAGGTGATTGAGTACATTTACCCGATAAAAAAATTGGCGAATCCACTAGGGATCAAGCTAGATCTCCCTACTCCAAGTGGATCTAGAACAAATCAAATACATAATACAATCTACTTTTCTAGATCAATTAGAAATCCAAACACATAAATAGATCACTTACCTGATATTCGCAAATCCTCTTCTCTCTGTTGATCCAAGCTCTAGAATATTTAGATATTTAGCTGCAAAACCCTGTCAAGCATGTGGAAACAAGAAAACAACATATGCGTATCCAAACATATAATTGATCTAAGCTAACAGTTAAGGAAGAAATCTATAAACATCATCAACACAACAACGTTTATGGAAAGAGATTTGTATTAATGTAATAAAGGAGATACATAGAATTATATAGGAAAGAACGTTACAACCTAGCCTTAACGTTGTAATCTTCCATCCAACAGTCCAAGCCAAAGCCTCCAAAGCAAGATAGTAAGCCACCTAGAAATTCCACCAGCATAAGAGTACCATAGAACTTCCTCTCTTCCAAATGGAGAGAGGGTTCAATTTATAAGGCTAAAGGGATAGAGTGGGTTGAGGATTGAGAGGAGGGATCTAAGGGATCTTCCCTATAGTTTAGGAACCGAAATGCCACGTCAACTAGATAATAGGGATGGATCTTTACCTCATTCACCTTCGAGAAGGATCTCGAATCTTCATTTTTTACCCTCAAAACACCACCAACACTCTTAGCATGAAGGGAAAAAGCACCATCGGTACTCCTAGCAGTGGGAGACAGAGCGTCGACGTCGATGCACCTATCATGAAGGGAAAAGGTTCCTTCGATGCTCCTAGAATGAAGGGAAAAAGTGTCGACATTCCTCGAGAGGGGAAAACAGTAGAAACAACCTTAGCATTGATCTAGTTTAGCAGAGAGAAACTTGGGGATTAGGCAAAGGGTTGACACATGGATCAAGAGTGCAATATTTCGGTGTAACACTCCAACAGTTCCATCATGTAATTCTGTTACAACCTTTTTTGCATCTTCATGTTCCAAGCATCTGAGAAAGACTCCATCATAGTTCTTCCTAAACATCACTCCATCAATAATCTGATATAAGGATGATTTCAAACGTAATGCCCTTCTTTTCTTGGGGTTCCAATGCTCTAGAAAATATCCTTCTTGAATATAATGGACCAAATCCCGATACCAGGAGTCTGGAGCTGTGAATAAAGGACATACATCCACCATATGTAATTCAGCTTCATTATCCCAGTTGCCATCTTCATTGTTTTGACCCTTAGCTATTAGCTTATAGAGTCCTTATCCTTTAATTATGGCCGCTAGCTTAAATTCTAGATCATATTTTTGCAAAGCATTCACCCAATTACCTCTTCTTTCTCCCAGCTCTTTTTGTACGAAAAGGGATTGTACTGTTGGGTGTGGGACTATTACTTTGGTGTGATTCTTAAGTATGTATGGACTGAATTGATTTACTGCATTAAAAACTGCATAATCTTATTTATCAATTGTGGGATAGTTCAATTCATCCCATTGCATACGAGTGCTCCTAAATGATATGGGGTACTCATCTCCCTCATACTCCTTCTATGTAAACAACGTTGTTAATGAAACATCAGAAATGAAAGTGTACAGTATAAAATCCTTTTCAAAATTTGGACTTTTGAGTGAGGGTACATGAAAAATAGATGGATTAATCTTGTTGAATGCATTCTTCTCTGAATCAGTCCATTTGAACTACACACTTTGCTTAACCATTTGCTGCAAAGGTTTGACGAGTTGAGCAAAGTATGGCACAAATGTTCACTCAAAATTGATTGGCCCCATAAAAGGTTGCATACCCTTTTTATTGTGGGGAAAATGGATCTGTTCTATGGATTTAATCCTTTATGGGTCTATGGAGATCCCTTTTTTAGAAATAATATGACCCAATACCTTTCCTTCTGTGACTGCGAACACACATTTCTTAGGATTTAACGAAATGCCATATTTCTTGCAGTGCTCAAAAATATGTTTCAAATGAAATGCATGCTCTTCTCTCTTCTTTGAAAATATTATAACATCATCTAGATAAAACAAAACACTATGGCCAATCAAACCGCGGAAAGCTATATCCATAGCCCTCTAGAAAGTTGCTCCAGCATTAATAAGTCCAAAGGGAATTCTCCTACATGCAAAAGTTCCCGACTTGGTTCTGAAAGTGGTCTTGAACCTGTCCTCTTCTTCTACTAATACTTGATTATAACCGGAGAATCCATCTAATAGGGAGAATAGTTCAGAACCTGAAACCATTTGTAGTATCTGTTCCATGGGTGGGACAGGATAATTATATTTATCTGATGCATGATTAAGATTTATGAAATCTATGCAAAGTCTGATCTCTCTAGACTTTTTCTGCACTGGTACCAAATTGGAGACCCATTCTAAATGTCTGACTTTAAATATGATTTTAGCATCTAGCATCTTTTTTACTTCACTTTGAATTAGGGGTTCTAGCTTTGGATGCATTTTTCTCAGAGGTTGCTGATAAGGTTTGACTCCAACCTTGATTGGAATCACATGTTGTATAATTTTAGTGTCATACGTCTTTAGGTCTTCGTAAGTCCAAGCAAATACATCCTTATACTATCTGAATAAGCTGATGAATTTACTCCTCTCACTGGGTGAACAACACTTCCCCAGATTCACATATTTGGGTTCAGCTTCTGTCCCTAGACTTATCAGCTCAAATTGTAAAGACGAGCTATGAGTCTTGACATTCGCTGGCTTTCTAAAATTCTTTTTGAACTTCTTTTCTAAATCAAACATCTGTTCTAAAGTTCTAACTCCCTTCGGAATAGAATTTTTGTACTGTAATTCTGCTTTATGTTCTTCATCATCTATTATGGCTCCTTTAAATGTATCATTATTTGTTAAGCATTCCAATATTTTCTGATCATCATCAAACACCCTCATATTAGTGATGTTATATGGAACAGAAGGCCTGAAAATCAATTCAATTGAACATCTATTATTCATAGGTACCAACCTTGCAGCTGATGTAGATAACAAATCAGCTGCTGCATTTTTTGCTCTAGGAATTGAAGAAATATTTAATGCATGAAAATTTATCAATAAATCCCATACTTCATTTTGGTAAGCCTTCAAATGCAGCGATATGCTATGAATTTTGTTTTGCATTTGTTTAACAACGATTTCAGAATCTCTAAACACTTTCAGATTTTTTACTTTTAATTCTATCACGTTTTTCAGTCCCTGAATGAATGCTTTGTATTCGGTTGTGTTATTTATGCATTCGAATTCTAATCTACATGAAAGAAAATGTTTATTTTTTTCTGGATCAATCAAGACACAACCAACTTCTGATCCTTCCAATATTTTAGAACCATCGAAATAAAGAACCCAAAAAATTTCTATTCCTACTGAAATCGGCTTACTAACTACATCTGGAACTAAATCTACTATGTTACAATCAATCTTATCATCCCGTGAGAATAGAAGGAGATCGGGCTGGATATTAGGTATAATGTTGGCTTCTTAATCTTGGAAATTTCTTAGTTCTAGTTCAAGAAAACAATTTCCCAACACAGAGTTTACTGGCTCATTTTTTCCTTCCAACAGAGTCACATTATACTTCATTTGAGGTTCCATCAACACCTTTATTTGGTTCTGACATCCTTTATAGGGAAACAACATATGTGGCCAATCTAATGCAAAATATCCTTCTAATTTTGCTGACCAATCCCAGCTCAAAACCAAACCATAAGCATTTGGGATATCTGCTACAACAATGTCTATGTACTGACATACCCTCTCATCAGTGGACAAACGGATCAAGGCATCTTCCATTTCTCCAATCACTTTTACTATTATTCTATCTAATTGAAGAACTTGGCCTGTAGTTGGTTTAGGTTGACCATTTATTTGGTTGCAGACTGAGAGTGGCATGACATTGACTGAAGCTCCTGAGTCCACCAAACAATCATGCACATTGTAATTGAAAATCTCAAAAGTTAGAAGAAAAGCTAGAGTTCTATACTCAGACTTTCCTCCTAGAGATTTTTCACCAATCTCTTCCTCATGTTGGTTGTCACTCTGAGGTTCTTTCTCTGGTGTCTCAAGTGCTTTCAAGAGATTTTCCTTTTGCTGAGGTAGATTGCACATCTCAAACAATGACATATTTTCTTCATCCTTTTTAATGTCTTCAACAATGTCATATCCCATCTCATGCTCAGTTAAACTTTTCTTGAAATTTTCATCTTTATTTTTAGTAGGCTTTACAGGCACATTGACCTTTTTGGGGCTCTGGCCTGAGATGACAAAATCAGGTATGTTAACCATTGGGGCATTATTTTTCATTTTTTCATGTTCTCTTAAAGTTTCTTCATTTTGGGAAGTATCAAGTTATCTTATTTTAATAGATTCTGACTTCTTGTTGTAACATTTGCCTCTGATATTTCTTCTTCATCAAGGATACCTTCATCTTCTACATTAAGCATAGAAACATAGTCCCATAAAACCAATGTGTCTTCCTCTTACGTTTTTATGGGTTCATGATCCTTCCCTTTCTCTTCCTCAGTTTCTGTCAACTTGGAATCTAATAATTGGTTCATTACTAATGTCATAGAATTAATCCACTGTGAGAAATTCTTCTCAGAATGAGGTTGCTGATGGAATGTACAAAAATTATCCATTCCTACATCTGTCAAATTCATGGCTGAGGGACTGTATGGAGGAGGTTTGAGCTGACTATTGTCCTCCCTCTTTCTATAATAAGGCTTGTATTGTTTATGAGCCAATTTTTATTTTTCCAAATCAATCACCCTATTTGATAACTTTTGCATCATATTCATTACCCCATCTAACTCCTGTGATCATTCATCATTAGGTTTAGTTAATAACAAAGGATTTTTGTTTCCATAAGTCTTTTCGTCTGACTGTGTAGGATAGTGTTCTATACTCTCCATTTCTGCCTCTACCTTCTTAGCTTCTTCATAAGTATCTACCAAAGTAGCCTAACTGATCTCTTGGAAAACATGGCTAGATTGGGCCTAAGGGCTGAGGTATAGTACTCAATTAGAGCATGCTCAGATGGTTTATCAGTTGCATTGAAGTTATTCAGGTAGGCATCAAACCTTTGAGTAAAATTATGTACCCTTTCTTTCTTTTCTTTCTTTAAGGCAAACAATCCTTTCATTAATGTTGTGTGATTTTTTTGGATTCCGTATTTGCTTATGAAAAATATTCCAATTTGTGATTGAGTTTGCCGGTAGGGAAAAATACCATGAAGCTGCTTTCCCTTTCAGGGTATGCGTGAAAATTTTGCAAACTACATCTTCATGTTTTGTTGCTTGTAGACCTTCTAAAGCAAGATAAAAACTCTGCAAGTGATCATCCACAAGAATTCATTCACTGGGTTCAAACTTGGGTACAATTTTGTCAAAACTCTGAGGCATATCATGCAATGGAGGTGTCAGGTTTAAAGGAGATCTAGCTCTCTAAGCAGGTTGTGGAGGTGGCTGATTTGCATTCACATTCGCCATGATTCTGAGTGGAGTATGAGGTGGAGACTGAACAGGGGTCTGAAAAAGGTGAACTGTGATGGGAATTTGGTCCCAACTGATCCAAAGGTTGGAAAACTTATTGTAAGGTTGTTTCTACCAATTCTTCAATATATTCTACCAACACTGAATCTTCCAATTGAGGACAGTCCTTCTTCTGATACCCTCTTCTAGGTAGAACAGGGATAATAGGTAACCCCCTGATCTTTTTCACATATGCCCTGGTAATCCTTCTTAAATATTATACCACTTCGTTGTCAGTGGGATATAGATACCCGTTTCCTTTTTCTTCAGGAGTTGGTTTCTAAGGAAAACTTGTTTCAGAACTATCACCGGTGGAGTAATCTCGAGAAAGAGCACTTCCTCGGCCAGCCATGCACTGGTGGCCCTCCTTCTAGTGCCAAAACTATTGTGTTTTGGAAAATTGCAGGTAACAACAGTATGGATTCTCCCCAATAAACGTTCCAAATTAGCTTGTTATTGTTTGGTATGGGGAATCCGTCCGGTTTATGGTCCGACTACCGTAGGTTAAGTAATGGTTAAATATTCTTTTACCGGTTGCATCCCGGTCCATTGTTTAAGTGTATTTTTTAGTTTTATGTTTATATATGAAATGCAAGATCCTAGCTAAATGCAGTTGATAGAGAAAACAAGGAGTGTCACAATATGATGTGCGGGTTCTTATCTCTCGTCTTACCTCTCTCACTTCTAAATCATGAAGAAAAGAAACTGACTAAGACTCACTAACCTATCCCTAGGGAGCAATACTGTAATTAATGCTGAGTAATGTATTGTATAACATGCATAAAGAACACTGCAGATAAGTGTTAATATTTCTGAATACATGAATATCAATAGACAAATAAACAAAAATAACTCATTGTTAATTAAAACATTCATTACTCAAGAATGATTACGTAATTTTCACAGGAATAAACAGGAGTACATTCATAACATGAAAAAATTCATAAGTTAGAACGATCTCACAGTTCATGGAAACAAGCTGAAACAGAAATAGTTCACATCTAACAAGTCCATATCAAACATTTGAAACCCCACAGCGCTTTCTCCAGCCGAAAATATAACTCTTTATTATAAGATGAAATAGTTCTTCTTACAATAATCTTGCACAAAGATAGTCTTAAAAAAGGTCCTTGGCTCATAAAGTTTTCCTATATTTATACAAAGAAAGAAAAACTCTTGGGCTACCCTCATTTCCTTTTGGGCTTCCCCAACCTTTCCCTTGCAAAATTTTGTCTTTTAGCTTGTGAACAAAAAGATAAATAAAATACATTACATTATTTATGAAAGTGATAGATAGTCCAACTGAGAGGATCCAACTTGCTCGTTCATAAACTTTCTCCATGCATCTGCCTCTGCTGCTATATTCTCAAAACTACAAGGTTCGAGAAATCTGATAGTAATTTCGTGTTTAGCATCCTAGGCTTTTACACCCGCTATCCTGGTAGGAATCAAGTGCAATTGTTCTTCCAACAAGTGGATACTCACAGCTGCATGTTCTATTTCAGTCTTAAGTATCTTTTCATCTAACTCCTCGACTTGCTGAATGGACTATTCATCTTTGTTGCATCTTTCTTGTAATTGTTTCAAAAACATTTCATGCTCTGGCAACACTTCTAATCTCTTTGTAGCAAAGGTCTGACACCAATTATATGTTATGAGCGCTCTCCTACAGAATTCAGTACAGGCATCCTTTGATTTCTTAACTGTCTTTTTTAAGTTCTTTTTTCGCTTCGCCAGCAAACTCGATAAGCTCGTATTTCAGCTTGATCGTCTCCAGGTCTTTGACAGATATATCTGTGGGAGATTTCTTGTTTGTTTCTACCCATGTCATCCTTCCCCACAGATTTTCTAAGATATCCTATGTCCTATCCAAAAAATAAGAAGCTATATTTACAATTTCTTCTAATCTAATGTCTATCTGTTGAACTTTAAATCTTTCTTCCACCATCTACAACTATATTTGATGAATCTTCTTTCAGAGCATAAGGGAATGCTTCTTTAAAAGTTCAATATCAACCTTCTACTCCATATCTATCTTTAGTGAAGCTGCTAGTGAATTCTTTTGTTCCTCCAAGGCTACTATCTGACTTTCGTATAGCTTAGCTTTCCCTTCTGCTGCGGTCTTTTGTACTTCCAGATCTGTCACTTTACCTTCTAACTCTCTCTTTTCCTTATTCAAATCTTCAACTGATAGCCTAAGATTATCTCTTTTGGCTTCCAACATCTGATATCTTTGCTGCAATTTCTCAAGATCTGCCAAGGTGGCATGGTTGTCCTTTTCTAAATTTCATGCAGATATTACCAAATCATCTTGATCCACGTGTAGATTCTGACACTCTTCCTTTGATACCTCAACTTCATCGATCATATCTTCATACTTCCTTTTCAAACTTTGACTTTCACTCCTTTCTTTCTTCAAAGTCTCTTTCAATCGTGTGACCCTTTTTTGAGACTGTTTCAGATCTTTCATGATTCTATGCACATTATCTTCAGTGGCTAGGGTTAGAGCTACCCCAGCCCTCGATATTAATCATGGATCTTTGTGTGTACCATGAACCACTATATTCTTAGTCACCATCACTCCTAGTTTACCCCCAGTGTTCACCTTCTTTTCTATTCGTTTGAAAATTCTCTTTTTTTCCTTGTCGTAAAAGATAGTGATAAAATCTGGCACCTCCTCCCCTTCAGTGGGTATGAAAGGAATTAACTCAACTTCGGAAATTGACACTAAACCTTCTCCTACTGTACTACTATAAGGAACAACAGGCTCTAATGGGTCAATATAAGACTAAACCTATCCTTGATCAGTAGGGTCTTTTTGTTCTTGTGTTTCTTCTCTCACTCCTTCACCTACCCTTTCTGTTGGTTGTTTTCCCTTTTGGACATATTCTACCTATTTTTTATGTATTTCATCATCATATTCTTCTTTTATTTTCTTCTTCAATATTATTTGTTGCTTCTTCAGCTACTTGTTTCTTTTCTTCTTCTTCTGTTCTCAACTAGTTCTCTACCTCTTGTACTAGTCTGTTAGCTTCTTCCTGCCTCTTTTTTGCTTCTTCTTCTTCTTTCCTTTTCTACTTCTCATCAGCTTTGCCTTTACCACCAACAGTAGCTATCTTCTGCTTGAATCTTTTCCTTAAAGATGTCATGTTCTTAGCATTTTAGAAGGTCTATTCATCCTTATCCCAGAAATTTGTATATTCAAAATGTACTACAGCTTCTGTGCAATAATCAACAACTTTACCCTCAGAGTCATTCCTATGGAAATTTATTTCATGGAAGTGAAAATACTCTAATTCCTTGGAAAACTCTGATGCATTATTTACCCTCAAAAATTTGTAACTTCCAACAAAAAACGTCACTGCCAGATAGACTGCCTTCTTCTGCTCAAAAAGGAAATTTTCTATTCCATCAATGTACAACTGTCTAACAACCTCTTTATGGATTACATAATCTATAGCATACTTTGGTAGAAGAGAAGGGGATCTCGAACCACCATACATTCTTAAATATAGGCCTTCTTCAGTCATATAATAGCTTCCTTGTTCTTGCACAACTTTGAAATCTTCTTCTAACATACAATTGCTTTCGACCAAGAAAATCAAAGTATATAATGAAACAATGAAATGCTCACAAATCTCCTTATAATGGATATAATATTTGTGGGCTCAGAATAATTTATAGTTCGCATACACTGGAGCTTGGTCCTTATCCCAATGGCACCTTAAGGATGGGAAAGGTTGAGTGCACAGAATGCAATCAATCAAAATAGAACTCATGTAAAATTCTGACTTCTTTTGGGACACTCCTCCCAATGCTGCACTCATACAAGCCGACAGACTGTTGGATACTATACTTGCCCAGTTAAAAATTGTACCTTGTGTAGCAACAAAATAGATAACTGGTATCCAACCCATTTTAAAAAAATTCCATTAGCTCTTCCAAAAATTTTGTTCAGCATCAAAGCAATGAATCTGTATGGAGTGTGGAGAGTTGATGTCTCGTACTCTCCAGAATTTCTTGTCCTGATTTTTTTCCCTAGTATCATCATCTTCTTGATTGTTTCCACCATGTCTAAATTCAGCTCCTTTAACCAAATTTCAATTAGATAAGTTTGTGCTTTTGGTAAATTATACACCATAGATACATAAGGTGGGATATATGCAGCATAACCCTGCTTCATGGTATTGGCCAATATCATCCTTGTTACATCTGCCATAGGTAGAATCCACCCTATCACCTCTGCGCATGGGAACAAATCAGGCCTGGTATCCACTTTCATAAAAGTTGATCTTTCAATGTTCACATATATGGGCATATCTTCAAAACCAGCATCTAGAACACTCTGGCTTGAAATCATCCTATATACCTCTCCCCATTTATATTCTGGCTCAACTCCAGTAATAGCTTTAGTAAATTCATAGATGACTTCCACTCTAGTTATCACCTCCACTTCAGGTTCCTCTTCGACTACTTGGGATTTCTTCTTCTATTTTTGTGGCATATTGTTGTGTTGATAATTTACCTGTAACCATTATACAACAGGATCTCAGTCTATTTATCTCTAGCAAGCGGTGTAGTGAGAAAACAATAAAACAACCAAATCTTACCATTTGATCAATATGCATACTGAAAAATATTATTAACACCCACAACCTTTCTGAGTGAGAGAATATAAACAAAGAGAACCTGCAAAATATCCCTTTTCCCCCAAACCTACTAAAACTCCACTAGCTTAAACCCTAACATCTTCCAACCTCCTAAAAAATCTATATGTGCATCTTGACTGAGGAATGGCTCATATCGCCTGTCTGCTCAAAATAAAAATCCTCAAACCCTTATAGTTACGTGTCCCTCCCGTATCCCATGGAAACATAATGTCAAAGAGGACATGACTGTATAACCCTAGGCTTAAAATCGAGCGATCAAGAACAGGGCGGTGCAGATAGTGAAACGCTCATCTGTACCATGCCCTAACCTTCCACAAGACCGTCATAGGCATACTCATGGCTACATATAGGCTAAGTGGGAAAACAAAAAATTAACCGGCTAGAAAAGAAACACTCACAAACAAACCGGCTGCACTCTAAATAAAGGAAGTTTCACCTCAGGATAACCACAAAATGCATAAAAACTTACCCTTCCGTGGAAAACCTAATCCTATCCATCCTAGTTATTTAAAACAATAAAAACCCAAGCAAAGAATGAATCCATGAGAGAATCCTACCTGGCAATGAAGTGGCGGGCAACCTAGATAGGAGATGACTTCTGTGGGCATAGAGGAGATTGACAGCTCCATGCACAGGATTGGATGGGTCTACGGTGAGACTGACAAATCATGGGCTCAAAAATGGCTTTATAAACCTCGACCGGGAATAAAACTAATGTGGCGGAAAAATATTTCACTACTACATTTCGACCAAAAATCCGACGGCAGTAGTGTCGGATTGTCGACACTTCCTTGTCGCACGTACGACACTATGATTTTTTTTTAAGCGTCGGTAGTGTAGCGTCGGTTATCCCACATCCTTCTAATCCGTCAGTTAAGTGACACCTTAGTTTACCGCCGGTTAAATGTAAAGCATCGGTTAAGCGACAGAATATCTTCGACGGTAGTGAAATTTTTTTTTAAAATAACCTTCATGCCGTCGGTTAAGCGACAGAAAGGCCGTCGATTAAGCGACGGTAGTCAAATTTTTTTTTAAAAAGTAATCTTCATTCCGTCGGTTAAGCGACGTTTATAACCTTCATTCCATCGGTTAAGCGACAGAAAGGACATCGATTAAGCGACGGTAGGCAATTTTTTTTTTTAAATGATCTTCATTCTGTCGGTTAAGCGATGGCTATAGCCTTCATTTCGTCGGTAAAGCGACAGTTATAGGTGTCGGTTAAGCGACGCCTATGTGTGTTTTAAAAAAAAAATTACAAAAGCAGAGAATGGGTTTTCCAATATAGAAACAAAGATAAGCAAAAGTGATAATAGGATCTTAGGGAAATTAGAAAGGTGATATTTAGTATTATAATTCCTTTCTTGTAAATCTGATATCTCCTATGATAAGCTTGTTCTTGAAGCCAAGGGAACTCAAGAGCAATAAGTCTCTATGTCAAATAAGCATTGTTAACAAATATCAATGATAAGGCACACTAGTAAGTACACACCCTAATACGATGTTCAATCTTAACCCAAAACTCAAGGGAATGGACTCTAAGCTATTAAAAAGAAAATCTCAATTGGACTCTAAGCTATTGAAATGAAAATCTCAACCCATGTAAAAGATGAAGATGCCTAACAGTAGTGAAGGATATGAAGACTCTCTACATGTTCTGTCACCAATTGGAGAGATAAAATAGTTACTTTTGGCTCTTAAATTATATATTCAGCATATCCACTCTCACATCATTCGTTTCTAGCTTGCACACAATGATTGAAAATAGGATGCTATACCCTATGTTGCTCTGAGATAAGCATAAGGAAAATCCAACAAGACATTCACTTTAACTCTAGCTGATTAGATTCCAAAATTCTTGAATCTCTACTATAACCTTGCTGACAAACATAGAAGGCAACGAAATTTCTAAAACCTCTATTTAATAGTACCATCATACTAATGATTTTGGACAAAAGGTATTGTAATCACACTTCATGAAAAATAACTTCATATTGAATCTAAAAGACAATAGACACTCTAAAAGAGATATACGAGACATTAATCAAAGCTCATCCTCAGAACCTATAAGAAATAGGAGAACTTATAAACTATAACACAATGAACTGGAACAAAAACATGACACAAGGACTGAAACAGTGAGTCGAAAGTATGATTACAAATCCAAAGAGAATGAATATAGATTACATACCTTCAGGTAGGAATGCAAAATCTGCAATCCTTTTTTCAATACTCGTTATAATTTTATCTTGTCCTCGGTTTAGGAAGGCACCAGAGCTTGTGTGGACACTGTATGCAGCCTAAGGTGTCAAATACAATAGACTAATATGCTACAAAGAAGCAATGTCAATTTCAAAAGCTTAATCGAAAGTCCAAAAAATCAAACAAACCTGCTCTTCATGCTTTTTCCTGTCTTGCTATCCACAACCAATGACATTTCCATGTGTGGTTTTGCTATATTAATTAAATGCTCGCATTCATACTTGGCCTGCTTAGAGGTGGTTCTTAGAAATTTTAATGTCAAAAAAAATTCTATTGATTTGTTTACTGACTAGAAAATTGTGATATAGAAAGGCTCGTGGCTCCCATGACAAAACCTCCACCTGCTGCCTCGGTTTCTCATTTCCATAACTGATACTTCAAAATCAAACAACTTGGTCAGCCTCGCAAAGCACAAAGACAGTGAACTGTTTCTTTAATTTAGTTTTCTCAGTTTTTCTCATAAATTCTGATTCAAATGCTACCAAAAGCAAGTCAAGTACAACAGCATGGCCTATATGTAACATAATATGCATTAGAGTGGAAGGAAACAAAAGATGAAGAGTACACTCTTCTTCAGTAGAAGATTAATCTACTACTTCCTTCCACACAATTGAATTTTAGCTCTTCTTTATCTTGGGAGACTAATTGCAAATTAGATAAGGTTAAGGACTGGATAATTATAGTGAATACTATCCAAAATTTACTTTATGGTATGAGTGGAAATCAAGTAAGATTAAAACTCCAGGTATAGTTATTTCATTTTAAATACCTCACAACTATTGTTTCGATGGCCTACATATATCACTGCAGTGTGTAAGGATTCATTTTACAATATTACTGCAAGCCTAAGAAAACTTGCCTACAAGCATTCAACTGTTCCTTGTTACCATACAAGTAGGTTCATGCCCCAAATTGAAATAGTTGGTCTCTCAGAAAGGAAACTCGAGACATGAGCTTGTGGTCTAACAACTAAGTGGAGAATTTGTTGGCCAGAGTGACACTCTTGCATTAGTTGATAGGTGAGGCAGCTATCATTTGAACCCTGTACCTTGACGGTGATGGTTAATGATATAGGCTAAGAGAATTTTAGTTTTTTTGTGATCGGGGTGGTAGTGATCATCTAAGGTAAGCCATCATTGGATTCTCATGCCTCGCGGTGGTGGTTTTTATTGCTTAAGGAGGCTAGAAGACCATGATATCATGTGGTTGGTGATGGATGTTGCTATTTCTCATATTTTGATTCATACTCTTCCATTGAGAAGCACGTTTTGAGGTGTTCCACACTCAGTGAGTCAAAGTTACACATTTGGAGGCATTTCTCAGCACTTGGGTTTATCTCACATTACACGAGGCACTTCCACATATGTGGAGGTATGACACAACATCTTAGTGGGATTGCTCCATGCAGGTCTATGGAAAGTGTCTCTGAGAAAGATTGAAGTGTTGATATCTAATATTGGAGTTCATTGTTTGCCCTACTTAGACTTAGACTACTTTGACTCAGGCTGAGCATACCTTAAGCAAATTTTTGGTCAGTATTAATGGAAAGAAAACGCATTCTATTTCTTGTTCAACTTAATTCTATGATAGATTTATAATAAAATAAGAGCTCAACATCATAATATGATGGGATACCAAAATATTTCTAAGAAAAAGGCCCAACAAAAGGATTCCCAAGGCCAATAGCAATGGCCTGATGCTAAATGATGTAGATAATCAGATTCAGGAACTGAAGCACATCAGACACAAAATATTTAGCAAATAAAACCAGTTTTAACCTTTTGTTAATTACTAATCATGTCACTATTTTATAATACACTAATTAATAATCTCAAAGATCAGTTTTGTCAATCCTGGCGACAAATAAACTCATGATTGTGCATGAGAACAAGTGTCCTTAATCTCAACTAGTAATCATGGCAATTCCAATGACAACTGAACTGCATGACTGTGCATAACAACTAAACCACATGACTGTCAACTAGTAATGATAAATTATATATCTAACCTAAGGACCTAAGATGAATCCACATGATGACTTTCAGGAGTGCTCTCATCACCCATACTCACCCATACTTGGAAGTTGGAAATTCTGCAAACCTGTATATGTGGAGAAAAAGAATTATCTTCCAAGATAAACTGGTGCAAAATTATTGAACACATTGTACAAAATTCTTGCTCAGCCATCCATTACCTTGTTTACCAGACTCCAAAAATAGTTGAGATTGAAAGGGGCAAGCTGGAAGAAGTTACAAAGTAATTTCATTTTCTAACATATATATATATATATATATATATATAAGAAGAACATAAATACCATAGGATAAAATGCAAACAGGATTGACTCACTCAAATCCCTGAGAAGCTTGAGCTCAAGCACTCAAAAGTTTGGCTGAAAGACCTCAAACAACAGCCAGTGCACAAAGGTATTAGATTATTATGGATTCAGTTCCTTACGTAGATTACAAAACTTCCATGAAGATCTCCAAGCTGTTGATTACTTGATGCTAAGGAAAATACTCTTGAAATTTCATTTGCACAGGGCAATTCTTACACTGACAGGAGCAATGGTTCAGAATGGCCAAGGACAATAATGATTTTTGAAAAATTTAAACCTTGGGGAAAAGATTAGTAACACGCCTACTCCACTAACCAACCAGGATCCCAATGATCACTGCTGACAAACTCTTTATATTACTTGTAGATTTAATATTTTTGTACAAGGGTCCAATTTGGGAGATGACTCCTTAAGACTCAAAATATGCAAAGGCTACGCTGGTTTTATTGTTGAGAAAGTGAAAGCTACATATTCAGGGTGCTTAAATATCCAAGAAGTTTGTGCAAGTCTTTCATCCCTATTTCATTTGGAAGTTCTTCTCATGGCTTGAAATTGAATACTTCATAAGTTTTAGCAGAATTCTGCGCCATAATGTTCATTTTGGCCATACAGGGGAGCTATCACAGCTGACAAATATCATTCTAGATATACTCTCTCAGCTTCAAACATTATACAAAGAGCATAGTGTGAAGGAAAGGGGTTGGTTATTCTTAAGGCATAGTGCATGGCTGTCTTTAATTTTATCATTGCTCCAGGAAGGTCTATGGAAAGTGTCTCTGACAAAGATCCCAGTTTCAAGAGAGGACACATTTTGGATAGAGCAGAGGCAGAGCTGCAAACTACATCAACAGATTCAACACAGAATAGGCAAACTACATCATATTTAATAGGTCAACAGGGAACCTGCCATCTTGAGCCAAAGGGATATCCCAGGCTATATTTGAACAAAACTTTCTAGAAATTATGGACAATTTCTTCACAAGTGGGGAGGAAACGATGTATGTAACAGTAAATGTATAATGTTGTAATTATTCACGTATGGGTATCTAGTTTTTAATATCTCAAGCAACACAAATTGGCCCTGGAGTATGGAAGTTACAGTTTTTTTTAATACTCTTAGACAACCTGAGACAGCTAATTTTTTGCATATAAAAAACCTTCAAGTCCCTATTTTCCTGGTGCATCCCATTTCATTAACCTTCGAGTCCCTATTTGCCGGGTGTGTCCTTGAATATTTTTTTTCCTCATCATTAAGGTCCTTGGATCCTTATCATAAAAGGGGCCACATTAGGGTTCGAAGGCATCCATTACATGGTCTGAGGTCATCAACCCCTGGGGTGGTTGAGCCTATTTAAGGGTGATTTGTGAAGCTGTCCACCTTTGCACATTTGGTCTTCTAGTACACTTGGCAGTTTGCAAATGCCCATGTCTCCTAGAACATGAAGAAGGGAACAACTCAATACCCAACCAAGCACATGCAAGATATATCTATTAAACATTTCAAAGAGGAATCCATCATTGGAATGCCAATGACCTTACCTATTCATAATAATAAGAGAGTGTTTACATGGACTTTGTGACATGTTTGCCTTAGACAACCAGACAAACTGATAGGATTTTGGTGCCAGGTAATAGACTAACCAAGATGGCCAAATTTAACCCTCACCTCTTCACAAGCAAGGTAGGGGATATTAGTAAAATATTGATAGCCTAGGTATTTCCAGGTATGGCCTTCCTAAAGATATTGTGAGTGCGAAGATGATAAATTTACAAGAAACTTTAAGGACTAGTTTAAGGATTTGTGCACATAATTAGCCCTCAACAATAACAACTAGTACTAGATTCATGTGCAAACAGAAAGAGTTAGAGAGCTATTGTTTTGTTAAGAGCTCATGTGGCTTGGTAAGAAAACTCTGTGAGAAGAAAGGCTTCCATTTGTGGAATTATTTTATTATAATAGTGGGCATGCGCCAGTATGTGTGCCTCCTTTCAAGGCCATGTATGGTCATGGAACATGGCCCATTGATTCCATGGATTTAGAATTGAATAAGTAGAAGACCCAAATCTCAATGGGAATGCTGGAAAGGATGTAGAATGAATTGAATGGCCACAAAATGGATATGGAAAGCAATGAGCAAGGACAAAATTGAATCTAGATTGCACTGCACTTTAAGGTCTTTCCAAGTTCTATCATGAGATTCATCTCCCTTGTGAGATCCTCTTTAAAAATGGGTCCTAACTTCCTAAGAGATAAAGTAATGATCCAAGCATCCTAAAAAGTGGTATTTGGAAGAGGCTAGTAATATTTTTAAACTAATGCTAGAGAAAGGTTTAGTTCCTAACATTCAGATTTACAGTAAGATGATAATTTCAAACTGTGAAAGGGGATGCATAAAGGGAGCCTTAAAACTGCATTATGAAATGCAAGATAAGGGCTTATTACCAGCGCTGGAAACTTATCACTCGCTTATTTATAGACTTTGCAAAGAAAGGGACACAGATGGAGCTCTAACGATTTACGATGAAATGGAGGCCAAATCTATGTTTCCAACTGTATCCTGCAAGCTAGAAGTGGTTTTATGCTTCTCAACCAATAACCTGGAGGGCTCAGGTAATTTCAATATTGTATAAAATCAGTAGGATTGACAAAAGGAATACATATAAAAGACACAGGGGTTAAATACCGGATGTGAATGTGGAACCTCAAGGCATCCCCTGGCAGTCTGGCTCGAGTGAACACAGTTGTTTGGAAGCGGCCGAAGTTATGGCTCTCTAATCACAGGTTGACAAGAAGTACAGGGCATTCATTCTAGGGGCACAGTTTAATTGCCAAGCAATGTGGCTCGCCACTATTGTCTGCGGAACTCTGCAAGAGGATAGAAAGCTCTGGTCTTGGCAAATTTATATGGTGAATTTGTTGGGTCTTCAGACAGAAGGAAAAGGTCGAAACTCTGAGGCGCATTTTCTGTGTTATAAAGAAGAGAGCACTGGTAAAAATAATGGTCAAGCCGCTGTGGTAAACTCTGTAGCAATGGCTCCAAGACAGAGAGCTCGATGTAGAAGAGGAAGAAGAGGTAGGAGAAACACCTACTCAGAGGAGTCCTTTAGCAGGGACATTCCCTATAACATTCGTCTAGAAATAGAGGAAGTTGAGGGTCATATGGTAGGGCTGGCATTGGAAGACCAGAATACTAACCAGACCATGGACCTATATTGGCTCATCAAAACTCTGTTGGGAAGGGCGCTTATGGAAAGGGACCAATTGTGCAAAGGAAATCAACCTTCGAACCAAGCTTCAAAATCTGTTCCATTGGTCCTCAATTCGCTTAGTTGATCTACTTCTGGAGAAACTGTCTTGACTCTTGACAGTGGACTTATTCTCATTCATTTTTGAGGAATACAGGTTTAGATATTATCAGGTTGAGATCTTCTTCTGCACTTAACTGAGAACACAATCAGAGGGAAGAGGGCAAGGCTCTTCCACAGATTAGGTGGCAACTACAAAATAACCGCAGCAACAATAATAATAATAGCTTACCATCGTTTCACTTCGATTCTTCCTGTACCATCATCGAGATAAAATGAGGCATCAGTAACCCTCTCTTCCTTGTTGAAGACCATCCCAATGAGGGTTACCTGCGCACCCAAAAGACATACATAGTAAGGCAATTTATTCCATAATACATAAACACCTTGAATGTTCGGTAAAAATTAAGAACAGTTCTTACATTGTTGACGTCAACGCCATCTATTGTAAAATTCAAATTCTTATCAGAGAGATTCTGGGTTGCCTGGCATATCTGTTTTACCGTCAATGGAAGAAGCTCGGTGCTGGTACCACTTTTCTGCAAAACCATCCATGCTTGATTGAATGTTGGGCTCCTTAAACTGCCAAAACATGCAAAGGTTGAAAACCCTAAAACTGCCTAAGCTGAGAGGAAAAGCCGCTTACCCTCACAGAGGAAAAACCACCTTCATTAACTTGGGTGGCCTGAGAGGGCATAAAACCACCTCTTGAGAATAGAGAACCTCCATCCGACTGACTCTGCATGCCAAACATCTGTATTCTCTACTTTGTTAATCCTCGCAGAGAACAAGGGTTTTTGGATGAAATTCACAAAGAAAATAATATCGGGTGCAAAGGATATGAAGTGTAATCAAATGACAATGGTGTTTTTCTGCTGCGAAGTCTTCACTGATATTGGGGATTTGAGGGCGGAAGCAAAACTCCCGCCAATTTTCTTCCCTCCATTTCATTCACCACTTTGTGTTGAGGGTTTGTGTTATAGGTTTCTTAGCAATTTTTCAATGTATCCCAATCTTATTGAGAGGTATCTACATCTTGAACCTATGATATGATGTCATTTCAGATTGCCATAGTAATGATTGTGAGAACTCCTCTATATATTTCGTTCTTAAGCTTAACGTGTATCCACATTGCACCTTAATTATGAGAAGAAAGGCAGGAGGTAGTAGCAGGTACTAGGATTTTTGCAAATGTAGGGGCTCTTTAATGGAAATTCATTGCTTATAGTTTGAGTAAAATGTTATTGTTGTTGTAGAGAGGTTTTTTTAATTAGAGAGGAATGTTATTTGAGAGTAGCAAAGAAACAATTGATACCTATATGTGACAAACATGCAACATAAATGAAATTAATGCTTATAGATTTCCATTAAATAGTTTGGAAAACAAATGTGTAGCAATTGTGAAATAGATTAGCAAACTGGGAAGCGTAATGATGCCTTTTCTAGCTAAAATGGAAAAAGTATTTTTTCATGTACTAGGCACCTCTTCTTTAAACTATCTACTTGCTTCTTTATCTGCTTTCAATAGTGTATTTATACGATCTAAAAAAGTGGATAAGCATTGACTTGGATTTGTTAAAATCCAATGCAAAATTCCTTCTTAAAATATTATTCTTTAACCATGTGTGAGGGTATCTTATGCCATTTTTCTTAGTTTTCCTTGGAACTCTCTTCAAGATGGCTACTCTCATAAAAATAATGCTAAATACCAACTCAAGGGGAATACTTCTCAAGATAAGGTGCTAGTTTGCATTGGGAGACTTAATATGAGACATAACATGTAGCAATCACAAAACTTACTAAACAAAAATATAAAACCTAGTCAATTACTTTTGAACATTTAAATATACAAAACTCTTGAAAAATACAGGATAGTAGGACATTTGACATTAAAACATATGGCTTGGAGACTTATGAACTGAGACACATGATAGCCACTAAAGCTAAGATCCATTTGAGAGCAACCCCTACCCATCAACTATTTTTTTTAAACTACTCACGATTGTCGCATTTTCGACGACTTAAATTCTATATCTGATGAGGCTACCATACATTTGAAGGCAACGACGTCGGATATTTATGGATATTTATGTCAATAAGTCATCAAAAATACGACGACTATATGTTGGTTAACTAACACTATGGGTAGATTATGTTTTCGTTTAATCAACACCACTTCCATCGTATTTTCGACAAAAGTGGTGGAAACACTACTACATTTCGATTGGTATACCAATCACTTTGACATTTGACTATGGAATTTTTAATCTTTGTCAACGAATGAACCTAAGCGTCGGATATGCGACGGTTCTTTCCATTGGACTTGATAACCCCATAGATTCTCACTATGTTGAGATTCAAGACAGTTTATGGTTCTAGCTAACTATCTACAAAAGGTTGTGTAGATGTTCCCTAAAGATCCTTTGAAAATAGTCGTTATGCCCCAAAGCTATAGCCACTTTAAAAAATAGATAGTTTACTCTTTCCCAATAGTGTTAAACATGACCTTCACAAACCCTTTGATCAAAGAAGGGTTGGCCTTGAACCTATCCTTTAATAGTGTTAAACATGACCTTCACAGACCCTTGGTTGGCCTTGAACCTATCCTTTAATAGTGTTAAACATGACCTTCACAGACCCTTGATCAAAGGAGGGTTGGCCTTGAACCTATCCTTTAACCCTTTCGGCCTTACTTAGTACAAGGTTATTCATCTTGAATGATCTTTCCCCCAACGTTTTAAAAGGGCATTTTTGGTTGTTCTATGGCAACTTAATCACCCTTGAGTATTTCCATTTGGGTTTTGAAAAGCATAAAAATACCATTTAATAAATTGTCTTGCGGTAATTGAGTGTCAATAGTAAATTTAAATCTTGGTGTGCATTATATAATTTAAATCTTGAGTGTCAATAGTAGTAATTTTAAATTTATGGGAAATTCATGTGTGCATTATATAATGCATGATAGTTTCCACTCACTCAATGCACCGTCGCTTAAGCGACGCTTATGAGACTAGCCGTCACTTAAGCAACGCTTATGGCCACATTCACAAAAAAAAAAATTATCCTTGTGATTTTTGGTAAGTTTAGAAAAAGAAATCCACACGCCGTCGGATTTTTCCGTCGAATTTTGGATCGAAATGTAGTAGTGTTTTAACCAAACACCAGACATATAGTCCTAAAAACATCTGCAACGTCAGACGAGAAAATCTCTACTTACCTGGTAATTGTATGGGAAAGTCACATCAGAAATCGGGGAGACTAACAGCTTTGGTATCGACGGGAACATCATGAAGCTTCGGATCGACTCAATACTAACTCTCTACAAGTTCGGATGGCAGATAAATTAAAACTTTTGGTTCATTTAAAAAAACAAAAACGACGGTGAAAATGCCAACTTCACCAAACATCGGAAAAAGATAGTTGAGTGGACACCCAATTCATCGGATCTACTTTACACTGAAACACCGGAACATTGGCAAACTATCTCCGAGATCTCATACAAACCGACTCCTGATACATCAGCTTAGACCTTGGAAGGGTTACGATAAACACATCGGAAATATAGTGGATTGTGCCTTCGCTGTTTTGGAAGAATAGTCAACTAAGCATATGATATGGGCATGCAAAAAGACTAAGTTTTTACAGAAAATTGTTGACCTCTGAGCAAACCTTGGTAGAAATAAAACATTCTTAGGCCATCTAGATATTAAAATAAAATGGAGGGACCCTAAAAATAAAATAAAAATTGGGGAAATAGTTGCAGCTGCAACACCTCTGTGTACAAAATGAGCCCCTGCTTGTCTGTCCATTGGGTATGAACCCCCAACCCATGCATCTACAACATTTGCATGAAATCATTAGGTCTCTTCATCATTCATAAAAATTGTAAAACATTAAAATACAAAAATAGTCAACGTATTGAGCTTGTTTCTTACCAATGTCACCCCACTGAGCACCATCTGGTAAAGATAGATCTGGATCTCCTCTAAATTTGGTCCCAGCATAAGCATAATCCTCTATCATGAGGATCTCATCGTCCAACCAATGGAAGAATGGATTCTCATACTTGACCTTGGCTCTGCCACCTCCAGTGCGGCTCGTGATCTTCACCCACCGTAGCATGCGGGGGTTTCAAGCTCTCATCTCAGTAAATACCACCTGTGGCCTCAGGAGATTTTCCCTCTTGAAGAAGAAACAAGCTAAGATAGTCTCATAACCAAATTGTTTTAGTTCCCCCTGCCGACACTTCGTCAGTTGATTGTTGAACATGGTAAGAAATGCTTCGGCCTAGTTGAAAATATTAGGTACCATAGCCTCCAGGGAATACAACATGTGTTCTCGAGATTTTTGGTGAGCCCATTGGCTCCCTGCAACCCTCTACATAGTAAAGAGTATGGTCTGAAGTGCCAAGTCCATCACTTCCTTGATGAGAATCTTATTTCCTGACATTTTAGTGTCAAGATAGCAATGACGAACTATGAGTTCTTGTGTGGTAATGTATTCTCCTCAGGATCCTGTCAATGAAATAGGTGCTCCAATCCTGGATAATCCGGTGAGAAAATAAATATCTTCCACCTCCACAATGAGTATATGGGCCCCCACCTCAAAATGTTGTTCTTCCAGGTTCCAAATCCCAGAATGTGCTCCAGTAGTTTTAAATCAGATATCATACTGAGAGTTTGGAAGAATTTCAAAAGGCCACAAGCCCATAATGCAGCTATAGAAGTCACATCCACCTCACCTCGAGCATCATCGTCCTCATGATGGCTCTCTTTCCATACCACCATTTTGGCCAAAGTGACCTACCAAAAACAATGAATGGACAAATTAGATACATAATCAATCTACCAAAATTCTAAAAAATTACTATTTTGTCTAGGTAATCTCTTTTTGGGGTGTGATTGTTAGCACTGTTTCTGTCTCCTTAAGATAGAGCGATGCCACCGCTTGTGCAAGCTAGTTTGGCATGATTTTCATCGAGCACCGCTTTTCCTGCATGGGATAAGCACGTTACCCAGGAAACAAATTTTACACAAGGGTAAAAATCCCCAGAAAATCAACTAAAATGCTTGAGAAGAGAAAATTGCAACCATGAAAATTATGAGAAAGGGTTTAGCTCCTACCTGAGACTGACGGCTCAGAAAATAGACAAATAATGGCTCCAGAATATGCAACTAAAAATATGCACACAATACTTCAAATGGCTCTCCAAAACTTGGTAAATGTTACTATTTCAATTGACTTTTATATTATAGTTTTTAGGATTTTTATATTATTTTAATATTTTCAATTATTTTGATTAAAAAATTCCTTTTTCTATAGTTATAAAAGTCAGTTTTTATATATTTGGGAAGCTAATAGTCTTTTAAAAAGTTCTTGCAGGGACAAAAGTGAATGATACTGGCTATGGGTAAGTTCATTTTTTACTTTTTTTCATACTGTCATAAAATGAAAAAATTCGTCGGGCACTCATTTTGATACTTCGATCATGCTCTTTAAACCTAGTATCAAAGTTTTGAGTTATTTTCACTTCTTTTCATGCTCGTTAAACCTGCTCATCTCGAAAAGAAACCGTAATGGAGTCTTCTTTGAACTTTTTTTAGACTCCTTAAATGTGAAATAATCATCGAGTGAACTTGTCTTCTTCATGCTCGTAAAATTACTTGAAGAGTTGTCTTTATGGTGGTAGTTTACCTCTTTTTCAGTTCATATTGACTAGTTATTAAAAAGGAGCGCTCCAGCCAATCATGATTGGAAGAGTTCTCTTGGGTATTATTTTATACTTTTTCGGTCCCTGGAGACTAAATTGTATGAAAAAAGACCCTTTGAAATATTCTTCTGTTTTCGTTTACACTCTCTAAACATGAACAATACTGAGTTAACTTTCAATGGACTCGTTAACTAAACACTGAGAGACCCTTTTTTGGGAATGAACCCCTCCTTTCTCAGGCTCATGAAATATATCAGAATGGACTTGTCTCTATATAAGCTACAACGAGCGTTTGTTACCCTCTTTGGACTCATAAAAACAAAAAAGAGGCACTCATCAATCATGACGGGGACATTAAGGGAAGGAAACTATTTCATTTTGTGAATAAATGGAATTTATTAGTCACCTTTGAACATAGCGCTTGTCTGCATTTCATTCAGTCAATTGGGTATTCAACTTACTTCCACATCGATCCACTTTCATGAGTCATGTCACTCCTTTGAGTCTTTCAAAGTGTGCATTCTCTACCGTCGCATTATGTATTGGTATTCGTATGGTCTAGGTCAATGCTGGTGAGTCTTCAATCATGCCACCCTATTTTCGAAGGGAAATTGAAAGCTTACCTTTGCAGTCAAAACAACCTTTGTGTTAGTATGTTTTGAGTAATTCCTATGGTTACAACATACTCAAAACTCTAGAACTTTGTGCCGAGTTTTGTGTTGTCGATGTAGGATTCATCATGGCCCTCCTTTGATGAGACCTTTTCCTGTTGATGTCAGATCATCATCCAGGAATTAGTCTTAGAAACAAAAATGATAGTACCTTGAGATATGTATGCATCAATGACAGATTCTCCCACTCTCGACATAGGGCCACATCATTGACCTTTGATCAAAATATTTGATCGAGTGTTCGACATCAAATCATCTATTCACACTCAAGAGACTGTACTACGGTACCTTGGGAATCATTGACATTAATGGTGATATACCTTGCACTTATTAATGGTTCTCATGATTGATCGATAATCAAGTGGCTTCTACCATGTTCGACACTAAGACATTGTAATCACATGGATAGAATCGTACTTTGTGGAAGACGAGACGAAGACCCTAGGTATCTGTTAGAGTGCTCATTGCTTTCCCCAGGTTTTGATGGATTATTTTGTATGATTCCTAGCATGCATCCACATTTGTATGGTCGTGGTTGTACTCACATTAGGGGAATTTCGAGGTAAAAAATAGGCCTCCAAACAAAAAAGGCACTATTAAAATCAACTTTGTAAAAACTAATCACAATCTAGAGAATGCCATCATTTATAATAGTTGAGTTGGAATTACTTGAGTTAAGGTTGGTTATTTGTCATATTCTAAAAGGTTGATCAAAATCTATGGTTAACCATGGTATTCTACAAGTACTTTTACACATTGAGTAAAGTACTAATGTTTTTTGACACTTTTCAATAAAATATATTATTACTTTTACACCTAGAGTAAAGTACTAATGCATTTTCACACTTTTTCAACAAAATATATTATTGTCCCTTCATATATTTTGAAAAAGACAATACATGTCTTTTCACTTAATATGCATGTCTTTATAGAATTTTCAATATATGTTATATTTATCCAATTTTTCTTAATATTAAAAATATATTTTATTTACACATTTTACTTAAGCATATGTCATATATATTCATCTATTTTTTTTAATCTAAAAAATATCTTATAATTATATATTTTTAATTGAATTTTTTTTCTATTTTGTTATTTTCAAAAAGTATTATTACCTTTTCTAAGACTATAAAAATATTCTATTATTATATTTGTATAAAAAGAATTACAAAATAATATATTCGTAAAAACCCATTTTAAAAACTAGTTTTCTAAACAAAAACATCATAAAATGTAATATTTTATCCAATTATACAACAATTAATTAAAAACTACAAAACATTACATTATACAAATATTAAAATCAAAATTTAAAATATTAAATATTAACTTTTCTAATTAAAGCAATATTTTACAAAATTCTATTACAATTAATTTTAAAAAAGCTAAGAAAAACTATTATTAAAAACAAATTTTAAAGATTAGATTTAAGTATAGAATATATGTGCTAACCTATATTAAAATAAAAAATCATTAAAAACAAAACTTAAATTTTTAAAATTTAGAATGTATAATAAATATATTAATAAGGGGCATGGATGTAGGCCGATTGACAACTTCACGTGATGTTAAATCATATAGGATGTTAACCAAGTAAAGGGTCTGAGTCTTGACGAAATGTGCGTGAAAGTTGAGCCCATAGTTGGTTGTGTCTAGAAGTTATACTGGAGCACGAAACTGACATTGTTGTTGATTCCACACACATATATTAAATTTAGAATATATAATGAATATGTTAAAATCTTTCTATATATTTTAAAATGTAGAAAAAATTTAAAAAAAAATAGGTGATTAATTTATTGATATAGAAAAAAACATAAATTGGTTTAATAATTTTTTATACAAATCATAAACATCCTATTTTATGAGAATTTAACCAAAATTAATTTCATTATAAAAACACATAAATTGGTTTAATGAGAAAATAATCAATTTAAAGTTAAAAAAATCATAAATATTTATTATTTTAAATTTAATTTTGGAATAATGAGTTAAGCATATTAGATGTAAATTTTATTAAGAACCTAAAAAATATNATATATATATATATTAAATTCTAATTTTCAATGTGTGGTTGGAGAATATAGCGAAAATTTTGATGTTTTTTCATTTTGTATTATTGAATTGTCTTTTCATTGTATCTATATTTTATTATTAAAATATATTTGATTATCTTTTCATTGTGTTTATATTTTATTATTAAAATTGATCTCCAAGTTCAAGGACATGAATGCATCTAAGTACTACACATTTTTTGGAATTTAAAATTAGCTTTTTGTCACTTCAATATAACATTTATTATTATTTTTCTTTCTAGTATGTAACTTAACCATGGTTATTTAAATTGTACATTTAATGTAGTGGAAATGTGAGTTGTCAAGTATACATTCCCTATAAAACGCATAGTTCAAAATATTTTAATATATCCCTTATGAGGCCCATTTTTTACCTCTAAATTCCCCTAATGAATTTGCGTTCATTTGACATAGATCTACATTGTATGTCTAGTAGTTATGACCAAGTTTGAGTCCGCTTCGCATGGATCTACGTTGCATTCTAGTATCCATGCTTGTTCATCTCTCTCGTGGATCTTCCTTGTATTGTTCTTCAGCCATGACAAGGAGACATTTGAATATGAGTCAAAACTATTGATTTATTGTAGAATCCTGGTTGATGATGATCTTCGATCAAGCGATTTGTTTCCTAGAAGTAATAAATTTCTCTTTCAAAGCTCTCACCTATCATATCCCTCTAGCCTCATGCTTTGGTGGGCATTCTGTTACACATAAATCTCATCACCATCATGTGTTGAGGTCCCAAACATCAGCAATTACCCTAAAATCCCAAATTATGAAGTTGAGTACTGGCCCAAATTCCAATTTTACATATGAAAGTCCAACACCGTCTTTTCAAGTAATGCAAGAGGCGTTACCTTCTTTAGTAACTCCCATTGCCTCTTAACAATAAGCAGTGCCACCGTTTTCTTCCATTAATCAAGGAGCAGTTTCACCCTGGTAACACTCTGTCATAATGGATGAAAAGCGGTGCCCAAGGTAAAAAGTGAAAAAGAGAAGGTTCCACGAAGCATCTTGAAGGAAGATTTCATGGAACCCTTATCCCTACTCCTAAGGACCACTTGGACTCGAGATCCATTCTTTTGGGATCTCCCTTCCACCTCACCCTCCATTTTGTCAACCATTCCTATCCTCCCAAGGCCTATAAAACCTGACTCATACCCCATGGTGGAGAGAGAGAAAAGTTATGCTGCTGAATTGAGATTCTAGCCGAATCTGGGGTGAGTGTAGGAGGAGTAAGTTGGATCTTTTGAGGACAAGTCATGGCATCTAAAGGACCCTCACAACACTAAGGAGAAGGTTGTAATGTTTCTTCTTCAATAGTAATGCAAAGCTGGTTCCTTTCCCGTAAAATGTGTTATGTTTGAATCATTTCATTTTATTATTGGATTCCTTAGTCAATAATATAGAACCGTAGATTATGTTTTGGTAACTTTGATCTTGATTTTCTATTTTATGTGTTTGTGTAGGTACATCCATGGAGATTCATCACCATGAGAGACACTTACATCATACTACAGAACAACCAAAGGATTCATTCCAGATATCTACAAGCTCTAGGGGGAGTCTTCCATCCTTGTTGCTTACCCATTTGTTCTAGATATGAACCATTCAGACTAGAGGAACAACTCTTGTCTGTAAGAGGTGCAATATTTCTAGCAATAATGGTTTTTTGATCTTATCTCTTTTTAAGGGTTTGGAACCATTTTTAGGGTTTTGACCATTTTTAGGGTTTTGACACTTTTTTAGGGGTTCTTAACCCTTTTTGGAAGAGAATGAGGGTAAACCATAGTAGATAACAATGTTTTGAAAGGTCAAAAGTAAGGAAATATGGTGTAAATATGATGTATGTATGAATTTTAGGCCATGTAAAGCTAGGTGAACAATTTTTTGTGTTAACAGATTGCCCCCTGAGACTTAAAAGCAGGCTTACCAAATCTAGTCAAATCCCCCATAGGTGCATAAAGCAATTTCCAAATATATGATGAGCTTTAGAGAATATGGAATAAAGTAGACATGCTAAAATTGGTTTCTGGGATGTTTCCCAAGTGCTCCATGACTTAGTTTTAGCAAGTGTTGACTTCCAGGACATGTACAAGGAAACTAGCATAGAATGGAATCTAAGAATCTAGGTAATAAGAAAAAAATAATTAAATTAATGTATAATGTAGGTAACTATGTTTTGATTATTCTAACACCCCCCCTTAATCCTGACTTTATGAGTAAATATCAGAAAACTATAAGGCTTAGCAATAAGGATTATTCACCCTTTACATACTGCTTGTCCATACAACCAAGGAAAGAGGCAAAAACCCAGTGGAAAAATAATCCCTTAAACATGGACAGGAAAACAAAATTTGGAAATCTTGTCATCAATCATGCTTCATAGCATTATCAGCAATCCCCAGCAGTGATTTGAGATTTCTAAAGGTCTTCTCACAAAAAACTTTGGTGAATATGTCTGCTACTTGTTCTGAGGATGCACAGAAGAGTAGAACAATGGTACCATCATGCACAAGCTGTCTGATGTTGTGCATATGGATCTCAATGTGCTTGGTTCACTGTTTCTTAACTAGATCATTGCAGATTTGAATGGTTCTCTAATTATCACAATAGATAATAGTTGAAAACTTTGATTTGAAGCCACATTCTCCAAGTATCCCCTGCAACCACAAACATTGAGTTGCTGCATTTACAACTCCTCTATATTCTGCTTCTGTAGATGAGAGTGCTATGGCACTCTGCTTCTTGATTGACCAGCTGATTGGTCCTTCTGCAAGCATGAACACATATCTTAATGTACACTTTTGATCTATGTTGTCACCTGCCCAATCACTGTCAGTAAATCCAATCAAATCAATATCATATTTTTCTTTGTAGAAGATCCCATGAGTTCTTGTTCCTTGAACAAAGTTTAGGATCCTTTTGGTTGCTCTCCAGTGGATCTCATGAAGCTGATCCATGTATCGCGAAGCCACACTAACTACATAAGCTAAATCAGGTCAACTTTGTGTAAGATAAAGCCAACACCCAATCAACTGCCTATGCAGTGTTTTATTTACCATAGGAGAAGAACCTGCTTCTTCAAGCTTAACTCCTGAAAGGAAGGGAGTATTTCTTGGCTTACAATATTTCATGTTGAACTTGATTACTCTTTCTATTTGACCATCAATCTGAGGATGGTAGGCAGCACTGAATTTTAACTTCGTACCCAAATCTGTAAGCAAACTAATACCTGCAGATCCTCTATCTTTATTGGGTTCTTTGTGTTATGAGAGTGCTCTGTTAACGCTAATTTATGGGTTCTATAGAGGTGAATGTCAACGTAGTGTTCTTTAACCCTACTTCAAATATACCATCCTTTTTCGTCAATGTAGGTTTTCTCGCATTCACAAGGAATCAGGTAAACCCCCCTTTTCAGACTCAAGTCTATCGATTTTTTTACTTACCTAAGGAGCTTCTTGATCTTATTTGGTGGTGAGAACACATAGTAAATGTTTTTATTTTTCAATTGTTTAGCTATTTTGTTTGTGATATCTTGTATGTAAGGAAGATTCTTTTCATTCTTTGGACTATTCTTGTGGGCCTTTGTGAAACCCTTAAAGCTCTAGTGATCAGAGTGTTTAGAACACCCATCTTCTTGTTCGGGTGATGATGCAAGAGGGCATGAAGGTATTGCTTTGTTTGGTATTTTTTTCTATAGACCTTATGGGCTGAGCCCCCATCTTATTTTTGGATAACCAATGTATCAAGAAAGGGAAGCACATTGTTTTCCTCAAATTCTTTCGTAAATTTCATGGATTCAGATCGTTTGTTTAGATGATCCACAAATTTTTCCAACTCTTCCTTCCCATGGGCCCATATTAAGAAAGTATCATCAAAAAATATGGACCACCATTCTGGTTTTGGATTAGTCCCCACACTATACTCCATAACTGCATGTTTCTATGTTCTAGTTACTAGACATTGGAGAAAATATATACCATACAAATTCTAGTCGTAAAAACTATTCCAAAACGCCATAATAGAGATACAAAAACTGTCAGTATAAAACCCAAAACCCAACCCATGTCTTTCTATATATTGGTCATTAAGCTTTAATGGATATTACAAACAATTGATTGGATTTAATGATATTATTAGTGTGAGATGCAAACTTACCTAATAATGTGAAACACTAGTATATTAGATTTGCTCCTTGTAATGGAGAATTCCTCAAAGATCTCTCTTTGTGTTCCTAATAATGTTTATTTAGTTGAACCCAACCCAGCTATATTGCCAAGCACATAACAATCTCCCTTCCTAATAGATAAAAAATGAGAAAACCCATGTATGGATTCACACAAATGAATAATACCCAAATTTATCCACTTTCATTAATTTGATCTTTTGAATATCTTGACTTCAACATACAATTTCAGATTGAATTCAATAAAGTTCCATAGAACCCAAAGAAACCTACAATCTGAAGCAAATATTTATTCGCTCATACAATATTATTCACCAAAACACCTGGAATATTCGATAAGCCATAAGGAAAGTATATATTAATGATAGGATGAAAGATGATTGATGATTACAATGGTTGATAACCCCCCTATTAAATAGGGCTTGGGAATTGTGAATGAAAGGTCATGTCCTTTCATCTTAGTTATGTTTATTATTAATTATTTAATTATTAGATTTATTTTATGTTTGTTACATTTCCTTCCCCTTAAGGGGATCTTTGTCCTCAAAGATGTATTTGACATTAATGTGTGATTTATTTTAATCTGTCGTCTCAGAATTCTTTCCCTTTTGTATTTGAGACATTTGAGGAGATGAGCCAATACGAATTACGGATTCCCCAGGAAAATTGTCGCATCGTATCTATTGTGGTCAATCCCATATTTATTTTTATCGAAGCTCTAAGAACGTTTTGTGGGACAATTCGTCTCAATTGTTGCTAAGTATGTCGATATTTTTGCATTTCCACATAAGTATTCTGTGAATATTCATTTTGACCGTGTCGTTGGTCAAAATGACGATTACATTTAGGATGTATGTAAGGTGTAGGTGTTGTTTGTTCTTATTTCTTTTGGACTGTGGCGAGGACTGTCTTCACTTCCTCAATTTGATTTTTGGATGCATTTTCCTAGATTGTGCTTCTTGGTTCTCCAGTAGATTGTTCATGATTATGAATCTTTTCGATTCTTTCCTCGTGTGATTTTTTTTCAATTTCTAACTCCTTGATCTGATTCTGTAGTTACTGATTACGATTATTTAGACAGTGGTTTTTTTCTTGCTTTTCTAGTATTTTTCCTTCGAAATCTTCACTGGAGTGTTCCGTCTTACTACTGTTTTTTAATTTTTTAATTTTTGTAATCAAGTTTTTGTTATGATTTCTTAATCTGAATTTTTTTTCATAATTGTTGGATATTGTTTTATTACTCTTTGCAATCTCCAGCTTGTGTTCCTTTTTAGAGTCATTGTTTTGTTGTTGAAGAACTTTTATCTGTTGTCGATACTGGTCAACCACTGATTCTTGATCTTCTAATTTCTGTCATATGTGCATCAGTTCTTCATCTCTGTCGTTAATGATTTTGTTCAAGCATATTATTTCTACTTCATAATCAATTATTTCTTTCCTTATATCTTGATTATTTTGTCTCTGATTGAAATCATTTTCGTCTTTTAATTTCTTAATTTGGGTCGACAATTTTTCTATACGATTGTTCTAGTCGAATTTGTTTTGTTCCTTGCGCTTTTTTTGCATCTTATGTAATTTAATCAACTTTTCTGATTTCATATTTATGTCCCGTAACTCTTCGTCGTCTCTCTGATAACGCTTTGGCTTGGCTTCTAATTTCTCTATTTGTACTTGCAGATATTGACTCCTTCAATGATAGATGGACTTCCTTTGGTTTCTTCTGTGATAGATAGCCTTCGACTTTTTCGACGATAAAGGGATTGGTCTTCTTCATTAGGATAACTAACCTTTTTTTTCCAAAAATAATTATTATAAATAATAATTATTACAATTTCTTTTTATAATAATAATAATTAATTAATTAATTAATAATTATATTAATTATGTTTTTATAAACTATATATGCAGTTTCTTTTAAATAATAATTAACTATTGTATTAATTATTATATAATAAAAATCTTTATTTTATTATTTGTTTTAATAAAACAAAAAATTGAACTATTATAAATATATTATAATAATTCAAATCAAAGCAAAATCTCGGTTGAAGCTGAAAACCAAAACCATGTGTTTGTTTTACTTTAAAAGCAAAACCATGTGTTTGTTTTACTTTATCTTTTTTTTTTCTTCTTTTTTCTTTCTTTGTTTTTTTCTTTTTTTTTTCTTTTATTACCACTTGAAGCGAATATTTATTCGCTCATACAATATTATTCACCAAAACACCTCGAATATTCGATAAGCCATAAGGCAAGTATATATTAATGATAGGATGAAAGATGATTGATGATTACAATGGTTGATAATCTGCCTATTAAATAGGGCTTGAGAATTGTGAATGAAAGGTCATGTCCTTTCATCTTAATTATGTTTATTATTAATTATTTAATTATTAGATTTAATTTATGTTCGTTACACAATCTTCCCTCCCTCTTCTGTCTCAAATGAGGTTCCTCATTCCTCCTGCACAATCCATATTTTTCTTTATTCATATGAAACATTAGGCTTGTATAAAACTCTGACAAAGATATGTTGAGTAATCCATGTTGCTATCCCAAATCACACAATTGTAATAGAAATTGACACTAATACTATATAACAAGGATTTGAATACGATGGAATGTATAATCCACATGCAAATTACAATAGAAATAGATCCAATCAATACATGAAAACCAATAATTACATTACCTTCGTTGTTTTCCGAGAGGATAAAAAAATGTTTGAGGGTATTCACATAACAATTTATATTTTTATTCAATTTTACCTTTGACATTATATTGCACCTTATGGAGCAATTGCTAATTGTAGATATAATGTGGATTTTGATCCTTCTTTATTTCAATTTAGTGACAAGAATGACCACGCCTCCTTCTAGTTCAAAAACATATTCCTCAATAGCAATTCTCCTGTGTCAATCTTAAAATATTTCAATGTCTTATCAAAATATATTATCGATGGAACATACTTACAAAATATATTTTAATATAAAGTGATAATAGCTATGGTATCATATTACATAGGCCAGCACAAATAAATGAACCCTCAACCAGAAGGAAGAGGAACCTTCTCATACATATTATATTATTAATTACAAATCAAGTGCTTGAAGACATGCTTTGCATGTATGTGATGGACAAACCATCCAAGTGGGAAGATTATTTGCACTTGGTAGATTTTTCCTATAATAATAGACAAAAATAATCCTTGGGGATGAGTCCATATGACACTTTGTATGGAAGAAGGTGTAGGACACCAGTGACTTGGGATAATCCAGTGAAAAAGATTGTGCTTGGTCCAGAGTTTCTCAAGGAAATGGAGCAGGAGGTTGCAAAGATCAGGCAGAATCTAAAAGCAGGCCATGATAGACAGAAAAGCATAGAATGCATAGAGAGTTCAGTGTTTGGGATCATGTTTACCGTAGAGTGAGGGAAAGGAAGAGTTCCTTGAATATTGGAAGTTGTGCCAAACTATAACCTAAATATTGTGGGTCATTTGAAGTGCTTGAAAGAATAGGGCTAGTTATATATAGACTTGCATTTCCTGCTAGCACTAGAGCTCATAATGTTTTTCATGTTTATTTGCTTAAGAAATATGTACATGATCCTAACCATGTGATAAATTGGGATGTGATTCAGGTGGAACTCAAGGGAGAGTTCCAAACTGAGCCATTGCGCATCCTCGATAGGAAGGTCATGGTGCTCGGGAATCTAGTTGTGGGATAGGTAAAGGTGCAGTGAAAGCACTACAGCTATGAAGAGGCTACGTGGGAGCTAGAGGATTCCATGTGATTGGCACATCCATCTGCAAACCTGTTTCTCTTTGTTACAGAGTGGAGCCTGTGTTGTTGTGTTTCCCCTATGGTTTATTGTGTTGTGCACCTTGGTTTGAATCTAAATTGTATGCAAGACTTAGTAGTGGAAGAGACGTAGAATGTGCTTGATAAACTTAGTGTGGAACCTCACAATAAGATAAAGAGTGGTTGGTGAATCTACTCTGCACATCCTAAAGAGCACTAGAAGGGAAGGTGTAGCCTGAGGGACTGTGGAGCAGAGAAGGGGAGACTTCTTTGTGTTGGGTTTTTATGCAACATGGATTCCATGCCAGATAGATCTTGTGAAGGTGTCCTTATCTCTGTGGACGAGCTCACTAGCTTAGTAGTTCTTCCTATCCACTGCCTTAGCATCCTGATAAACCCAAATATAGATTGGCTTGACTGTGGACAGTATGATAAACCCAATTGTACATTGGATTGGTTGAGCAGCCTGATAAACCCAACTGGTAGTTGGATTGGCTGTGTCTTGTTGTGCATTTTGGGCCTTATGAGTAATCCTTGGCTGGACAACCTATGAAACCCAACTGTATGCTAGCTTGGTTGAGTGAGCCTGATAAACCCAGCATTGTGATGGCTTGACAATGGATAATTTGATAAACCCATCAGCTAGTTGGATTTTTTGGTCCTTATTGGGAAAGTTGGATTGACTATGAACAGACTGGTAAGCCCAGCTGTATGTTGTATTTCCTGAGTAAGCCTAATAAACCCAACAATGTTTTTCTTCTAAGCCTGTAGCCTGGTAAACCCAACTTGGTGTTGGCTTGGATGGATAGTTTGATAAACCCAATTGAAGGTTGGCTTAACTATGTGTGTTATGATCTGGCTGTGTGTACATATGTTGTTCCACAGTTCCTTGTGGAAATCATGCCCAGCTTAGGGGTGGTAGTTGTGTTGAGATATTGATGAGCACAACTGGCCTATGGTTGGGTGGAACGTTGCAGTAACAAATCTAGTTGTAGGACAACTCCATCATCTAAGTATTCTCTATTATTCTTGTTTATGCAATGTATTTGATTATGGATGACTACAATAGTTATGTAGAATGCTTATGAATATGATGAATTGATTATATTGAATGCTTCTTGATGGTTAAGTAGAAGTTACTTGTGTATATTTTGTTAGTTTTTCATCATATAGGCTAGCATTATGATCTTAGGATCTTTGCACTGAGAGAATAACAAGCACAGCAATAAAAAATAAGCACATCACAAGAGACAAGAGACACAAAGAGTTTTCCTTGGGGAAACCATAAATGGAGAAAACCCCGCAGCTTCCTCAGAGATAGAATCAGCACAAAAGGTAAAATCGGAAAACAGTAAGATGATCTCCCGACAACAACAATCTCTCTCTCTCTCATACTGAGAGAGCTTCTCCTCTCTCACTCATGCACCCTCAATGAGTGAGTGTGAGTGTTGCAAGTGATAAATAGAGAGGCTCTCACTCTCTATTTATATTCTTCCATTCACTTGAAGTGCACTCCAACATGTCGGCCTCACTTAACAATTACTTACTAGAGTTGACATCTCTAGGAGTGTCTAATAACCCTAGTGCCCCACCACTTGTGGGGACTTTTCCTCCTCCAACCAATAGGAGGGTAACACAATGGTGGGGACTATTGCCCTGACTTACAATGACTCACCTAGGGTCGACTTCACTAGGATAGTCTAATAACCGAACGGCCCCACAATTGTGGGGACTTTAACCCTTGACCAATAGGAGGGTTACCCACAATGACTTGACATGAATTTCTCATTATAGAAACTTCCCTATCGGAACATCGGGGCATGACATGACTCAAATACATTACAATACATCCCAGAATAAACATCGGGTTACAATAGATAAGAAATACAAGTGAATACATTCTGAAGTTACAATTACATCAACACTCCCTCTTAACTAGGAAGGTATTCTCTCGACACAATTTATTAGCATAAGTCTTCTTCTCTGTATCATCTGAATCATCGTCAACTTCTCGTCATCTTCATCTTCAAGTCATTTTCATCTTTAGTAATCTTTCATCTAGATCTAGATCATCACTCGATCTGGATCATCGTCACTAGATCATACTTGATCTAGAACATCATCACTGGATCATACTCGATCTGGAACATCGTCACTGGATCATACTCGATCTGGAACATCGTCACTATATCACACTTGATTTGGAACATTGTCACTAGATCATACTCGATCTGGAACATCATCACTGAATCTAGATCATCACTCGATCTATATCATCACTAGACATCATCATCGGATCTGGATCATCACTGCTGGATCATCTTCACTGGATCTAGATCATCACTTGATCTGGTGTTGTACAGGATAATTCACCTAATAACCTAGGTCTGGGGGGTTACCAACATACTCATTACTTGCAGATAGTTTGACTCTAAAAGCACAGAATAGGAAATAGGAAAGTAGAAGGACTTAATTGTATAAAACGAAGGTTGATCCTTGCTATCTTCTCCCTCTCTGATCCACTTCCAAAATCTCCAGGATAGTTCCTCCTTCACCTGTCAATAAACACTCTTCCAAATACAAGATGGTTCACATATATAGATGCAGGTTAGGCAAATCATATATCAAATTGAAATGTAAACATTTACCAATCCACAAGATATGAAACACATATGTTAACAATAATAGAAAGAGTTTAGGTTACAACCCAATGTCTGAACAAGGACTCCTCTGTCACCAAAGGACTCTGAGTTTCTCTGCTCCAAAGATTTCTGTAGACAATCCACCAGCATAACTTTGCTCTCCCAGTATGACTATCAAACCCCCTCCCCAAGGCCTCTATTTATATGGATGAAAAGAGGCAGTTCTCGAAGGTTAGGGAGGTTATAGCAGTTAGGAAGATTAAGTTAAATGAATGAACTAATCTTCCATTATCGAGTGTTTTTAAATATTAATTTTGAGGAAATCATACGCGGGTCTATAATAGAGCAACCCGCGTATGATACGCGACCCTATACAAGTGTAACCCGCGTATACAGGTATGTGCGATCTGCTGAACATGATACTCGCGTATGATGCGCGAGATGCCAATAGGTATAGTCGCGAATGCTACTCAAAATCTCAAAATGGAAAAGTAATCAGCTGGGCATATAGGCAATGTATTTCATCATCAACCAAGGTAAAATGAAACTAGGCAAACCTCAATCCATAAGTGTCCTTTTGTGTCCCGACCTGAGGGATGTCATCACTCGGACGGAGAGGTGCCAATCAGGTCAAAGGGGAACGATGGCCGAAATACATTATAATACTAACTCTGGAGAAACTGAGAAGTCCAGTGGAGCAGAAGGAGTACCTGAAACCAATACATAATAATGTCATATACAAATCTATATCTGAGGATGCTAGGTTCAATTTACGGGAACACTAGCTCCTTTACAATATTTGATTACATCATATGATACGGGTAAAGACCACGTATAGTACAAAGGTGGATCGAAGCCACAATATAATAATGATGAGTCCTCAAAGATCTGGAAGCGGGATATAGAAACAGAACATAGTCTTGCGCAACTTAGTTCATAAGTGAGGAACTAAGGTCTTCATACAGGATCCCAAATAACCAAGTACAATCCAAGCCATGTGAATAAGGGTAAGATGAAGTCGAACATGGAAAGGAGTCAACAGTTTGTCAACCAATAGATGATAATTGACAACTGAAGCAAAGGAGTTCACCAATGATGAAAGTGAATCCAGAGGTACCATTGTCAAAACTCTAGTTCTTCGTCATTAGGAAATGCTGAAATGGAACCATACTATGATAGGGAAGGCAATAGATCCTCCAACGGATCACAAGAGTGACTAGGAACTGGGAAAAAGAAGATAGACAAAAGGAAATGGATAACAGATATAACAGTGATTGGATCAGGCTATAAATCAGATAGTGGGAAGAATCCTTGAACAGTGAGCACAACACAGAGATGACCCAAGGCAGCGTATAGCAGATAGATAGGACAACTAGACTTATCTGTCATGTAGGAGACATGATCAGATTCCACAGGATAAAGGACAAGAGGAGGAGTCAGAAAAACTCGAAGTGATAGCTGAACACAGATGTACACTAAAACATGGATATCGAAAGGCAAAGAGTGCTATGTTCAAGGATGACATGCTGCCATTACTGAAAACAAGAGAAAACTTCTTCCTTTCCTTCCCTATTAAGTTTTAACGAGTCCAGGAAAGCCAACTCGGTTCCCTCTTCATTTTTTAACAAGCTTGGAGAGATGGGAAAATAATGCTTGATAGTGTCACTGATTCGTGGATTTAACGAGCCCGAACTAGTACATGCTCGATTGGTGGTTTCATATTTAGAGAGTCTGAAAACGCCAAAGAAGACTCCAGGGGGGTCCTTTTTTGTCCAATTTAGTCTCTTAAGGCCGAAAAAGTATAAAACAAACCTCAAAAGAACTCTCTTAACTTCCGAAGAAGAAAAGGTGAACCTTTTTCGTACTTAGTCGGGGAGGTCTGAAAAAGTTAAATTACCACCTACCCAACGCTCCTTCCATAACAGCATAAAATAGCTTGAGTTTTACGAGTGTGAAGGAAAGCAAGATCACTCGAAAAGATCCATTTGGTTACGAGAAATGGGGCTTACAACAATAAAATTGGTGCTTTGTTCTTAAGTGTTTAACAAGCATGACAAAGACACAAAGTACACTCGGAATCTTTTTCATGTTTAGGTCCATAGCACGAAAAAGAGAAAACTAAGCTCATACCGGGTGTTCCTTTTCCGTAAATTTAGTCCCTCAGGTCCGGAAAAGTGATAAACCTATACCTAAGAATACTCTTCTCAATTCCGAAGAAAAGAGAGTGATCCTTTCTCGTATTATTCCGCATGGTCCGAGAAAGAGATAACCTACCACCAATGCAGATGCCCATTCACATATTCTTTACGAGCCTGAACGGACAAGTTTACTCTGCAGTCAAGTCTATTTTGAAGGAGTCACACCTGGGCCTAAAGAAACTCCATAGGGCGGGGAGTCCTATAAAGGGATAGCTTGTAAAGAGAGATTCAGAAGAATCTCTATTTGGCATGAAAAATAGCTATGAGGAAACCTCTGGGCCTGAAACATTGACGTAATGAGTACCAAAGGATGGCAAAGGCATATAAGGATGATACTCATGAAATAGGGATCCTAGCCATGGAAGAACAATGGTAGAGACAAGGGACTAATGGCTTAAAATACCATAGTCCGTGGCAAAATGTTGCATACTAAGGTTAATGTGGAGTGATAAGTTGCCAACATGTGTTGGGAAGAGCAAAAACCACCCTATAGAAGCGTCAACACTTTGAAATAGTTAGTAAACCTGTTCTAAGGCACAAAAAGGGATGGTATTAATCAATTGACGTTTCAAACTATAGAAAAAACCCACTTTACGAAATAATTTTTCTATAAATAGTTTGAAAAACAAAACATTTCTCACCATTGCACTTTTTGAACCAAAAAGGAAAGTTTTACCCTCTAACTTTGATCGCTCGTTGTGGACAATTGGACCGGTGGAATTAAGATCTGTCAGTGTCAGGTAAATCTACACCCTGTGCTCTTTAATTTCATCCAAACAAATTTTAGAATTAATGGTCAATTCAATTTAATTCATCAATATAAAAAATGGAAAAATGTATACACGGGTTGCTGCATAGGAAAGCCGCGCATACGTATTTGATGCGCGAGTTGCTGCATAGGGAAGTTGCGAATGACTCACGAGCTGTCCCAATGGACAGTCGTGCATACTGCGCCATAGCTAAAAGCTTTAAAAATAGGTCAAATTTTTAAATTTTTATGATGAATTACTGAATCACACTATGTGTTTTTTGTCAGGAAAATATGGTGCTGGAGTGGAGGGAGAGGGAACATGAGATGATGGACCAAGCGGCTCTCCAAAGCCCGCCTACTATCCAAGCATTGCGGAATAGTGGGCTATTCAAGTTTTTCTGCACATCACCCATGCGGGCCAATGTCCGCATATTAGAGTTCTTGGTCAGTTATTGGGACCATTACCTGGGGATGTTCAACATATAAGGTGAGACTTTGGAGCTTACTGTAGAGGACATCTATTTCATTACCGGATTATCACATCGGGGAGCACCGGTGAACCTGGAGGGCACTGGCAGGGGTGGTGACCCCTTGAGTGTCTAGAACTATGTTGACGTATTCTGCAGGCCAGGTACTCAAAAGAAGGGCAGTAGCGTTCTCGTCGCAGACATACAGGACTTTACGCTGCAGGTATTGGCCCGTACTATTGTTAGACTTTCAGGGTCATCAGGACTACATCATGCCACCAGGACTCAGATGAGAGTGGCGGTTGATTGTTTCAGAGGCGCTCTATATGACTGGTGTTCGGGAATTGCCCCCATATTGAAGAGGCAATTATCCGATTGTAGGAGGGGGAGACGAAAGAACTTCGGGTATGCTAGTATATTGGTTGCGTTCTTCTTTGAGAGAGTGCCAGCTATGAGCCTTACGATACCCTTAGAGATCAGACATCCACGTCGGCCGAGGCTAAGCAGGTGGGGTGATATCTTCCTCCGTCACGGAGGAGGAGATGTAGTACAGAGTATGTATGACGACGATTTTTATACATGGTGGGAATGGCAGGTGCCAACATTGGAGCAGTTTCCATATGCCGGATTAGATTTTCGAGGTGATCCGGACCTAGTCCTCCCTCCAGGAGGAGCATGGGGAGAGATGGGTAAGTCTTTTTAATTTTTTATCATTATTAAATTTTTATAAATTTTTCAATGATATGATATATACATATGCACAAGTTTGAATCCTACTCATGTGTCAAAATGCAGATATTGGACCGGTCCGCCCTGAAGGGCACCCACGTACCTTTGTACGTCCTGAAGCAGGAGGAGATCCTAGGCTGATCCAGGTACTCGAGGTGAAGCTGACTAGGCTTACTAAGCGGGTACCCACTATACGGATAGAGCATCTCCCTGTAGCTATGCAGGAGTCTGTAGTTGGGGTTCCACCGGCCTAGCTACGACTTTTCAGACGGGTAGCCAGAGCAGTATGTGTATATAGAGATGCAGTGGAGATTGCCGAAGCTGAGGAGGCTGAGGAAGCTAGGGGGCACAGAGATCACGGGGACCAAGGAGGTCCCAGTGGCCATGGCGGGCAGGCTTAGTTTTAGGCATTTTGATGGATTTTGATCCACTTTTTGTATATTTTGTACATGATGGGATCTACAGATCAGACTTGACCTATCCTATGTATGAACAGATATTTACATATATATATATATATATATATATATATTTGTGTTTGGTTGTCATCTTTACACTAGAAAAATGCAGTCGCATCCTGCTCCCTTGTTTCCCGTCGTCTCGGTAGGCCCCTTCATGAAGTGGGGGATCGATTATATGACATGCAACCTAGCCTTGGCTGGGGGGCACAAATACATCATTGTCGCTGTCGACTATTTCACAAAATGGGCAGAGGCAATGCCTACTTTCAAAGACAATGGGGAAACGGTAGCTTACTTCGTATTTAATCAAATTATTGCTAGGTTTGGTATTCCCAAAGTGATTTCCTCAAAATTAATATTTGGCAAAGTAATCAGCTGGGCATATAGGCAATGTATTTCATCATCAACCAAGGTATAATGAAACTAGGAAAACCTCAATCCATAAGTGTCCTTTTGTGTGCCGACCTGAGGGATGTCAGCACTTGGACGGAGAGGTGCCAATCAGGTGTATAACATCTGTATCATCACTGCTGGATCATCATCAGTGGATCTCGATCATCACTCGATCTAGATCATCACTGCTGGATCATCATCACTAGATCTCGATCATCACTCGATCTGGATCATCACTGGCTATCATCACTGGATCTTGATCATCACTCGATTTGGATCATCCCTAGTGCTATCTCATTATTCTTCTCATCACAGGAAGTTCTACATAGCCAACCCTTTTTCATGCTGGTTGTAGGCCTAGCCATTATGTAGGTCTTCGCCCAGCACTTACATATGACCTACTCATCAGAAATGCACACCCAGCACTCACATCTGATCATGTAGTAAACTACAATCACATCAGAAAGGCCCAGCACTCACATTCACCAGCATGGTAGGCACATCTACTACCATCTGTGAAATGGCTCTACACTCACATCCATCAGCATGATAGGCACAAACTACTATCATCTGTGGAAAGGCACTGGACTCACATCCATCAGCATGGTAGGCACATCTACTACCATCTGAGGAAAGGCACTGGACTCACATCCACCAACATGGTAGGCACATCTACTACCATCTATGGAAAGGAACTGCACTCACATCCACTAGCATGATAGGCACATCTACTATCATCTATGGAATGGCACTGCACTTACAACCACCAGCATGATAGGCACATCTACTATCATCCGTGAAAAGGCACAACACTCACATCCATCCAGGCGAGAACACATCCTACTCACAATGATGGAAGGGATTACACTCATATATGATCTTGTAGGAACCAATCCTACAGTCATATCAGAATGGCCCCCAGTCCTCGACTGAGCTACCTGGTAACTGACCAGGTGCCTCCATTCTCAGAATGGCAGTTGCACTTATATCCGACCTGCTCATCGAAATGGCCAACACTCACATCTGACATGGAAGGAACTTAATCCTTTGGCCATGACAGAATGTTTCAGCCCTTACATCTGATCAAGTGGGAACACATCCCTCTATCACATCAGAATGGCTACTCAGTCCTAGACTGAGTGTTCTTGGTAACTGACCAGGTGCCTCCATTCCTAGAATGGCAATTTCCCTTACATCTGTCCTACTCGACAGAATGGCCAGCACTCATATCTGACATGGAAGGGAGAAACCCTATCACCATGACAGAATGGCTCAACCCTTATATCTGACCTACTTGTCAGAATGGCTATGGATCTCAGCACTCATATCTGACATGGAAGGAACTAAATCCTCACACCATGACAGAATGGCTCAGCCCTTAAATCTAACCTACTAGTCAAAATGGATATGGATCTTAACACTCATATCTGACATGGAAGGAAGTGAATCCTCTCACCATGACAGAATGGCTCAGCCCTTACATCTGACCTGCTCATTAGGATGGCTTTGGGACTCATCACTTTCCCTTGGAGGAAGCCTCAATCTGGAGAACACCAAGCTTCTCCCTGAAGTACTCAAACTTCAGCCTATCCAATGTCTTCGTCAATACATCATCTATCTATTCCTCCGTCGCAACATACTAGATCTTCACAGCTCCCTTATGCACCATATCCCTGATATAGTGATACTTGATCTTGATATTCTTTGACTTGTCATGGAACACTGGATTCTTTGACAACTTCATGCAACTCTGGTTGTCACAATGTATACAAGTAGCATCCAACTAGAGATCAAATATATCAGACAGTAGCTTCCGCAACCATACTACCTCACAACTAGCTGAAAAAGCTGCGACATACTCTGCTTTAGCTGTACTCAGTGCCACACAGGATTGCTTATTGCTAAACCAAGAGATCACACCTAATCCCATACTGAAGCAACATCTTGAAGTACTCTTCATGTTGATGGCACTGCCCGCCCAGTCTGAATCAACATAACCCTCCAGGTTAATCTTTTGATTTGCATCGTACTTGAGCCCATAATCAACTGTACCCTTTAGGTACCTCAGAATATGCTTTGCAGCAATCAAGTGAACACTTCTCAGATCTATCAAGAACTGGCTCAAGGTGTTCATAGTAAAGCAAATGTCTGGTCTTGTGTTCGTCAGGTACATCAATGACCTAATCATCTAACAATACATCGTAGCATCAACCGACTCTGATGAAGCATCACTCAATAGCTTCAGGTTCAATGCCATCGGTGTGGTCATAGCCTTGCAGTCCATCATCCCAAACCTCTTCAGGATCTCTACTGCATACTTCCCTTGTCCAAGGAAGATTCCATCTGTACTCTGCCACACCTCCATACCTAGAAAGTAATGCATCATCCCCAAGTCCTTCATTTCGAACTCAGTAGCAAACTTTATCTTCATATCAGTAATCAACCCATCTGTACCTGTCACAAATAGATCATCTACATATAGTAGAAGCATCACTGAGTTTCCATCCTCAACCTTGTAGTAAAGGTTGGAGTCTGCTTTACTCTTGGTAAAGCCCAAACTAGATAGAAAGCTGTCAATTCTACTGTACCATGTCAAACCTCAGGATCTTCTGCAATCACTCCCTCTGAAGCAGAGCATCATACTCCCTCTGTCTTCCGTACTCTATGCACTGAAATATTCTATGCCGGAGTGACAAGCAATATCCATCTAGGATCATTGTATACCAAGATCCTCTATTTTGAACTTTTTCAAAAGTTCTTCTCACATCCATTTGTGAGCTTGTCATCCTTTATCAACCTTGTAGCAAAGGTTAAGATATTCATCAAGCTCATCATGTATGTGTTATCCCATGGGTGTCTTCTGAACTCATACAAGGCCTTCTTTCATTTGCACACATGATTATGCATGTCATGTGACTTCACTTCCAGTGGCTGCAAATATCTCTTCTTAGTCTATGTCTTCTTTTCGTGAGAAGCCTCGTGCTACGAATCTTGCTTTGTATCCCACGATGTTTCCATCTACTGCATGATGGAACTACGAACTTCTCTTCAGGTATCAATACTACATCCTAGACATCATTCTTCTTGAACTGGTCTTCTTGGTTACTTCTTCATAGTTGGAAGATTCTGCATCAATGATATCGCTGCATTCATCATATTATTCTTCACCTTGAACTGTCATCACTTGTTCTTCGGAACAAGTCTCATCCTTCTTTGCTTGTAGGCGATTATGTATGCGATCTTTCCTACAAGTCAAATGCATTTGTATGGTTAGAAAATTTCATAAGGAATATTCATACTGGAAAATACTTATGCATAAATATATGATCATGCAACTACTTTAGCCAACACAACATTCATCCATATCTCACGGAAACTTTCTAGATGCATTCCATCTCTACCAGGACAACATTGCGATTGTGCACTAATCCAATATGTCAGCAAAGAGGTTTCATTCTAGATAAGTAGCAATGGAGAGTTGTATAGCACCATGAGATACTTACCCATCACATGCATATCAGTAGTATACTGTCATTAATGCAAACATCCTATCATGCATAATACATCAACTGAATATAAATAAATGCATAACAAAACAATATTATGAAATGACAATTGAATACTTATCTTTATTTGATTCGTGGGTATACTCCTTCTTGAGCCTTAAGCTTCATCATCTTACTCATTCATGATAGCATCATTTCTTATCCAAATGCTAGGATGGATAAGAGGTTCTTCAAGAGTTGATTTCTTCATATTCCTCATCGATTGAGGGATCTTCTTTGGATGGTGAGAGCTTGATCTTCAATTGCTACCATATTTTCTTCTCTTCTTATGGGTAGAGCTTCTTCTTCTTCTCGGATTTCACTGAAAGTAATCACTTCCTTCTAGCACATATTCCTCGCATGAATGAATCACATGATCTTGGGAGTCCATTCAAGGTGGCCATCACCACTTCTGCATTCTTCACTTCTTCTTTTACTGCTTCAAGTTGTTCTTTGATTTGAGATACCCTTATTACTGCATGGTCTCTGCATTTTGGATCTTCACTTACTTCAACTGGTTTCTTAAGGTCATATTCCGATCTACGTTCTTTCCTTCAAATATCTTGGTCAAGGAATCAAACATCATCAGTGTCTTTTAGGGAATACACTTGTGGTACAAGTTGATCCGTGACTGAATCAACCATGATCTTCTTGGCCTTGACCAAGTTCTTCTTGTGTAAGGCTTCTAACCTCATCTCCCTCTGAAACTAGAACCTCTATACCCATGTAGGTGTCCAATCCATTTTCTTCAGAGAGATCAAATACTTCTAGGCTTGGAATTTGTCAACTTCACCAAACTTATCATCAATCTGATGTGATATATCACTTTGAAATGAGAACCTCAAATGAAAATAGCAAAGGATTAGATCTTACCGATTTGAGGTATCCGTCCTGGTTCCGGAGCTGGATGATCTAGGGTTTGTCACAAAAAACCTAATTTTCAAAACTTGGAATATTTCAGATCTTATTGGATAGACAAATAGATCTCTTCAAATAGAGCTGTCCAATGTACTCCTTTTCCGAAAACAGTGGAGGGAAGCTCCCGGAACAGTAAGCCCTAGTTTTCCAATTTCTTCCTCAGAAATGCCTATTACAATTTCTGTGATATCTCCGAAATTTATGCTCCTCTGTGTCTGAAATTTTTCACTGAGGTAACCTCACATGTTCCTGATACAATACCATAGGTTTCATCAGAATTGGTTTCACCATTTTGGATTTATGATCATTTTCTTAAGGTGACCTGTTACAGGATTGTTTAGAATAGCGAAGTTGTACGGAATTCCACATGTCACTGGCTAATTTTCTGAGTTTGATATTCGGACAACCAAAATTACAGTCCGTTCCATTTCTGTAACATCTTTAGGAATTCCATTTGGACCTCGGTAGCCCAAGGTATTGCAATTCTCCCCAGGTATCCTGTTTAGGAATGAATTCTGGAAGAGGCTGGAACCCTAACTTGGAAGGATCATATCTCCTAGAATATAGAGAATCTAAGGCTGATTTTTGGACACAGTGTTCATCAGGCTGTTAGCTTCGTCTCCTGAAAATTTTAGCTTCTGAGACTTTTCCAACCTTGGAATATATCGAATGTACCAAAACTTATTATTTTTAGTATTTAGGGTTTTTCCAGCTCGGGGTCAAACTAGGGTTTGACTTTCCCGGAGTTTCACCCAACCAAATTTCTTGATCCAGGTCTCTAAAATTTGGTTTTGATGAGGAGAAAAATTCTATCTTGGTATCACTCAAAAATTCCTCTTTTGTAGAAAGCCCTAATTTCCACATCGAAAACTGAAAATGCTCGGAATTGAATTCCGCTTCGACAGAAAGATGTGCCCTTTAATGGAGAGTCAGCCTAGTATAATTTTGCTAATAGATTGTGGAGAAAGACCCAAAATGTAAGAATCCCTAGCTTCTATGGCTGCACAATGTCTTCTTCTCAGGTTAGCTCTGATACCATGTTAGTTTTGCATCATATAAGCTATCATTATGATCTTAGGATCTTTTCACTGAGAGAATAACAAGCACAACAATAAAACATAAGCACATCACAAGAGACAAGAGACACAAAGAGTTTTCCTCGGGGAAACCATAAATGGAGAAAACCCCGCAACTTCCTCAGAGATAGAATCAGCACAAAAGGTAAAACCGGAAAACAGTAAGATGATCTCCCAACAGCAGCAGTCTCTCTCTCTCTCATTCTGAGATAGCTTCTCCTCTCTCACTCATGCGCCCTCAATGAGTGAGTGTGAGTGTTGCAAGTGATAAATAGAGAGGCTCTCACTCTCTATTTATATTCTTTCATTCACTTGAAGTGCACTCCAACATGGCGGCCTCACTTAACAATTACTTACTAGAGCCGACATCTCTAGGAGTGTCTAATAACCCTAGTGCCCCACCACTTGTGGGGACTTTTCCTCCTCCAACCAATAGGAGGGTAACACAATGGTGGGGACTATTGCCCCAACTTACAATGACTCACCTAGGGTCGACTTCACTAGGATAGTCTAATAAGCCAAGGGCCCACAACTATGGGGTCTTTAACCCTTGACCAATAGGAGGGTTACCCACAATGACTTGACATGACTTTCTCATTATAGAAACTTCCTGATCAGAACATCGGGGCATGACATGACTCAAATACATTACAATACATCCCGGAATAAACATCAGGTTACAATCGATAAGAAATACAAGTGAATACATTTCGAAGTTACAATTACATCAACATATTTTCCTGCATTTTACTTTTGTTTATGCCTTGTGCTTTTACAATGCATTTTTCCTAAGTTCATGGAGGCTATAAGCCTATTACAGAGTCAGAATGCATCTGACTTAGCATTTCCTCCCCTTGAAAATTCGCCTGGGGAGGGTGGAAGGTGGAAACTAGATAAAGGGAAGTTGAACATGGCAGAAAGTTAGTTTTCTGCACCCCGGGATCCACCCGTGGAAGGTGGAAAAGCATCGAAAAGTATAAGGAAAATTCAAGTTTTCAATTTTCGAGACCGCTGCAGAAATTTGAACCGCATCCCGAAGTCATCTCGCAAAAAGTGATAAGCCGGAAGTCAAAAAGCGGGAAATCAAGGAATGGAGGTGGTCTTTCTGTGGACTTCTGCATTCCGAAGTCGGAAGAGTGGAAGGCGAGAAGCGGAAGAGTGACAGGTGACTCCATTGAGGTTTGATTTTTCGCATTCCAAAGTTGGAAGGAGGAAAGAGTAATTGCGGAAGGCGGAAGTTGGACCATTCACCCCATTGAAACCTTGAGTCTTTGACTCTCAATGTCTGTGCGGAAGGCAGAAGGAGGAGTAGGAAAAGGGAAAGGTTGGTGAGGAAATGATTGTTCTGGTTAGAGAATGAATCTGTCAAGGGTTGAACACTATCATAGTGGGTTCTAATCCTAAGAATGAAGGTCGAAGTGGGTGTTAACATCCATTCCCTGTGTTTCGAATGGAGAACAAGGGTTCTTGAGGCAAATTTTTTTAATTTATCCACGTTATGGGGTATGGGGACGTTATAGCTTACCCCTGTGAGCTTTGGAATGTCTCTTCCCCTCTTGAGTCATAATTTACTTGTATATATAGCTTGTGTGTTGTTGGATATACCCTTGGGAGAATATTGTTTACATGGTAAAAAAACACATGGAAGAGATTTGGTATCATAATGTAGTCATGGCCACTCCCTTGCATTTGGTATCGACCTTTACTTGTGAGACATGAGCTTTATACCCATCACAGCACAAATATTTAAACATTATATTATTAAGCCCCACATGTACCATTTTTTGGGTGGGGGCATCCTTCCTTGTTTCTTGGATTTTCCATAGAGATTAAATATTAAAGGGAGTCACCTTTTATTCTATCACATGAATGAGACAAACCATATTTTTCCACAAATACAAGGATGAACTTTTTGAAACCATTTTGTTGGACGTTGTATAAGAAACATATACTCACCTTATACTAGCAATTGCCCCACATGGTGCAATAAAACGCCGAAAGCACGGGGTATTCACTTAGTGAAACCATGTCATAGTGCCTTTTCTCATGTGATATTAAATAATACCCCTAATTTCACTATATATTGATAATTAATTGAAAAAATCTTTTTGTTGAGCCCCCGTCCCAATACACATTTCCAATTAAAATACCCCTAATTTTACAATATATTCCTTATTTTTAGTAGAAACCCCTTTTTATAGCCCCCAATACCTATAAACACCCATTCCCTATTCCTTGCCCCTAAATATCTACAATATATTGATCTTATTTTTCATAATTAAACCCCCGCTTTATGAATGAACGTGATAAGATATTGCTCAACTAGGTGAAGCCCCTGTGGTCGAAAGGGGAAAAATGGGAAGAAAAGTAGATGTGATGAAGTGAAAAAACGAGTAGTATTTTTTTGTGAATTATTATTGATATAGGTTGGGATCCAACCCCATCAATAAATTCCACCCAATGTCACACAACATGATGACTCTTTGTTTATGCTTGGGACTACATAGAAACCTTGTTTGTTGTATCATGGACTCTCAATTATGTATGCGTAGTGTTTTTTGGGATGATTTAAACATATGGATACTTTGTTTATGTTTTCATTTAACAAGTATGATCATTCCCCTTTAAAGGAAAGTGCCAAAAAAGTTGACATATATTCAAAGATTAAAAAAAAGAATCAATAGCAACAAACAACCACCATCATTAATTTTGTAATTTATTGTACTGTATTTAATAGTTGACATGAAATATCATCATTTAATAACCATAAAACCAATAAATGAGCATAAACCATCATACATATTCAAGTAGGTCATAGACCAACATCCACACTGACACAACTATTCCTTTTTGAGTTGATATTGACATGATACAATTCAAGAAAATGTATTGTTATTTGTGAAAGGAACTTTGACAATAACATTAAGAAGAAATATGAATAGTTTAAAAATTCTACGATTTGGGTCAAAATAGGTTGATTTTTCCAGCACAATTTTGTGGTCGTAATTTTAAAACATTCAGGTTACAGTTGTCAAGTTTTGGAAATTTTTAGACATCTCCAAAGAAATAATTGAAATTATCTTGATAAAAGTAAATTTGTTATTATGTTGAGCCTAGTGTAGTTTTGGGTCAACAATGGATAAGTAACAAAGTCAATTGTTGTGTTTTGTCTCTTTCATGTTCAATGGCTTGAACGTATATGTGGCTTATGTTCAAAGATGCTTAACTACATTTGACAATCTTTAATCATGGTTCACGATGGTTGATCATATATAACTATGTTTGTCTATGGATGACTATAGTCAAACCTAATCAAACCTTTGTCACTTGCATAAAGTCAAATAGTCAACTGTGGTTGGCTATGATTGAATATGGTTTTAACCAAGTCTTACTTTGTTTGACCATGGTAAAAGGGTTATGTTGGATTGTGGCATTCAACAATGCTTATGTCTCATTGAAACATTCATCTTGTGGTTATGTTACATTATGACATAACATTCATCTTGGCTTACTTATGTCGAATTGATACATTCCTAAATGGTGATGTTGCATTGCAATGTTCATTAAGGGTTATGTCACATTGAGTATGCTTGACCATAGTTGACTATCATTAATCATGTTTTGACTATGGTTGATGTTTGTTACCCATTGTAAATTATTGTTGATTTTGCTTAGCCATTGTTGATTATGGTTGGCCTGGTTTACTATAATTGACCATGGTTGAATGTTGTTGACCATGTTTAACTATGGTTGGATATGGTTAACCATGTTTCATTGTGGTTATGGTTGGCACTGGTTATCCATGGTTGACTATGTTTGACAATAATTGATTTTGGTTGACCATGGTTGGGCATGGTTAACCCTAGTGCTTAGAAAATATGTGTATGAGGAACATTGTTATTACACAACTCATTCAACTCTATAAAATATCAAACTTTTATTTTGGATCACAAATATAGAGATGTTGTAATGTCATTCTTCTCAAGCTCTAAAATTGACATCAAGCTCTAAAATTCACATCAACACATCATTTGTAGAAATTTATATACAAGTTATGTTAATGGAAGATTAGCCTGGTTATTTTTTTTATTTTTTATTTTTATCTTTATGCAAAATTTGAAATTTGTTGAGGACCTTAATTATTTAGTTAAAAAATGGTTGTTCCACATTTCATAAATATATGTAATATTAATTCCTAAAATTATGTCTACTTCTCCATTTTTATATCTTAACTCTTAATGTTATTTCTTTGCTTCTATGTTTTGATTAATTTGATTTCAAAATAGATAAAATTGTAAGTTTAATACTTCTTATATCTATATATAAATAATTATAAAGAATATACATAAATAAGTATAGATATATACATAAATATATTCAAAATATATTAAAACTTCCACCATTTACCTCTTTACAGACTCATTAAACATTGAACCTTACAACAAAATGTAAGAGAGTTCAAATACACTCTGCAAAGAACATTTAAATACATTATAAAATTATAAAAAATTAACACCAATATATTAAAACATCCAAAGTATGAATTGGAGTATATCCCTAGCTACATGGCCATTATGTTTTGGAGACTGGTAAAAGGTTGGACCTGCTTGGAAAACAATTCAATTCTTGAAAATGGTATTCTCTCTATTATGTCAAACCAAACATAGCTTTGGTTTTGCTAACATATCATAAGGGTTAGTTTGATCCAACCAGCAGTTGGCAGGTTGTCAAGCTTCGACAAAATCTAGCACTTTGACTGCTTCAATTACTCGGATTGCTTCGACAGGTTTTCCTAGACAGTTCTGCCTCGACATGTTTTCTTCAAAAGTTTTTCCAAAGCAGGTTTTCCTTGAGATACAACATACCAACACGCCTTGTCAATATCAATGATTGTTGAACATTGACAGAATGCCTCTGTCTTCTAGTCATCTGCGGCAGTTGAACTTCTGAACTGTTATAACTTCTTTTGTAACTGAACGTAATGGGTAGTCACCCAAGCATCTCAACATCCTATATAAGCATGCACAATAATGTAATATAGATCATTCTAATCCCTCCATCTTTCATGGAGAAGAAGTAATAAATTAGTTTGAATTCTTTCATACTCTCTGTGCACATACTTCTTGTCAACCTAGTGTATTTTGTTCTTTGTTGGTTCTTCTTATATGATTCTGTCATAACATTACTCAACCCATTCAGTTGACTGTTGTCCCCATCATGCAATTGGGCACAGCCTGGACCATCGGTATCAGAGCAAGATCTTGTTCTGAGCTTAAGTTACATAAGCACTTCAATCAAAGTTATTTAACTTATGCATGTTCAAACACGCTCTCAAACTCATCAACACAAGCAGAGACTTCCTTCTACTTCAGAAAATATGGCCAAAGAGGCATACAATAGACATGCAACTAACGAGACAGAACAACTAAAAAAAAGCACTGGCTCGATAGCGAACCGAAATGTTCACCCAGTTCAGTGAGATTCTCATGAGAGTCACTTCCAACTATGGGGAATCCTTGAGGAAACCTCACTCTGATAAATCAGCCCCTTCAAAGTGCAAATGAATCTTGACATACCGAACCTTGAAGGAAATATTGATGTGGAATCCGTTGATAATTGGGTACAACAACTGGAATATTACTATGTAGTGAATCAACTCTCTGAAGTGGAAATGATCACCATTGCATCCTTAAAAATATCAACCTTTGTACATTGATGGTGGGAGAATCTATTGACAAAGATGGAAAAAGAAGGAAACTCCATAGACACATGGGTAAAATTTGTCAAGTATGTTTGAAAGGAATTCTACCCACCCAAGTATCTTGAACACTAGTATAATAAGTGGCAGCAGCTAACGCAATGGAAATACCAGTCCATACAGAGTTACATGTATGAGTTCTATCGACTCATGGCTAGACTTGGCATCCAAGAAGAAGAGAAATTGCTTGTCCTGAAGTACGTCAGCGGTTTATACCTATACATTCAACAAGAGATGGAGTTTCTAATTGTCAGTATGCTTGCAGATGTATTTCATTATGCCAGCAAGCTAAAAGCTAAACAGAAAGGAAAAGCACATTTCACGAACAAGCCAACAGGTCGAACATCCGACAAGAAGTCATCATCTGACTCTTACAAGTTCAAGAACCCTTCTCAGCCAACTCCTCCAATGCCCGATTATCAAAATAAGAACTTTCAGAAAGACACGAGGGATCGCAACAAACAAGCTCATACCGGGAAATCGTGTGATTGTCACGGTTCAACATGGCATGGTATGTTAGAATGCAAAGCCTGGAAGACATTTTTTGTTGGGGCGCGTACCCTAAGGATTATTAGTTTTGGTAACTTTGCGGCTATTTGTAAGTGGAGTTACGGGTCAAAATAGTCTTAGGGGTGTCGGGGTAAGTAAAAACTCCTTTTTGTAATAAACCCGTGGTTTAAATCTAGGGTTTAGGGTTTTTGGGTGCCCATGGTTTGAAGCCATGGTTTTGTAATAGCGCGATGTATAAATAGGTATTTTTGTAAATAAGAAAAAGTTAGGCTTTTTGATGTAAAGAAAGATTAAGGTGAAGCTAAGGCTGGTTTTGTAAGGAAAGGTTAAGTCCCAGCTTTGTGCGTGGACGACCTCTGCAGCTGTGTACGCAGAGGGTTTTGTAAGAAGAGAAAGAAAGATTTACAGATGTGTGCGCAGAGGCCTGCTACTGTGTGCGCGGCTGTTAAGGACCGAAGGGATTTGTAGCTAAGTGCGCAGATCAAACTGTGGTTTTGTAGCAAGTTGAATAAAACACAGTTTGTGGACGTAGCCCCTACACTAGGGGTGAACCACGTTATATTTGGTGTTGTGGTTTATTGTGTTGCTTCTATGTCTGTTATTTTTATGCATTAATAACTGTATACATCTGATAACTTAGATCATTGCTAATCATAAGCTTCGCTATGAATTCCCTGCAGTGGGTTAAACAAGTCACGATTATTTATCTATCTGCGAAGTTATATGTTGATAAGCGAATGAAAAGTTGTGTAACTGTTGATTAATAAGTTTATCAAAGGCTAAGGTACAGTAACATCCCTCTCTACTTGCAGAAACCTGATTCTGCGGCACCCCATTGCTGTTTCGGGTGAGACTGCAACCTGCGCGCAGGTTGTTGCTGAAAGGGCCAACATGGTGGGTCTTTTGTTGGTGCGACATATAAGGATTAACCTGGGTCTTCCCTATTGCCCAACAAATTGGTTCTGTTGCCGGTTGAACTCAGTATCTGCTCAAGAGGGGTTTATGTCGTACCTTGAGGGCTATGTTCTGGAGGCCCTCTGCGACAGAAATCGGGGATTGGCTTGATGCGACTTATCTGAAATTTGCTGAGAACGAGAACACAAACCCACGTCGTAGTGCACGGGACTTTTTACAGAGGTATGTTTTTTGTGATGCTTATGAAATTTTCTTTGGTACTATCCACATAGAGTTGCACCAGTGGCTGACCAGGTTAGCGGAGAAGCGAACTAACTTCCGCGAGGGGGGGTTTTCCGTTTGGACCCCCGCGAGAGTTAATATAGTACAAAGTGTGAACAATGAGATCTCTCGAGCGGTGGACTTCTAGACCACACGGACCCTTGAAGCCTTCGTGACGGAGTTCGCCATTGACACGGGCACTTCCTTTAGTGACGCCAAGCGCCAATTTTTCCACGGACCGCGGGGTAAGATTTTGAATTTATTTAGCTTAAGAATTAAAATGCTATTGGTCGAAAAGGGAATATTGCTATTTGAATCAGATTGTTAGCTTTTGTGTTACTAACGTATGTTTGCAAGTGACAACACTCCCACTGTGCAAACTAGTTTGCCGCCAAGTGGAAAAGGGTATAAACGAGATTTTGAATCCTACTCCTTAGCCATCAAGTATACCATCCCCTAGCCATTCTGTAGACTCAGGCCCGAAAGGCAATCCTTCCTTTGGCAATTCCCCGGTCACCCCGCCGCGAAGTTCTGTGACCCCTGACCATCCATCGCAGCCCGCCAGTTCCCCAAGTTCGAGTATTCCGGCCACTGGTCCATTTGCCTCTGTAAAACCCCCCCCCCTCGACATCCTGTCCCCTTCCTAACCCTCCCAGAACCGCCATGGCCCACTTAGCCGATGATATCAAGCTGCTCGTCTTCAAGGGCATGGGATCAGAAGAACCGGAACAATTCTGGTTTTTATGTGAAGCAGTATGGAATGCGAAGAACATTACAGACCTGGATGTGAGAACCGCGCAGCTCATTACTTCTTTCCGGGACAGGGCTTTGACCTAGTTCATGAAATTCTCCAGTACGTAGACCCCTACTCTAGCCAAGATTAAGGCAGCCATCACTAAAGAATTTAAGAAGCCTAAATCCGAATCGCAGAGTATCACTGAGCTCAAAGAGATTCAATAGCGGCGTGGTGAATCTGTGTGGGACTTTGACCAAAGATTCAAAGTTCTACTCGACCAAGTCAGCTTTACCATTAGCCCTGCGCAGCACAAGGAGTGGTTTATCGCAGCATTATTACCACATATCCAAACTCTGCTCATGCAACAGAAGGTTGCTGACCAGCAAGAAGCTCTGGAAATTGCAATGAAGCTAGAAACCGCCCCTGTCGGAGATGATTCCGGTCTTGCTCAAATCCAAGCGCAGCTAGCAGCCATGGCCGGAGCTTCGCGATATCAAAAAGGCTAAAACCAGTCGAGAGGAGGTCTGGTGTACGCAATGCCGGACAGAAGGTCACGATAGGGACTAGTGCCCTGGGGTCAGAACCTACTTAAATACGGGTGTGCCCAACCAATTCAATCCCAGTGTCCTCTATTGTGAAATTTGTCGAACCACTGGCCAACATCGCCCTGAAAACTGCCATCTTCTTCAGCGATATGTGCAACTTCCCAAGAACCCCTACTGCAGGTTTTGTATGTCAGTAGGGCATAATGAAGAGGAGTGTCGTAGCTATGACCTCATGCGAGAGTGCATCTCTGACGTCTACCGAGTGCAAAATGAAGTCCAAAATAATGACGGCTATGGTTACCGCAGCAGTACCTCTGGGAGAGTTGCTTTTGGAGGTCGTGGCCGTGGTGGTATGCCCAGGAGAGGAAGAGGTCAGGTGGTGTGCTATAATTGTAACCAAGCGGGCCATTTGGCTCGCGACTGTCAGAACCCCACCACAACCTGTCGTTACTGCCGCGCAGTAGACCATGTGATTGAACAGTGCCCCCAGCTCATAGCGAAGATTCAGGAAAACAACAGTGGCCCTACCCAGAATCTTTAGTTGATTTCTGTTGAGCAGCGACCTACCGCAGCCATCAATGTGGTCACCCGGAGTGGCACCACGATGCACATTCAGCACTCGCAGAAACAACCTGTCAAGGTGTGCACGAATAAGGCCTCTGCGCCAGTCCCAACACTTAATCATGCACAAGATCAAGCCCTAGGCAAGACGGCCCAGTGCGATATTGTTGACCCTCGCACACCTGCAGTACCTATGCGGAAAACCCCACCGGCATCATAGCCGCAAGATGCTTCGCCGGATAAAGTAAGTACACTCTCCTCCTTTTTACAGAGTTGTATTAAGCTCTTGCGGAATCAGAATGCTTTAAAAGAGCTGCAAAAAGTTCTTGCTGTCACAGACCCTCAGAGAGGAGTTGATCAGGAGAAAACTGTTAGTCGTGTCCGAAGAACGGGGAGGGAAATGAGATTGAATGTTCAGATAGGGGAATATGATATTACTGATGTCATTCTGGATCTTGGATCAGAAGTTAATGTCCTACCCAAGCATACTTGGGGACAAATGGGAAAACCTTCCCTGGAGTGGTCACCTATACAACTCAGATTAGCTAACCAGCAGAGGATTGTACCCTTAGGGAGACTTCTTAGTGTTCCCATAGATCTTGATGGGGTCAGCACTCTAGCGGATTTCGAAGTTATTGAGATCATTGATGACAGCAACCCTTATCCGGCCCTATTGGGAATCGAGTGGGCCATGGCAAATGCAACAATCATAAACCTTAAGAGGAGACAGATGACTTTCGAAGGAAATGGTCTGCGAGTTATCATACCCCTCGACCCATCCCAAGGAGAAAGATATACAGAACCGATCAGAGATGAAGGGGAGCAGGACACGCTAGACCACATCTACAACATTACAGCCCAGGAAGCAGATTATGTCGAACCTGATGCCGACGGCGTATTAGATTGGCAATGTGACAGCTCCTACATATCTGATTCAGATGATGGTCTAGAGAATTGGCAGAATCGACTGTACGAGCTACATGGCCGCAGACGTGCGCAACTCACTAAGTCTCTTAGATGCCTTAGTGCACAGTTGAGAGAGTTGCCCCCCTGTGTTGGGTTGACTGACCATGGAGAACTTATTATACAAGCCCCTCAGTCACTGAGAATGCAGACTCTGGAGACCGCATTAGGAGCTACAGCCGCAGGGCAGACTGAGACCAACAAGTCTACTCCCAGTTTGGCAGCCAGTCAGATATTTCTGCGCTTCAGCTTCATAACCCAAGTTCAAGAGGTGCGAAGTAAGTTCATCGGGTAGAATAGCCCTCGGAAACAAGTGAGGCACAATTCTGCAGCCTGGGCCACCATACAGCGCGAAGAGTGGGTGCATAAGTTTGTACACACCGGGGAACCTCTAGCACAAACATGGTATGTGGAGGTTGCGCTTCGACATGGAATTAAATATCAAACTAAGGGGCAGAACCAAGAAGCCAGCTCATCAGACCTAACAACCTTGTCGCCGGCATTCCCAGAAAGGGTCGAAGGGCAATACTGTGTCGAGGATTCTAGCTCTCACGAAGCTCCCACCCAAATTCTGCCGAAGTCCAAAAACATAGCGAGGCTCAAAATCCAACCGTTGGGAAGCAGCCAATTGGGCGGCAACAGAGTTTTAATTGCTTTAAATGACTATACTAAGACCAGTACCAGCAATCGCGCTCCACATGGACAAGATTTTCGTCAGATTTGGTGCCTTCAATGCACTGTCCTGCCCGATTTGGTTGATGGCGTGTATAAGAATATGCCTAAGTTAGGGAAAATTGCATTCTGCATTTCTTCAAGATTTCTGAGTAAACCCATGACAACCGAACGCGAGATTGACACTTTGGTCAGAGAATTCGAGCAAGAGGGTCTGATCAACTGCTCTAATCGGCCGCCTGCCCTAGCTCACTGTGAAGACACTCCCCCAGCACCACCACGGCCGATGCAGACACGGTCTGCCAGGAAAAAGTCTAGAACTGAAGTTCGCTCCAAGCGCAACCAAGACCGGCAGCGGCAAACAGGGCAAACACCAACAGCTCATCCTATGGAGCCCTCTGGTTCCGCACAGGCCCCGGCTGGGGGAAGGGAGAATATTCCACCACCACGGCCACCATATCTACCACCTGTTCACCCAGGTGCCGCGTTACCCCATCAGGCAAAGCAATTTACATTAGCCACACCCTCGCTGCCACAGGGAGTGCAGTTGATAGGAAGTATGACAGGGAAGATTGATCAGCTTAAGTACAGCGATCACGACACCAATGACCATGGAAAGTTTCCATAGTTTGAACCAGCAGAATACTTGCACCACGTCAAGTACCCGGATCATAAGGTCACACTACTGGAAGTGCAACCATGAGCTGCGGGCCTGGACAAAGCTGGCCTACTCAAGATGCTTGACATTCCCCATTTCGGTCGCGGCATACATGTGACCATAGTGGCCAAGCAGTTACTAGCGCTGGTGCATGATGACTATTTATGGATAGGGGACCAGCAAATTCCTATTGACGCCACACTCATCCATAAGATCACAGGTTTACCCATGGCAGGACCTGATCCGGGAACTGAATTTCTGTCCAAACATGACGATACAAAGCTCGCGCAAACCATGAAAGAACGGTTTGGCCTGACAAAAGGGAAACGGGGGTATCACACTTCCGCGATTAAGGAGTAGCCCATTCGCTTTGCAGCTGAACTCTTAGCCTGCAAACTCATACAAAAATGCAGGCCAACTGAAGTACCTGCTCCGGTTATCCGGATTGCTATAAACTGCGCTGAGGGGTATACTTATAATTGGGCCGAATATCTTGCGAAGGAGTTTCTGGAGGACGCCCGCGATGCGCAAGAAAAAGGTAGACCTTTTCATTATTTCTGGCTTTTAATCCTTTTTGCATTAGTTGGGTGGAAAGAACCCACTGAAGCCCAGTTTGTAGAATTAAACCCAGGCACGCCAGGGGCAGCGAGGTACGCCTCCCTATGGATATCCTCAGATAAGGTAGCTCAGCAGATGACGAACACTGTGTTCGTCTTCTATGATATGAGTATTCACTATGAGATTGTGTGAACACCTCAACTTACCAATGAAGTGTTCTCTCAATATGAGGGCATCGCACACTTTAGTGCCGATATGCATCGTGTTTTCATTCAAGCTCGTGCAGATCCCCAACGGCAATGCTTCAAATTACCATATGTAGTCACCGAACCAGATATCAGGGGGATAGTTCAGCACTGGCCGGCCGAATGGCTGAAAGATCTAGGGAAAAAACCCTCTATTCCGGTTCCCCCAGCTACCAATATTAGCGCAGGTACTAGTCAGGCACAGTAGCAAAGCCCATTGGAAGATAGCGAAGACCTAAGTGATTCGCAGATGGATGACGACGGCCAGGGTGGAGACGATGGACATGATGAACAGGATAAACAGGATGAGGAGTCGGTCAAGACCATATCAGATCCTAACCCACCAACGAAGCGCAAGTCACCAGAAGTAGCCGAGGTAACCAAGCCGTAGTCCCGCAAAAAGGAAAAAGCGTCGAAGGACAAATATATTAAGGAAGAAGCCACTGTAACGCTGGATGAGCTGGAGCAAGCTCTAGAACAGTCTACGACAATGCTTACTAAAAAATCGTCAGAGTTTGCGGAACTGCATCTTGCCGGGCTCTTAGGTATCGCAAACAGGGTATCGGAGCTAAAAGAGCTAGCAGCAAAATCAGCGCACAGTACTGCGACAAGTAGCACTACAGCACCCACGCAGTAGGATCTTAGGCAATGGCCACCCAGAGATCACCAAGGACAGGTATCAAGCGCAACTCTGATACAGCCTGACACAGATTCTCGACCCCAGATGGGTATAACCGCGGGGCTCGATTATACAAAGATGTCTATGTCAGAATTGCACCTCTGCCAGCTTGTGATTACAAAGGAGATCCATGCCCGAAACCAATTGTCCCAAATCCAATTGGAAGACACCATCAAACAAAACAAAACCTTTGTAGCACTCCTAGAATAAATAGCACAACAGAAGAAAGAGGCTGAACATACAACAACTACGCTGATGCGAGCATTGGATGAGGCATGTCGGAGTCTTTCTGACTCCGACATACAGGGAGTAGAGGAACCAGAGTAGAGAATCACTAAGCTGAGAGACTATGCCCAGTAGTCCCGCAGCGAGGTTGAAAGGATGAAGATAGAACACCAGCACCAGATTGCAGAACTTCAACTGCGCATTCCTCCTGAGACTCCACCAGAGGTCCGAGAACAGCGCCAGTAGGACATCAAGGCTTCAGCAGCAAAAATATCAGATAATGTGGCCAGCGTCGCAAAACTAATGGAAGACAGCATAGAAGCATGGGAGAACCTACAGGACCATCCAGATGTAGGTAAGATCCAAGAAACCATCAAGTTGTGCCAAGATGAATTAGATGCAGTCAGAGTAGAAATTAAGACGCTGCCACCTATGCAGAAGATGGCTAAAGTGAAGCGCAGCAAGGAACTTCAGCACGAAATCGAGTCCTGCAGGACGAAGGTAACGCTGCTGGAGAATGCGTTACAGCCCCTGGTTGATGAAGCATTAGAATTGAACAATACTGCAGAAAGCCAGCTCAAACTTTTGAAGACCTATGATACTTTTGCGTAGGAAAGGGCTGACATAGACTCATCTTCAGTATTACAGGAATTGGTGGAAAAGGAGAAAGCCACTGATGATATACTACACAATCTCGCCAGTCGCTTCCAGATCCTCGCGCAGAAGATTCTCCCACCAGAGCCCTCGCAGAGTGTCCCGGGACGGGCCACTAGTGAGTCTTAGGGGCCTGTTGGGGCGCGTACCCTAAGGATTATTAGTTTTGGTAACTTCGCGGTTGTTTGTAAGCGGAGTTACGGGTCAAAATAGTCTTAGGGGTGTTGGGGTAAGTCAAAACCCCTTTTTGTAATAAACCCGTGGTTTAAATCTAGGGTTTAGGGTTTTTCGGTGCCCATGGTTTGAAGCCATGGTTTTGTAATAGCGCGATGTATAAATAGGTATTTTTGTAAATAAGAAAAAGTTAGGCTTTTTGATGTAAAGAAAGATTAAGGTGAAGCTAAGGATGGTTTTGTAAGGAAAGTTTAAGTCCCAGCTGTGTGCGTGGACGACCTCTGCAGCTGTGTGTGCAGAGGGTTTTGTAAGAAGAGAAAGAAAGATCTGCAGCTGTGTGCGCAGAGGCCTGCTGCTGTTTGCACAGCTGTTAAGGACCGAAGGGATCTGCAACTGAGTGCATAGATCAAACTGTGGTTTTGTAGCAAGTTGAATAAAACACAGTTTGTGGACGTAGCCCCTACACTGGGGGTGAACCACGTTATATTTGGTGTTGTGGTTTATTGTGTTGCTTCTATGTCTGTTATTTTTATGCATTAATAACTGTATACATTTGATAACTTAGATCACTGCTAATCATAAGCTTCGCTATGAATTCCCTGTAGTGGGTTAAACAAGTCACGGTTATTTATCTATCTGCGAAGTTATATGTTGATAAGCGAATGACAAGTTGTGTAACTGTTGATTAATAAGTTTATTAAAGGCTAAGGTACAGTAACATCCCTCTCTGCTTGCAGAAACCTGATTCTGCGGCACCCCATTGCTGTTTCGGGTGAGACTGCAACCTACGCGCAGGTTGTTGCCGAAAGGGCCAACACGGTGGGTCTTTTGTTGGTGCGACATATAAGGATTAACCCGGGTCTGCCCTATTGCCCAACATTTTTTAGCAAAATTGTCAACATCCAACTTGTCTGAAAGAACCCTGGTAGAATCTGATCTAGATGCATCAACCCTCTTGGCTTCGACCTCAACCACTCCGATAACCTCGACTATCATCAATGAGGAGGAATGAGAGTGCCTGTTCCACACACAGATATGGGTTTAGAAAAATCTATTACATCTGGTTATGGATAATGGTAGCTAGAAGAGCTTTGTTTCTGAATGTATTGTGAAGAAATTAGGTCTTGTCACCACCCCACATCCTAAGCCTTACAATATCGGTTGGATGAAGGATGGGAAGGAACTAAGGATCGCACGCCAATGTTGACTCACCTACGTCATTAAGCCTTTTGAAGATGAAGTACTCTGTGATGTGGCAATGCTTTCTGTAGCTGATGCCCTGTTCAGGAAATATACCTATGGGATCGACACGGTAGATATCAGTCATGGCCTCAGAAGGTTATTGTCAAAATTGGGAATCAATGGTATGGCTTACCAGAGTGACAACCCACATCAACGGTTGCTATGATATCTGCTAAACAAAAAAAGAAGCTTATTAATCATGCACAAAAGTTTGCATTAATCATTATAAAGCCTCAACATTCCAGGAATACTGTAGCGACAAGTGGACTCGCCAACCAGTGCATCTCCCGACAACAAGAACAGATCGAACGCATTCTTGAAGAATACCAAAACGTATTTCAAGCACCAAATGGAGTACCTCTGCATTGTCAAGTAAAACACTCCATTGAACTTGTTCCTGGTTCTTCATTATCTAACGCATATTTTTACATAAGATCCATTCTCGAAAATGAAGAGATTCACAGGAAAATCCAAGATTTAATCGACAAGGGTCATATCCACCCCAGCTTCTCTCCTTGTGGAATTCCATTCATATTAGTACCAAAGAAATACGAGACTTGGCGCATGTGCATCGACTATCGAGATCTCAACAAAATTTGAGTAAAGAACATATACCCTCTTCCATGGATTGATGAACTCATCGACGGTCTGAAAGGTGCTAAGTTCTTTACCAAACTTGACCTCAAGTGGGGATATCACTAGATTCCAATCGAGTCCACCGATGTATGGAAAACAACTTTCAAGACCAAGCAAGGATTGTTTGAATGGTTAGTCATGCCTTTTGACGTAACCAGTACATCTGCAACCTTCATGAGATATATGGATGACCTTCTATGACATTTCGTTGGTAAGTGTGTCATCGTCTATCTCGACGATATCTTGATTTTCAGTCGATCATGGGAAGAACATGTTAAATAGCTTCGATGCTCTCCAACAACATCAACTATATCTGAACATGGACGAATGCTCATTTGCGATGACCAACATCAAATATTTGGGGTATGTAATTGACACTACAGGCATTCATGTTGACCCAGAAAAAATATAGATATGAAATATTGGCCCATTTCTCAAAACATTCATGAACTAAGATTTTTTCTTGGTTTAGTGAATTTCTACTAATAACTCATACTTGGCTTTGGCTACATCGCGTGGCCTTTGAATCAGTTGATGAAAGGAAATGGGAAAATCGTCTTCAAATGGACACTGACGCAACAACAAGATTTTGAACAAGTAAAAAACAAGCTTTGTACTACACCAGTACTTGTGTTACCTAATTTGCATCATTCCTTTGAGATTGAGACAGATGCATTGGACTATTCTCTCAGTGTCGTGATCACTTAGTCGGGTCAATTAGTTACGTTTCATTTCGATACTTTTAGGGACACTGTTAGAAGGTACTCAATGTATGAAAAATAACTGTATGCCATTGTGCAAGCTCTTAAGAAATGGAGACACTACATTCTTGGCAAGGAAACGGTTATCATCATTGACCATAAACCTTTGCAGTTTGCTCCGTCACAATCAAAATTAATGACAACTCGACAACTCAAGTGGATTAATTACCTACAACAATTTTAGTTGGTAATTAAGTATTGGAAAGGCAAAGCCAATGCCACGCTCGATTGTCTCAGTAGACCACCCATTACTCTACTATCTACAGTGATGAGTATGCAGGGTTATGACACCACTACTTGGCCACAATTGTATTTGATAGACTGCGATTTCTCTACAATTTATCGACAGCTTCATATCGACACACTGTCTACTACTGACTACTTCTTGAAGGACACCTTGCTATACAATCTTGGACAGCTTTGTGTACCGACTGGTGAGCGCTGATAGAAGCTCATTTGGGATGCACACTACAGCAAGACTGTAGGACATTTTGGAGTCGCAAAAACACTTGTTATCCTACAAAAGTATTTCTACTGGCCTTCACTTAAATCTGACATCAACAAGTACATTCGTTCGTGCATGGTTTGTGCCATTGCTAAACCGCTGAATCGATAACAACGACTATACACACCCCTTCCAGTTCCTAGTCGACCATGGGAATTTATTTCTATGGACTACTTGATGGGATATCCTACTACCAAACATTAGCATGACGTGATATTAGTAGTAGTCGACATATTTTCCAAGATGGCTATACTCATACCATGCAAGAAAACTACGACACCACAACAGACTGCCCAACTCTTCTTTGAACATGTGTGGAAACATTATGGCCTCTCGATGACCATTATTTCTGATAGAGATGCTAGATTTGTCAACATCTTTTGGAAAATTCTCTAGCAACAGCTTGACACGAGACTTTCTTTGTCGATAGCCTTCCATCCATAGACAAACGGACAAATGAAAGTTGTAAATCGCTTAGTCATACAACCACAAGCATCATTGAATATGGCATGAAAGCCTTCCGTACATACAACACAGTTACAATCGTGCTCAACAAAACTCTATGAGAAAGATTCTGTTTGAGATCTGTTACATATTTCAACCCTCAGCACCTATCGACTTAATCAGTTCCTCGACACAACCGAATGACACCGACTTCAAAGGACGAGAAGTGGAGAAAACATTGAAATTCAGAGATCAAATCTACAACTTTCAGAAGTAAGCATGAGAGATGTTGCAACGAGCTAATGCAAAATCTAAGGCCTGACACGACAAGCATCATATTCCTCATTCATTCCAAAATGGGGATCAAGTATGGTTACATCTAAAGAAGGAGCGCTTCACTAAGCCATACAGAAAGATAAAACCTTTGCAATATGGTTCATACAGTATCCTTAAACAAACTGAAAAAAACGCTTTTGAGATCAACATTCCTACATGCCTTGGCCTACATCCAGTATTCAATGTAGATCTACTTCAGCCATACCATGCACCATTGTTGGAACACGACGAATTGCAGACAACAGAACCTAACGACATCCATCCATATGTTGAGGAACCTCTTCTTTGCGACACCGTGGTGGGACAACGCATACCCCATACAAGGACGAACTCCATTCCCTTGTTTTCAGTGGCTAAAACTGGACAACTCCCCGCGCAAGGAAAATGGTACTCTGCTACCGAAGTAGCCAACATGTTTCTTTACCTGAACGAATGCATAATGGAAACCATTCTTTATTAAGGAAGGAGGAATGATCCAACAAGCAGTTGGCAGGTTGTCAAGCTTCGACAAAGTATAGCACTTTGACTGCTTTGACAGGTTCGCCTCGACATATTTTCTTCGATAGGTTCACCTCGACAAGCCCGCCTTGACATACAACATACCAACATGCCTTGTCAGTATCGATGATTGTCGAACATCGACAGAATGCCCTGTCTTCTAGTTGTCTGCGACAGTTGAACTTCTGAACCGTTATTGCTTCTTTTGTAACTAAACAGAATGGGTAGTCACCCAAGCGTATTAGCATCCTATATAAGCATGTACTCTAATGTAATATAGATCATTTTGATGCCTCCATCTTTCATGGAGAAGAAGTAATAAATTGGTTCGAATTCTTGCATATTGTCTTTGCGCATATTTCTTGTCGACCTAGTGCATTTCTTGCTTTGTTGGTTCTTCTTATATGATTCCACCATAACACTACTCAAATCATTCAGTCGACTGTTGTCCCCAGCATGCACCTAGGCATGGCCTAGATCATAGTTGGTAACACATAGTGAATTACATGAATTGGAGTCTGGTTCATTGTTTTTCTCCTTATTAAATGTTGTGCGGTAAACATTTTAAGCCAATCTGTGCCTTTGATGTGTAGTGATTTGGAATCAAATGGGCGAGGTAGAAATAAGTGAAGAATGGTTTTAGACTTTGTTAAGACTGGTGTGTGAGAGAGATGCTGATAATTGATTGGCTGATTAGGAACCCAACACTGTAATGTTGAAGATGGTTGTGTCTCCCATAAAGCTGCTAAAAAAGAAGAAGGAAATCTATAAAGTTGTTAAAGAACAACAGAGAAATCCAGTGCATGCAATATAAGAAAGACATTGAATTGCTACTTCTGAAGGGACAGGAAACTAGTGCTGGTTTAAGGGTATGCTTCTTTCTGCCTCAAGAGGAATTTACGCTCTAATGGCTCTTCCTAAAGAGGCTGATAGGGATCACCCTTTCAACAATATGTTCACTCTCTACTTTCATTAAAATCATAGTATGAGACAGTTGTCAAACATAAAGCAGCATAGTTCATACTTGTCATGTTTTTATTAGACCTAGGGACTAAAAAAGAGGTACGCACCTATGAGAAAGAACACTTTCTGCCTAATTATGGAAACAAAACAAGTATATAATTTTTTTGTATATTTTCCATACAAAGTTGTTGTGTATTTTCCAAATGTAAGGCATCCTATATTGGATTAAATTTGGTTATTCAAATCTCCAGAGCAACATCATTGAATGCTTTGTTGTTTATTGAAAGCCAAGTCAAAACAATAAATGTAATTTCTCCAACAATTTTAACTCAACATCTAATTGTCATTATCGTAACTTTAATGTGTATATAATTTTTATTTATCATAATTGAATTTGTATACACATACTATATTATAGTTTTCACTACCTATTACATACTATAAAATAATGATATTAAATAGAAATATTATTCTTTTATATATATATATATATATGTAAAGTATTAAGGCATTCTGCAATTTACAGAAATGTAATGTTACTTTATTGAAAGTGTGGTTAAAAATAAAAAAGTAATTTACATTTATATTAAAAAAGTAAATAAAGATAAAACTAAAATAAAATTATATATTACTTGTTCGGTACTTTTTAGCTTTAAACTGGTTATCTATGAGGCTTTATTATGCATTTGCTTTTTACTCCACTCCAAATTCTCGTTCAAATACATTCAGCAATTCAGCAATCTTCAAATCTTCCGTTAAAACACTATTACAATACAGAATAAAACAAAACAAACCTAAAGACGTATGACTTTGATGCCAGAATAATAATTTTAGAGTACCAACAAACAAAAATTACTTGTCCCAAACCTTTTTCAATCTATGAGATAGTGCCAAACTATTTGAATCACAGCTGTGTTTAACCAAAAAGCCAATATATATAGTTTTGTTGAACAATATCATACGATTTTGTCCACCGTTCAGATCCATGAGAAAGATTCAGAACGCACCGTCACCGCTGTTAATTCTGTCTCCAAGCAGTGCACAAAAGCAGAGCTAACGCTGCCGATTTTATGACTACACTCCAAGGGATGCCGCGCTTTCCGTTTCTCACCAATCCTTTGACAAATGGCAGCAGATTTATCACCACCCAAACACTGCAGAAGTACTCTGCAAACATAAGTTTATCATATTTACCTGCCATGGATCGTACAGATCCCGAACTAATGGCTACCAAGTTTATAAACAACACTGTTGTCGGTGGAATGAACAATGCTGAAGAATCAAATGTAAAGTCACCCTCATTACACACATCCTCGTCCCCAGATGTCTTCGGAGTCACCACGAAAACTGTTTCAGAGACTCCTATTAACTTCATCAAAACATCAAACATAGCAAATATCCATGCAGATAAGCACTGGATCAGCCACATCCTTTGGTTATTCCACCATTCTCTAATTGAACCATCAATGAGATGATATTCCCACAGCTTAAAGCCATAGGTTGAAACGAACAGTACAACTGCGATTGCAAAGGAAGGCTCCGAAATCTGCAATATTAAGAAGTGGTGCACATCAGGATCATGAAATTTCATAAGATATCAATTCATGCACTGTATTGGTATTTAGAAAATTGATTTCATTGTCCTTGGTCTTGGCCTTACCCCGGGTAAGAATGATTTTCCACTTAAGAGACAGAAAGCTGGCAACATTGCATAGCAAAACGTTGCCACTGACCAGATTCCCCATAGATTGAAATATGCATACATCATCCTCTGGTGTACCATAATGTTTTTCCGAATGTTAAGGAACGGGCATAATCTGCTTAAGAACATTTCCATCAGACCAGTAGCCCATCTCTTCTGCTGCTCAAGACTATCTGGAACATTTGCTGGTGCATTTCCCAGAAATGGCGGCTGCTCAGGCATGGAGTATACAGAATGCCAACCCAGGGAATGGACTTTCAAACCAGTCATAAAATCCTCAGCTGTAGATCCATACATCCATCCCATCTGCAACCGACACTCATTAATTCTTATTTTGTTATTTGTATGGTTTATATTTTGTGGATTGTCAAATCAAAGCATGGAAAATAAAACAGGGATAAGAAAACCAGAAAAAGCTAAATGCAATCTATATTGGTAATATTGAATATCAATCTATATTTATTTTAGCTAAAATATTATTTTAAGTTTCCCAAATTTTAAAAGAATTTTGTAACCAAAGGGATTTGATTTCTCTCAACTTTTCATAAAGCGAGATTTGGTGCTTCTATGCTTAAGGATGGATCTATTTTATATCTAAATCATTGTTTTATCATTAATTTAACCATTCAAATTTGATTGAAAAATGAATTTACCATTGTATTTAAATCAAAATAATTTTTATTACTAATTTAATAGTTATAATTTGAAATGATAATGTAAATATAATATAAATTTTACAAATAAAAATATAAAATAATTGTATTGGAAAAATATATTGAATTATACATTGTGAAATTAATAACAAATCCTAAATAAAATTAAAATTAAAAGTTACATATATTTATTAATTATAAATAAGATAAAATAATTATCTCTTATATACATCATAATTATATATATTCTTGTAATTATTTTGTCCATATATTTTTGTAATTTTTTTTTCTGTCCATATATATATTTAATATCTAGGTGTTTTTATCAATTAAAAAGTAGTTTTTCTTATGCAAATTAAATTTGATATATATTTATACTAACATACCCACTAAGTTATCTATTTAACAACCATTAGTTGTTTTTTATATTCTTTTTTCTCTCTTTCTTATAGTCTTTTAGTTATCTACCATAAATTGTATCCATTTATGAGCTCCAAGTTATCTATGCATCACCTACAACTTATCCATTCAACAACTACTAGTTATTTTTATATTTTTTTTTCTAGTTAATCATGAAGTGTATATCAATTATTATATATATATATATATTATGTCAAATTCTTCTAGCGATCTCCCATGAACTCATGGTTATCCATTCATCAACTATGAGTTATCCATGCATTGCTCTCAGTTATCCATTCATCAGCTATCCATTCATGAGCCAACTACGAGTTATTTTTTAGATTTTTTTTTATAATGATTTATTTCTAATTTTGAAGTACTCTACTTTTTTCACAGTACACTTCTCTCATCTTTAGATGAAAAAGTATAGGGCTTAGTCCATCTCAAATCTCAAATAAAACTAACACACCCACATAGTTTATGGCTGGATGAGGGAGATAGGGATTAAATGGTTTAGAGATAGTGATAGAATGGAAGACAGTTTTGTATTCTTCTAGTTAAACAGGTTCAACTTTGAGTTATACATGTTATCACCAACATTCTTCTTGTTATCCATTTATTCATTATAAGTTATTGTTTATATTCTTTTTATTTTTTTTATCTCACATTTTTCTACTTATTTTTTATCTCACATTTTTCTATCCATTTATTAGATATGAATTATCCATGCATCACTACAATTTATCCATTCATCAACTAATAGTTATCTTTTATATTCTTATTTTGTTATAATTGTTTATTTTGAATTTTGAAAGACTCCCACAAAATCACATACATTTGATATAATCTGTTAATGGTCTCTGTCACGATTCTTATCTTTGAATATCACATGTTACTAGTTAAGGCCTAAGAAACAACAAGGTTTAGATAGCTGAAAATAGGTTTTAGCCCACTGCTTAAATGCATTTTGACCAATCCTTATTGAGCTGTGACTACCTCACTTCAGATTTTTATCTTTGGATGTTACAGATTAATCAAGGTATCGATCAGACAGCCTACCTCTTTACCCCAGGCGGTGTTGGCTTCATATCTGCAGCCAGAAACGTTTAAGGCGTCATCTATAGCCGATGAAGGAGAAGAACAGATACCGTATTGGGTATCTCTCATAATCGTCTCAGCAGATGCCACAAGAGCAGAAGATGGTCCGAATATACTTCTGAGAACCTCAAAAGACCAGGAGGATGCTTTTAAATCGTGGAACACTGCCCAAAACTCATTCAAAAAACACAGGTTATTACCTTTCCACACTGTATCCAAGTCCACCAAAGAATTGTAGTATTTATGTGTTATTAACAAACAAAATTGCTTGGGCAGGTAGCAATTATGACACACTCGCCGATCCAATTAAGGACACCAATCTTAGAATCCTTACCTTGTGCATAATTTCGAAATTCTCTTACATCCTTACAGTTGTTATATTGATCTATAGTTGGAGGTACTCCATATAACGCTTTTCTTCGATGAAAGCAGCCTGTTCCACAATACGGAGGACCTTGGAGTCCATTCATTCCTTTAACCATTGTCTGTAGACACAAAACACATATTTGGTTTACAAATACTGGTTCGTTATCTTTATTGGAATACTGTCAATAACAGCATAGAAGTAAGCTTAAAGTTTAAAAAAATCCAATTTTTTGAGATGTAAATCTCTATACTGCTTTACATAGCATCTAATATTATAAAGCAATTGACTACTATCAGGGACAGATTACGATAACTAAACTAGAATGCCAATCACAGTTCAAAGTGGAAAATAAAATAGAAACAACTTTAGATATAAGAATCTTAGTAAAAATAAAATGGAAACAAATTTGAAAAGTTATGTGAATTTAGCAATAAACATGTAAGGCAATATAAACCTGTGGATGAACTAGTACTCACGCTCAGATATATTCTTAACTGGTTGCCGAAGGGATCATCCTTGATGCCTCCATGGAATAACTGGGGAAATTGTACAAAGCCACACTCTCTTTCCGACTTACAGTCCAAGAAAAAGCACATAGCGTGTTGTATTACCTTGGAGTTGCTCACAAACATATCGCAGTCGAGATTGACTATAAATGGTGCGTTTGTCATCACTCCGGATACTCTTGCCTGAAAGATTAGAGAGATGCTACGACTGAGTTACAGAGTTGGGTAGTGAAGATAGTGTCTCTTCACTATTGATCATATTAATAATAGAAATTTAATTAAATTTAATCTATATATTGTAGAAATGTATTACTTGTGTTTTCATATATGGATATAATTAAATGTATGTATTGTAGAAATCTATAACTCATATCTTTATATATAAATCTATTAAATAGATATATAGTAAACGAAGATTTATAAAACAAAATTTGTATTTAAATAAAATTAATTTAAAAGAAGGAGAATCACGAGATTTACTTTCTTAGCAATTTCTTATAAGTTCATTCATAAAAGGCGTTTTTAATTGTGAAAAATAAGGTCAATATATTGTAAGTATTGGGGGCAAGGAATAGGGTATGGGGGTTTATAGGTATTGAGGGATATAAAAAGGGGTTTGTAGTAAAAATAAGGAATATATTGCAAAAATAGGGGTTTTTTTATTGGAAATATATATTGGGAGGGAGCTGGACAAAATTATTTTTGTAAGTAATTATCAATATCTAGAGAAATTAGGGGTATTCTTTAATATCCCATGAACTAAGGCCCTATGACATGGTTTTACTAAGTGAAGACCTAGTGAGGAGAAATAGGAAAAAAAAAATTTATCTTATAAACAAAAAAATCTCTTACATCAAAATATAGATTACATAGAAATATTTAAGCTCATTTTCTTATGATTTATAGATTTTTTTCAAAATAAGTAATTTTTGTTTGTTTGTTAAGAAATGCCACATCAATCCTTATTATGAAAGGTCATAACTTAATGCCAGACCCTAACCAACTAGTAACACGATATCTCACTTATGTAGCTGGCCATTTTTAGCAGTCCCTTATAATACACCTCTATTAATTGACATACCAACTTCATTCAATAAAAGGATCTCTTTTCTAAGGATACCCACTCTTTAACCAAATAATCTCATTGTAAAAGATAATGTTATTTAAAATAAAAATAATTAAAAAATTAAAATTAGCATAAATTTATTTTAACATTAAGCTAAAAATATTTTTAAAAAGTGAAAAGATTACATCTTAGTCCATCTTTGTAAAAAAATATAATATAGAAAAGAACTAAACAAGCAATAATTTATTAACAATATAATTACCATAACATTCATTGCACCAGCTTTGTAATGGTGATTGATCTTTAGCCGCTTTTCTCTAGCAACATAAACTAAATGAGGCAAAATATCGTCCTTATCGCCTTGGTTTTCATATATCACCTGCATATAAAACATTGACTCCATGAAAATGAAAATGAGGGTTAAACAAATGATAACAGAGGCCATTGAACCATTAGCATCCCAAGCTTATAATTCTCAAGAGTCCCTCCTTTGGTGTAATTTTCATCACCTTGACTACACTGGAGTGGTTGCGAACATCTGAGCTTCCATGAGCGAAACCATCCAGACATATCGAGTCTAATGGGACTTCCTGCGTCTCCAATGCTTTTGTAATTCTCCTCTTCAAATCCTCATATTCTTCCTAAAGAAAACGTTCAAAAATGTCAACACAAAACACAATTTCATAGACAAATTAGCTAGTACCTGCATCAACATGTCATGTACCTTTATCAACTGCCATTCTTGGACAAAGTTCGTATCAAGGCTCTTGCTCTGTTGGGAAGAACTTTCTTTGTCAAAATACACAAATGGTGCCCTCGTCTCTATACCGAATTTCCTGCAAAACGGTACCCATCTTTTGGCAAAGCTTAGAGTTTGTACCAGAGAGTAGAAAGTAATGGGAGAAGCACCGTCATCTGAGACATAGCATGCGAATTTTTGGACTGGATAATCGATTGCAAGTACTGAAAGAACGGTGTTGGCAGTTGTTATAGCAGGCTCCCGGAAAGGATCTGTTGTAGTTATAATTATGTCCACAGGAGGAAGCTTTGAAGTAGATTCTCCACTATTTCTGGAACATAAAAGGAAAGGTTTAAAAAACATAAAACACCACATCTAAACAAACCATATCACAATATACCCAAAAAAAAAGAAAAATAAAACAATGAATATCTGCTACGAGAACAGCAAAAGTATCGATCCTTTATATATATATGCTGAATATCTACAAGAGTACTTAGAGGCTTTCATCGCTTTGAGATTCAATAGATTAAGACTGTTAATGGTACTCACCTGTATGCAAGTCTCTCTGGGTACGTTTTATAGTGAACGAGCAGCCATCTCAAGTTACACTCAAGAATCCACTGGAAAGCAAACCAGAGCTCACAGGCAAAGGCTAGAATCCAAACCCCATAAGATTCATCAAGGGGATTCAACAGACGATAGCCCAAGAAGGACAACAGAAGTGCGAAGTGAAGGCAAGCATAAGATCGATATAGTTTCGGCTTCTCTACAATTTTTTCATACAGAGGAGGATTAGTGACATTTAATCCGTTCTCCATTCTCGGATCTAAACTGCTATCTGTTGACTACAGCAACTAGCGAGTCTCAGCTGATGTATATAAATTGTTGACTAGATAGATTTGAATATGGGCATTGGCATCCAGAAATTTCCACCTAAGTGTAGCCTTGCCATTCTATGTATAGAAGTTTCCTTTGCTTGGTTCAGTTTAATTGGGTTGTCTGGAGTTTATTTTCATCCAATTTTATGGGAGGTATTGGGGTGGGAGCCAGTTCTGGGATTTTTATTTTCATATGAAATGTTTAGACTGGACAGAGCGTTCGTACAAATTTGATGGAAGCATCTTACAGGGGAAACTTGTTTTCTTACTTATTCAGAATCTCAAATAAAGGAAAACTTTATTTATGTGAAGGAAAAGTGGTGACAGTGAGTCAATAAGATACGGATTTGAATAACATGTTAATTCATGGTTTGTGTGAGGTTTATTTCTATATGAGTTCAAATTTCATGGGAAGGATTGAAGGTGGGAGGGATTGAAGGTGGGAGCTACTCACGAGATAATTTCATTTCTATATGGAGTATTCAAACTAGACTGAGCTTTTGTACAAATTTGATGGAACCATCCTATTTGTGGTGGGCAACTAGTTTTCTTATTCATTCAGAATCTCAAATAAATGAAAACTTTACTAATGTGAAAGGAAAACTAGCGAAAGTGAGTCAACATCACACTGATCTGAATAATATGTTAAACAACTAGAAAGCAATGGCTGGTAAAAGGATTGAGTTGTCTAAATTTTAGTAGAGTTGTCTATTTATGGCTGGAAATACAATTTTTATTGTTGAAATTGTAATTTTGATTGTAAAAATAGATTTAAGATCTTTAATTAATCCACATAAATTATGCAATTCCAACCACTGAAAACTACAATTTAAACAATTTCCTCAAAATTTTAACAAAAATTATGACATATTTTCTATACTAATCATCTAAAGTTTAAACAACTCTATATAAATACTACTAGAAATATTATGTCTATATATAAATTAATATAGCCAAGATAAGACCCAACTCTTATGGGCTTCATAGTGAAACAGGTCGTTGGGCAGTTAGTAAAACACCATGGGTGAAAAGGATCTATCATCTCTGTGAGAATATGAACATTGAGGATGAAAAACACTTTCTCTTAGAGTGCGCTGGTTACACCCACATAAGATCTTAGTTTCACAATCTTTGTTGCAATACCAACCTTCCTAGCTTTTTAAGATGTTAAAATTATAGTGAGTACGGATGCTTATCTCCAAGCTCTTTAAACATAAAAATACAATTTTAAAACAACCTAAATAATTAGTTTCTTTAAGTCCTATAAACCAAATTTTAATGTGAGAAAAAGGTTAACCATCAACATCATCATCATTATACAAATAACGCTAAAAAAGATTCTATCCAAGAATTAGTATATTTTTTTTGTTTTTATGCAAGTATTCATTGCAAGTGGCTCGCTCGTTGCTATGTAGCCATTTCGGAAAACTGTAAATGAATCAAAGATTGTACAAATTCCTTTCCTGTTTGTTGAGGTTTGGACGGTACTGTTAAATGTTGACGGTGGCGGATTTGACAGCAAATCACTCCATGATGTTCAGTCAAATTTACAGTACCTTATATTTCATGCTACCTTCCAAACGATTTTGATTTTTTTTTGTAATTATGGAAATTGTCCGAATCATAATTCTTTACTACTTATCATTCAATTTTTTATTATAAATATGGATTCGAAACTTTTTAAAACTTTGTAGCATTATGATTTGTAGCATTAATCTATAGTATTTTATATTTGAGGTTCCATAATTTTTTTATTTGTTTTTAGAAAATAGTAAAACAAATTAATGTAAGAAAGATAAATTATTTAATATTTTTACTTTCTTTAATTTAAATAAAGAAACAAGTGCACTTCACAACAATACATTTAATGTAGTTGCTATTGAGATATAAATTATTTAAACTTAACAATATTGATGATGATGGGTAATGTCTATTGTGACCAATCACAACTTAAAAGAAAAGAAATGAATTATTTGAATTGTTGTAAACTTTTATTCTTATGCTCAAAAAACTTAGAAAGAAGCCTTTTGAGGCAGCCATAATTTTGACAAGTTAGTAGATTAGGCAAGTTTATGTTGCAACAAATATTAGGAAATTGTGATCTAATGGGTGTACACAGGGCACTCTAAGAGAGGGTGATTTTCATTCTCAACACTCATAGAATCAAAGAAATGACAACTCCTTTCCACCCATGATGTTTTAGGAATTGTCAGCCCCATCTTCCACTATGCAGCTCATGAGAGTTCGTTCTTATCTAGGCTATATTAATTTTACTCTTCGAGCTAGTTAAAACACATATATACTTTTGATCATCCAATTTAGGGTTAATGACCTCTATATAGTATCTTAAATTTCTTTTAGCCTCTAAATCTTTATCTCCCCACATTTTCTCTTTAAACTTTGATGGGATAATATTCATAATATTATTGATATTTTGCAAAATGACATTTTTCGTCAATCCTCCAATAGTTTAACGAAGCCATGATATCTTTATATCAACCTCTCTTGAGCCACAACTAGTCTTGACTGGAATTTAAATCAATTTTAGAAATTCTTTGGTCTCGCATGATCCGGGTGCCTAGGCGCATGTCAGGGGATAACTTCTATTGAATGAATCGAGCACTGTTATGGCAGAAGCATAGAAAAATAAGTGAAGCAGGAAATAAACTATACATACATAAATTAAACACATAGACAAAATGCAAGAATTCAAGCCAATCTCTGTTATTCGATAACTGCTCTATTACTTACTTCTATTTTACAATAGTGTACATGCTTATATAGAATGCTAAGATGCTTGGGTGACTACCCGTTATGTTTAGTTACAAAGAAGTTAGAACGGTTCGACAGTTCAACCATTACATAGGACTAGAAGACAGAGAGACAATATGTCGTCGTCATGTCGAGATGCCAGAGTCGACGATGCATGTCGAAATGCGAAACCTTTTGAGGTTCGGACTTGTCGAAGTCGATGTTGAACCATTCAAAGTCAACAACATGTCAACTGTTGGGTTGATCATTCATCCTTCCTTTAGAAACAATGGTCCCCGTTGTTTGTTCTTTCATGTGCGGAAGCTTGTTGGTGAGTTCAGTAGTAGAGTGCTACTTTCCTTGGGCTGGGAGATGCTCATCTTTAGCTACTTGAAACAAGGGAATGGAGTTCGTTCTTATAAGGCATATGCATCGTCCCACGATGGTGTCACAAGGAAGAGGCTCCTGAACATCTGGATGGATTTCTTTGGGTTCTGTTGTTTGCAAGTCCTTTTGCTCCAGCAAGGGTACATGGTATGGTCGAAATAGATCCACATTGAACACTGGATGCAGACCCAAGCATGAAGGAGTTTCGAGCTGAAAATCATTTTCTCTAATCTGCTTAAGGATACTGCACATACCATATTGCAGAGGCTTCAACTTTCTATATGGGTCAATGAATCCCTCCTTCTTTAGATGTAACCATACCTGATCCCCAATTTAGAATGAATGAGGAGTACGATGTTGATCGTGTCGGGCCTTAGATTTTGTATTAGCTCGCTGCAACATTTTATGTGCTTGCTTCTAGATGTTATAGATTCGATCTCGAAAATTCAAATCTTTTTCAACTTCTTGTCCTTCGAAGTCGGTGTCGTTCGACGGTGTCGATGAACTGATCAAGTCGATGGGCGTTGAGGGTTGAAATCCATAATAGATCTCGAATGGAATCTTTTTTATAGAGCTACGCTGAGAACGATTGTAACTTTGTTGCATGTATAGAAGACTTTCTTCCCATGTTTTACGATGCTTGTGGTTGTACATGTGAATCAGTTGTACTACCAACAACTTATGTATGTCTATTTATCTTAGGATGGAAAGCTGTCGACAAAGAAAGTCTCGTGTCAAGTTGTTGCTAGAGAGTCTTCCAAAAGATGCTAATAAATATGGCATCTCTGTCAGAAATGATGGTCGTCAAAAGGCCATAATGTTTCCAAACATGTTCAAAAAAGAGTTGAGTAGTCTTTCGTGTTGTTGTAGTCTTCTCTCATGGAATGAGGATAGCCATCTTTGAAAATATGTCCACTACTACTAAGATCGCGTCATGATGATGTTTGGTAGTAGGATATCCCGTCAGGTAGTCCATAGAAATAGATTCCCATGGTCAACTAGGAACCGACAAAGGCGTGTAAAGTCCTTGTTGTCGATGAATCAAGGGTTTAGCAATGGAATAAACTACGCATGATCGAATGTACCTTTTGACGTTAGATTTAAGTGAAGGCTAGTAAAAATATTTTTGGAGGATAACAAGAGTCTTTGCTACTCCAAAGTGTCCTGTAGTCTTGTTGTAGTGTGTGTCCCAAATGAGTTGTTGTCGATGCTCACCGGTTGGTACACAAAGTTGTCCAATATTGTATAGCAAGGTGTCTTTCATGATGTAATCGATAGTAGACAACATGTTGGTATGAAGCTATCGATAAATTGTGAAGAATTCGCAGTCCACCGAATACAATTGCATCCAAGTGGCGATGTCATAACCCTGCATACTCATCATTGTAGAAAGTAGAGTAATGGGTGGTCGGCTAAGACAATTGGTGGTGGCATTGGATTTACCTTTCTGATACTTAATTACCAACTGATATTGTTGTAGGTAATTAATCCACTTGATTTGTCAAGTTGTTTGTAGTATCGAATGAGACAGGGAAAACTTTAAGGGATTGTGGTAAGTAAGGATGCATATTTTCTACCCAAGAATGTAATGCCTCCATTGCTTAAGGGATTGTACAATGTCATACAATTCGTTTTCATACACTGAATACCTTCTAACAGTGTCATTGAAATTTTTGGAATGAAAAGCGACTGGGTGACTATATTGAGTGATCAATGTTCCTAAAGAGTAGTTCGATGCATCCATATCAATCTTAAAGGATGATACAAATCAGGTAAAACAAGTACTAGATCAATACAAATCTTGTTTTCAATTTGCTAAAAACCTCGTCGTTGTGTTGGTGTCCATTGGAAGACAGTTTTCCCATTTCCCAAAGTCAACTGATTCAAGGGCCAGGCTATGTGACTGAAGTTGAGTATGAATGATTGATAAATATTCACAAAACCAAGAAAACTTCTTAGTTCATGGATGTTTCAAGGAATGAGACAATCTTTTAGGACTTGTAATTTTTCTATGTCAACATGAATGCCTGCAGAGTCAATTACATACCCCAAATATTTGATGTTGTTCATCGCAAATTAGCATTTTTCCATGTTCAGATATAGTTGATGTTGCTGGAGAGTGTCAAAGACTTGTCGAAGCTGTTTGACATGTTCTTCCCATGATCGTCTGGAAATCAAGATATCAATGAGATAAACAATCACACACTTGCCGATGAATGGTCATAAAAGGTCATCTATATATCTCATGAAGGTTGCAGGTGCATTGGTTAAGACGAAAGGCATGAATAACCATTCAAACAATCTTTCATTGGTTTTGAAAGCAGTTTTCTATACATCAGTGGACTCGATAGGAATATGATGGTATCCTGACTTGAGGTAGAGCTTAGTAAATAATTTAGCACCTTTTAAACAGTTGTTGAGTTCGTCTATCCTCGAAAGAGGGTATCTATTCTTTACTGAAAGTTTGTTGAGAGCTCGATAGTCGATGCACATGCGCCAAGTCCCATGTTTATTTGGAACGAGGACGATTGGACTTCCACACAGAGAGGATATGGGTCGAATGTGACCTTTTTTGATCAAACTATGGATTTGTCTACGGATTTCTTCATTTTTTAGAATGGATCTTCTATAAATAGATGTGTTAGGTAATGAAGAATTAGCAAAATTTTTAATGGAGTGTTTTACTTGACAATGTAGAGGTACTCTGTTTGGCTCTTGAAATACGTTTCGACATTCCTAAAGAATGTGGTCTATCTATTGCTGTTGTTGGTAGCTGTGTTGGTTGGTGAGTCAAATCATTGCTGCAGTCTTGTTGGAATGCTAAGGATTTATCATAATCAATGCAGATTTCTGAGCATGGTTGATAAGCTTCTTTGTTTGTTTGGTAGATATCATAGCAACCGTTGATGTAGGTAGTCACTCTGGTATGTCGTACCATTGATTTTGAATTTTGACAATCGTCTTCTGAGGTTGTGACTAATAAATTCCATGTAGATCCCATAGGTAATGTTTTCCAAACATGGCATCAACTACGAAAAGCAGTGCCACATCACATAGTAGTTCATCTTTAAAGGGATCAATGAAGTAGGTGAGTATGCATTGTTGGGTGATCCTTAGTTCCTGTCCATCCTTCATCCAACCGATATTGTAAGTCTGAGGATGTGGAGTGGTGACAAGACCAATTCTCTTCACAAGATCTTTAGAAACAAAGTTCTTTTGGATACCGTTATCCACAATAATATGTAATGGATTTTTCTGAACCCATATCTGTGTATGGAATAGGCATTCTTATTCCTCATCATCAACGATGCTCGAGGCTATCAGAGTGATCAATGTTGAATCCAAAAGGGTCGTTGCATATGGGTCAAATTCTACAAGATATTTATTAGACAAGTCAGATGCTGACAATTTTTCCAAAAATGGCTTATGTGATTTGCATTCTAATGTATCATGCCATTATTAATTGTGATAATCACACCATTTCTAGGTAGGGGGCTTCTTTCTATTCCCCTTTGTATTTCTGAGAGTTTTTCTTGTGATAGTCTAGCTTTAGCAGAGTCAGCTGAGAAGGGTTTCTTGACTTGTCAGAGTCTGTTGGTGACTTCTTGTTGGATGTTCGACCTGTTGTCTTGGTTGCAAAATGTGCTTTTCCTTTTTGTTTAGATTCAAGCTTTATGGCATAGTGGAATGCATCCACAAGCATACTGACATTCATAGACTTCATTTCTTGCTGAATGTACAAGGATAATCTGCTGACGTACTCGAGGACAAGCAATTTCTCTTCTTCTTGGACTCCAAGTCTAACCATGAGTTGATAGAACTTGTTGGTGTAACTATGCACATACTGGTCTTTCCATTGCCTTATCTGTTGCCACTTCTTATACTATTGTTCAATGTACTTGGGCAGGTAGAACTCCTTTTAGATGTACATGACAAATTTATCACTTTTACTTCTTCAACAACCTCCTCTTGCTCGTCTTCAGAGGATTCTTCTTCATCACTATTTTCTATATTCTCTGAGTTCTTTCGCTCCATAGCTTCCATTCTAGCCCAGAGTTCTCTTAATTTTCTTTGGGTGTCTGTCCCTGCAGCTTGTCTTCCTCGACCACGTGCTCTAGGAACTCCATGTGCTTGTCCCCATCTTTGCATTATTCTCTACAGGTTCTGATAAGATCTCATACCAAAACTGATGGAAAATGAAAACTCGCAGACCTAAAGTTCTCTTAATCAGCCTAAATACTAATCAAAATCCTCATCTGCAATCCTTCCCTTCCGCAACTCCACCTTTCTGCAATATTGAGTTTTTGCAACTCGATCCTTTCCGCAATTGTGAGTTTTCACAACTCAATCCTTCCGCAACCGTCTTTCTGCAAGACTCTCTTCGCAAGATTCGTTCCGCAGGGCTCTTTTCCACAGTTTACAGATTCCGTATTTCGAGTACACAAAATTTCACAGCTGAACTTTTGCAACTTTGTGGCTGTAGCGGTCCTTTCCGCATGCAAACTGTGGAATGCGAGTCCTCCTTCCAACTTTTCCAAAGTTGGCTTCCACAATTCGATTTTTTTGAATCGTCGATTCTTTGCGGCCTCATTTTTTACCGTCGATTTGTTGCAGGTTGCAGATCTCAATTTCACGCTTGCAGATATTCACTTCCCCTTTGCAGAAATTAACCACAACCGTTGATATGCTAAATTTTACAGATTCTTTGATTATACTGTGACAATAGAGTTAATACATGGAATGATTAATTCATGATACAAAAACAACTCTACGATGTTGGGTATTTTTCAATATTTTGTTGAACCATCAAATCACACACGCACATAGACACAGAGAGCTTAAAATCATATTTTTTCTTATTGAAGGAATACATCAAATATATGAAAGCACACATATATTTTAAAGCTCTATTCTTCATTCAATGAACCAACACACTTACATACTCTCTATTTACCTTCCCTTATGCATGCTTATACATTATATCAACTACATTTAAATAGAGCTTCATCGACCTATCTTATCTGAATAGCAAGATCTGAACCCCTAAATAAGGAAATCTACAACTAACCTATCCTCGTGCAACCTCTTACAAGATTCGAGGACAACAATGGAAAATTGCTAGTTATTACAATCAAAATAAATCCTAACAACTAACCCTATCCTTCTAGAATTTGATTACATAGCAATTCAAAAACAACATTGACTGCTTACTCAAAAAACAGAGGACTTTGTCTCGATGATCCTGCATCAACCATTATCCCATGATTTTTCGTAAAATTATGGTCTTTGACCAAGAATAAAAAGGAGTTAAGACAAAAAAGAAAGAAAGAAAGAAAGAAAGAAAACAAAGGTTTATAAAAACCACATGTGGTTTTATAAACAAGCCATCGAATCGAAAAAGTAAAAATAAGAAGGATAAGAAGAAGAAAAGGGAGAGAAAAAAAATTTGAGATTTGAACTTGGGTGGGGAGGGTAACATTCCCTCTTCGCAAACACCCAATCTACACAAAATCCATAAATAAGTTTTAAGAAGAAAATAAGTCAAAGGGTCAAAAGAAGATATAAATACTACATTGTATTCTTGCAATTGTGACTATTATTATCGAAGAAAAAGAAGAACACAAGAAGTCGTGAATTATGCCGATTAAAGAATCAGAATTGTAGTTGCAATTACAAGTAATATTGGTAGAACTAGAACATTATAAAATGACTAATAATAATCTACAATTCAAGGTTAAGAAGCAACATATTCTTAGGGGATTCAACCAAATAGGAGAATAATCGCTTAACCGCTCAACTTGAGAGATTAACAAGTGATGACAAAGAACAAAATAAAGAAATATCTCACCTAAAAAATCAAAACCGAAGGTTGAAAATAAATAATGAAGAATTCAAAAAACAATATCAGATAAGGATGAAGAAATGTTACATTTAAAAATTTCACAATCAAAACCTTGAATACAATATCAAAAATTCAAAGAATGATAAAGAATCAACTTATAGATGCAATGGCGAATTTAGAAGAAGAAATAAAGTGTATAAGCAAGCTCATCATGGAGAAATATAATGAATTTGCACAAGTCTAGAGGAAGTTAAAAAGTCAAGAATCAAAGATATATCGATATCAACAACACATAAAAGAACTCCCGTAAAAATATGACGACACGAAAAAGGCGCACAAGTTGGAAATTATGAAAATCAATAATATGTTATCAGGCAATACTGAAGAAGTATTTCGACTAAGAAACCATAACAAAATTCTAGTTACGAAAATAAAAAAAATAAAAAACTACACTAGAGGAAATTTCAACTCAAAATGGGGCTCCTAAAAAAAATTAATAAAATAATAGTTAAAGTAATAAAATAATATTTATTAATTTTGGAGGAAGAAAATAAAAAAACTACTTTTTTGTTTGTATTTTTAAAATATCTCCCTATTCTTTTACTCAAATTTCGATCGAAAGAGCTTGTTGGATGAGGAATTAAATTCCGCATCCAACGAGTACCCACTCAACATACTTTTGACGGACCTCGCTACCCAAAAAACAAGAAATACCTGAAACATCACATTTTTTTAGGTATTTCTTGTTTTGGGGTAGCGGGGTTCGTCAAAAGTATGCCGAGTGGGTAATCGTTGGATGCATAATTTAATTCCGCATCCAACAAGCTCTCTCAATCGAAATTTGAGTAAAAACACAAGGAGATATGCCAAAAATACGAACACAAAAAGTAGTTTTTTTATGATACCTATCCCCAAATTTATATTAAAAAATTGTTTAAGGCCTATATGGTATTTCAAATTTAAATCAATTTCGTTGGCTAACACATGCTGACATGGAATTTGAATTAGAGTTAAAAGGCTCATTTTGAGTTGAAATTTCCTTTAATGTTCGGGAGTCAGAAAGAGTCAATGAAGATGTTGAAGGGAAAATATTTGAAAAGCAGGATTAAAATCATTGTCTGAGAAATATTAATCAAGAACTAGAGGAACAAATTAAGAAGCTAAAATATAATGAACAATCACAAGAAGACAATTTCAAGAATATTCAATATGTTAATAAGGTATTAAAGAATAAATTAGAGCAAATCCAGAAGGAATCATGGAAGCTCTGAGGAAAACAGATTCAAGTTGAGGATCAAGAAATAGATACACTCTCAATGAAATTATTATCAACCAATAAATCACCAGAAGCACAAAAGGTTGAAGTTCCTATAAACACTCAACAAGTGACTTGAGTACCTTATCGCCATCCACATCATAAAAAGAGAGATCGTGAAATTCGAAGACAAGTGATGGAAGTGCATCACCCTAAAAAAATTGAATTAGGATGGATCAAACTTTTTTTCATTTCGGAAGTTGTGATTAACACTTAGCAACTCATATCGTCATGTAGCCATAGTTATGACAAAATATACACCAAGGCCAAAAGTAAAGACGAGGAAGATTCTTCAATAGTGCTTTGAGGAAAAAGCATCTTTGAAGAGGAAGACAATGTTATAAAATATAAATATACATTAATTATATACAATATAAATAAAATATAATAATGAATGTAATATAAATAAAATATATAAATTTTAACTCATAAAAAACACATAAATAGTTATTAGTTAACTATTCTAAAATGTTGCATCCTTTCATGGTTGGTATCCAAAGTTCCTTTACGATTATTATATATATGGAACTCAATTTGTAATCTTTCATCATCTTTCATATTCATTATTTATTTGATCTTTTCAATGTGGAGTTATTTTCTATTGGTTGATTATTCATCTGAGTAATCCTTGAGAATATTCATATACAGATCTTACATAAGCCATGGGTGAAGAAATAAAATGCATTGAGAAGAACCAAACATGGGAGCTCGTAAATGTATAGAAAAATAAGGATGTAATTAGTGCCAAATGGATTTACAATATAGGAAAGATGATGATGGAAATGTGCAGAAGCACAAGGTAAGATTGGTTTCAAGAGGGTTCACACAACAACCTAGCATATACTTTAATGGAATTTTTGCACATGTTGCGTGAATGGACACAGTCAAAACAGTTTTGGCAATTTCTACACAAAACAACTCGTTTGTTTATCAAATAGATGTTAAATCTATATTTTCAAATGGTTATCTAGAGGAGGAAGTCTATTCGGAGCAACCACAAGGCTATGAAGTTCCATGACAAGAGCACAAAGTATATAGGCTAAAAAAGACATTATATGGATTGAAGTAAGCTCCTAGATCTTGGTACATTTGCATTGATTCATATATTACCCAAAGTGGATTTCACAGAAATGAAAGTGAACCAATGTTCTACATTAAGGTTAATGAACAAGATAACACATTAATTGTCTTCCTGTATGTAGATGGTTTAATTTTTACTAGTGATTGTGGCATAAAGAATTTTAGGTCAATCATGGAATGTGAATTTGAAATGATTGATTATGAATAATTTTCTGGCATTGAAGTCCAACAATATGAATGTTGTATATTTATACCACAGTAAAAGTATGCAAACACATTTTGAAAAGAGTTAATATGGCTAATTGCAAGGCAGCCCCAACACCAGTGATAATAGGATTGAAATTGGGCAAGAATGATGAAGGATCAAACATAGATCCTATGTTGTTTAAAAGGTTAGTTGGAAACATTATGTATCTTACTGCGACAAGGTTGGACATAATGTATGGAGTAATTCTATTCTCAAGGTTTATGGACTCATCAAAATAATCTCATTGGAAAGAAGGTAAAATAATTTTGAGGTATGTAAGTGTAAGAAAGGACCTTCACATTTGTATTCAACCTTAGTAAATTTTAAACTTATTGGATATACTGACAATGAAAATGGAGGCAGCATAGATGACATGAAAAACAAATTGAGATATACATTTAATTTTGGTATAGGCGTTGTGTCATGGGCTTAAAAGAAACAACCCATTATAACTCTTTCTTCAGTAGAGGAAAAATATGTCGCAGCAAGTTTTTTGGATGCAGAGGATGTTAAGAGACATGCCACAAAACTAGCAAGAACCCACAACCATTTATCATGACAATAGTACAACCATTGCAATATTGAAGAACCATGTGTTTCACAAGAGAACTAACAACATTGATACAAGGTATCATTTTATAAGAGAATTGGTAAATAACAATGAAATATGTTTAGAATTTTGCGGGTCTAAATATTAGTTGGAATACATCTTTACAAAACCATTGGAAAGGGACATGTTCCAGTATCTGCGAAGTTGTTTAGGAGTGACAAGTTCTGCACAGTGAGTTTTTCCATCCACAAAGCATGTTCCAACTCTGAAGCATTTTGTAAAATTTTGTTTTTAATGATCTAATGTCTTTCAAATCCTATCCGGCTCAGTCAAAGTCCGTAGAAGTATAGAATTGCCAGTAAATATGTTGGCAGGCACGGTGCATGCTTCCTTGTATTTATTCAGCCGTTTTTTTGCTTTGCAATTCAATATGTTAGGTAAATTTATAGTCATGAATTAGTTTACAGCCTTTAATGTTAGTCAGTAGCTTCCAATAGAAGAAAAATTCAGTCTTTGTATATGTAAAATAAGAATGAATGAAATACATAGGATATTGGAGAAGAATAGAGTAAGAGCAAAAGAAGAAGAAAAAAAAGCACGAGAAGTGTTGGAGAGCAGAAGATAGTTGTTTTTGGAAAGTATTGAGAGCCCAAGCTCTGTAAAAAGTGAAAAATCCAAGTAAAGTTCGAAGTCTATGTATGTGGCCGTAGTTTCCCTATTTTGTAGGGGTAAATATATATTATAAATTTTATGTGTTTATTTTCAAGAATGTTAAATATTGATGATGATGGTTAACGTCCCCTGAGACCAAACTTTGGTCTATCGGACCTAAAGAAGAGAATTAATTAGTTTTCTTTAAAGTTATATTTCTATGCTCAAAGAGCTTGGAAAGAAGTGTCCCGAGCTTACTATAATTTTGACAGGCTAAAAGGCTAGGAAAGTCGGTATTGCAACAAAGATTATGAAACTGGGATCTAATGTGGGTGTACGCAGGGAACTCTAAGAGGAAGTGATTTTCATCTTCAATGTTCTTACTCTCACAAAGGTGGCAGATCCTTTCTACCCATGGTGTTTTAGGGACTGTCCAACGACCAGTTTCACTATGGAGCTCATGCAAGTTCATTCTTATCTTAGCTATGTTAATTTTTTTCTTAGTACTGATCAAAACAAAGAGATACTTTTGATCTTCTAGAGTAGGGTTGATGACCTCCTTATAATATCTTAATTTCCTTTTAGCCTCGAGATCTTTCTCACACCACAATTTTTCTTTAAACTTAGAAGAAATTATATTTTTAATGTTATTAATATTATGCAAAGCACCATTTTCATCGATCTCCCAGTGATTTAACCAAGACCTGGTATCTTTATACCACCCACTCTTGAGCCTTAAGTGGTTTTGGGTGGAGTTTAAAGCTATCTTAGGGAGTCTATGGTCTCCCATGTTATTGATTTTGTTCTTGTATAACAGGAGTCTAGTCATAGCTAGGCTCTCGATGGGGGAAAGACCCACTTCTATAAGGAGAATAGGATAGGGTGTATTGTTTTTTATTTTGAGGTTATAAGTTATAAAACGCTTCTGGATTTGCTCGATCTTTCTCCAGGATTCTCTAGAGATACTGCAACCCCAAACCTCACACCCATACAAGATGACAGGAGTGACTAGAGTTTCAAAAAGGAGCTTCTTTTTATCCCACATCATGAGGTTTGTAGCTTTACAGTTATTTTCAAGACCAAAGTAAGCTTTCCACCCTCCGTTAATCCTTTTCTTAATGCTATAGTTCCAGTTGAGCTTGTGATGAATATCAATTCCTAGGTTCTTGTAAGAAGACACTTCCTCCAAGTTGCTATTGTCATACATAAAATTAGCGTATGTATCATTCTTGGATTTGATAATCATAACTTGTGTCTTGTCAGTGTTAACAGTCATACCCATGTTAGAGAAAAAATATTTGAGGAGTCGAAGCTGCTTATCAAGATCTGAAGAACACCTTGCCATAAGGACAATATCGTCAGCATAAAGAAGAAGGATGATGACTATTCCAGCTAAGTTCGTACCAGCACAACCTGCTTCTTCTAAACAACCCTCTAACTTATCAATGTAAATGCCAAAAAGGGTAGGGGAGAGGGGGAAACCTTACTTAACTCCGATATTACACTTAATATCTTTCGACCACCCCTCATTGCTTTTAAACTTGGAAATTACATTCTCGTAGAGCCTTATCACCGCAGCTCTCAGCTCGAAAGGAACCTTAAGCTCTTCTAACCTATTCCAAAGGTTATTTCTAGGTACCATATCGAAAGCCTTTCTAAAGTCCACAAAGCAGCAAAAGAGATTGGATTTATCATTGCGGCACTCCTCCATAATGATCCTAAGCATAATAAGGTGGTCCGTTGTTGAGTGATGCCTTCTAAAACCCGCTTGGCCTTTAGCCCGCTTACCTTCACTTTCAAGCCAAATGCTGATTTTCTTTTCCAAAATAATACCATATAACTTGGCTAAGAGGGGGCTTATCATAATAGTTCGATAATTTGAGGGGTTATTTGTATCCCCACTTTTAAAAATAGGGATAATGAGGCTCTGAGTCCAAGGTTTAGGGAACCCTTGCTTGACTGCTTGATTAAAAAGCTTGTGGATGTGAGGGATGAGGACAGGGCCTCCAATTTTTAAGATTCCTACCTGGTATCCTTCAATGTCCTTAGCGTTTCCATTAGCCAGACGCTTAACCCCAAAATCTATGTCTTTTAAAGAGAAAAATTCTTCCATTGCGAGGAGGGTTTCAAAGTGGTCTATGACATTCGGGGAGTCATAAAGATTATTAATATAGGAATTCCAGTCATGCATAGAAATTTTATTATTATCTTTAGTTTTTCTAGTTAGAATCTGCCTCTAGAATTTCTTAGGGGCCGTCTTAGAGAGGTGTAAGAGATTGTCTTGCCTTTTGTCAATATATTGCCTTTTTTTATTTTTAGTAAGGGATTTGTAATTTTTTATCTTGTTAATTTTAAGAGATTCATCAAGAGCTTCCTTAATCTCTCTCCTCGCATTTTTACAATCAGTATCATACCAAGGGTTGGATTTTCTATTCCTTTTATTACTCGAAACTTCAATTGAGAACTTGTTAATGGAATAAGAGAGGGTTGTGGTAAAATTATAATAAAGGTCTTCAATGTTGTTTGTACTTGATAAAGGAAGCAAATTAATTTTTAACTCATTTATATAAAGATCCTGTTTATTCCTATCAAAGATCAAGTTCTTTTGGTTATCAGGATTATCCTCTATGGGATCTCTATGGATGGCATAGTTGAGAGTTACCATTAAAGGTTTATGATCCAAATTAGGCTCATGGTTGTTTAGAACATCCAAATTTATTATATCGTTGTATAAAGAAATATCAGAAATAACATAATCTGCTACGCTGCTACCAAGCCCATGGATACAGGTCATCTGGCTAGAGCTAGGCCACTTCGTTAGATCATTGCAAATTATGAGATCTTGAGAACTACAGAGCTTGATTAACTCAGACCCAAACAAATTTTCCCCTAAATCTATAGAGCTTCTCTTGTACCTGCTAGCTAAAGTAAGGTCTTCATCTAACCAGAGAGGATTAGGGTTGGAATAATTGCTTAGGAGAATAGCTTGGTTGTTAGAAGTTCTAGCATTAAAATAGCCCATTAAAAGGATATTAGCTTCATTCCTAAGTCTAGAAATATCATTCTCTAGTCCATTGTAAGGACAATTTTTATCCAAATTGTTCTTCTTATAGAAGTTAGAGTTAATAAGGGAAAAATAGCATATAGCTATGTAGGTTTTTCTATTGTTGATGGCAGTGATTTCTATCCACATATACTGGTTGTGAGGGTCTTTTTTATAAAGCCTAGCATGGGGGGAGATGTTCTTCTTAATGTAACATGCTATACCCCCAATGCCTCTGTGAGGGGTTCGCTTGTTCCAGATTGACCAAAGCACAAATCCATCTATGTTAGGGACCCTAGATTCTGCGTGCTCCCAAGTTTCAACTAACAAAATAATATCAAATTCATTAGAAATCCAACTTAGCTTGGGGCCTTTGTTCGATGGAAAGCCCCGACAGTTCCAAGAAAGAATCCAGAGCATGTTGAATTGCTATTTATTACTATCTTTTTGGTTTCTATCTCGAATAACAGCTTTCCTATTTCTTATTATTGCCCATTTTCCTTCCTTCCTGGCTTCTTTTACCTTTTGACCCTCCTTTCTTAATTCTACTTGATCTTCTGGAATGAGATCTTCATTTATGAATATTCCAGTTCCTTTTAGACTTGAGGTTTTACTAAGTATGTTAAGTTTATGGTCAGTAGAGCTTACCTTTACCCGGATTAAGCTTCCTTTATTCTCAGTTAATTTCCCCAACCTTGTCGCTTCTATGAGACATGTTGTTTCAATTTGTAATCTATTGTGTAATTCTGTCTGGGCTATGGCTAAAGTATCCTCATTTTCCTCCTCTTTCAATCAGAAAATTATAATGTTCAAGGGCCTTTTGTTACGCTCATGGTCTAATTCTATCAATTTTTTCATTTTCTTCTTTAATGGGTTTGATATCTAATTTATCTGCCATATTATTTAGGGTGAGGTTGTTATTAACTTTTGCTTCTAGCTCCTTAATCATGTCCTTCATTTTAAGACTTTCTAAAGTATCGACGTCTCCTTGTTGGGATGTTTGGTTTGTATATTGGCTCTGGTTTTCTATAGCATGTAATCTAACCTCAAGTGTCTCCATTTTATTCTCCAGTATTGTTATTTTATTTTCTATTTGTTTTTGAATCTTGTTTTCAAGAGATGTAAATTTATTTTCCAGCATGGCTTCTAATTCTGTTTGTAGTCTAATTTCTCTTTCTTCTCTATGTTTCTCTAAAGACTCTAAATATTCATAAATGCTATTTAAAGTAATTGAGCTAGGTCTACCTTTGACAGTATTTGGTAGGTGCGGTGATTTATTCATATTTATGAGCAAATGAGCAGTAGATATGTATTAGAAAAGAAGATTTAAGGAATGTGTGCACCTGAGATTTGAATGCGAATCGAGCGGCTACCACAAAGCAGATCACAGATCGTAAACCCTTCAGAACATGCAAGATCACCTTCAGATATCACCTTCAGATGCAGGTTTCCTTCAGAGACTCAGATTGCCTTTAGAGATCGCTAAACCCTTCAGATCAGATCGCATTGAGTGTATGCATGGGGCAATGGCTCATATCGTAAGAAACTTATATTTTGTCCAGGATCCCAAGCATTAAGCTTCAAGATCAATCAACAAGCAAGATCACAATCTACATGTCCTACAGATTCTCCATAATTACTTATGTGAATGTTGTTAACATTTACCTTTTGCAAAAGAAATCAAGAATCTCCCATATTTCATCGTGTAACTTCAACACAAATCTCATTTTAATATTTTGGTTATTTGATAATGTGAGCTTGTCTTAGTGTAATTGTGTGGAAGTTTATCCCAAGTTACAAAGTAGTGAAATGTCTTTCTAACATAATAATTAATAAAAAAAAATATTTTAATTATAAAGTTCCACTAATAGTGGACTTATCTAAGTGGACTCATGTCTAAGGGCGAAGTGAAAAGTCTCTTTCACCTCGAGGTGAATGGTATATTTTATATAACAAAGAAAACTCTTCAATATCATAAGTTTGTCCAAGTGGGAGTTGGTCGAAGTTAAATGTCTTTCGAAAAATTTAATTGAAGTTAATTTGGTGGGAAATAAAAATTTATCAAAGTAATCTAGTAAAAAAAAGGTGAGGTTTTTCTAACTAAGTGTGTCGAAGTTAAAAAAAAAGGAAAACCCAATATTTATTAGGCAGTAAATGAAGTTAATTGTCACAACGGATGTTGTATTGCCTTGGATTTGCTCACAAACATATCCCAGTCGAGATTGACTATAAATGGTGAATTTGTCATCAGTCCATATACATTAATATATATTTTTTCTTGATATATATATTAATGATATTAGAGAGATTCTAGAGTGTTTTAGAGAGTTGAGTAGAGTCTAAGATAGTGTATAGCTAGGATTTATTTCATGGTTTATTTTTATGCATTTTATTAAAATGATGGTTAAAGAAAGGGGTAACAATTTTTTTTCATAATAGTTTATATATATATGTATATATTAAATAGTATTTGTTTAAAAGCTAATCTTTATCACAAAACTAAGTGGCTCTTTTTGGAAGGGTTACCAACCACTTTTTTTTTCCAGAAAAAAAAAACTTTTTTGATATTCATTATTGAATAAAAAAAGGCATCCCTTACTTCTCCAAAATTTACAGAGATCCTACAACAAGACATAGAAAATCACTGTTGGGCACCATTTTTACCTATTTTTGCCATCTAAATACCTTCCAGTTTTCTCCATAAACCTTCATACTTGATCCATAAAACCTTAATTTCATCCACAAAACTTTGGTCAAAGGTATAAATGTTGTTTCTTCTTAACAAATTGAATTATGAGATTTTTAAGGCATTAAAATTAAGGTTTTATTCAAAATTACAGAATGTGCTAACTTCCTGTAATTTCTCCTAGGTTGGATACTTGTAGGCTAGGTAGGCGCAAATTGAGAGATGGGAGGAAGATCCTCAATGTCCAAGGATGGTTAAACTTCTAACGAACAGATGATATGGTTTTCACAGGTGTCGAGTCCATGCCGGTCAAAGACGACCACCTGTGCTACCACTTAGCATAAAAATAGGACAGTTTCGATTCTGTTTATTTTGATGGATCTGATGGAGGATCTCGAGGGTCGCATATCATTATGATTCCTCCAGATTTGTAGCATTTCTAGTTTTTTAAAAATTGTATAAGTATTTGATTTTACAGAGGATAGAAACCCCCTGGATCATAGACGTATGGTTTTGAAATAAAGATTGTGGATTTGATAAATTATGGTGTATGCCCAATTCTATATGGTGAATTCGATTGAGTTCTAGAGATCTATGATTTTCTCTACGTGTGTAAACGAAGCATTGGAGGCCCCCCTTTCCCAAGTCTGCACACATCTTTCTATATCATTGCATGTGGTATGTTTTAATTAAATCCTGTAGAAGTCGATTTTCCTTATTTTAATTACTCATACATTGCAAAATGAGTTAGATTGTTTGAACAGGGTTATGAGCTATGTTATTTAAATGTTTAAATGCTGCAGGAATGATTTAGATTGCTTATTCAATATCAAATTACTGTGCATTGCTTATTCAATATCGAATTGCTGAGGATAGTTATACATTGCAAATGTCTTCTTGTAAAGGAAATCAATGATTGGTTGCTTTCAACAATGACATAATAGGCAGTGTATTGTGATCTATTTTTAGGATTTAGCTTCAATTTGTTTTTATCTCAGAATATTTCACATATGAATTGCTGTTTAAACTCAGAGATCAAATGAAATTGATTTTGTAAGGGAGGTTTTGCATTTCAAAGTCACAACATTCTAGCATTCAATAGATTTGTTTCATAGTTAAACTAAATTTCCAATCAGGTCTAGCTTTGAGTCTCTATATTTGGGATATGCCTCTAAGTATACAAACTTCGGATTGACATAAACTTAAGGTCTAATTTACACTAGTAGATTGGAGCCCAACATTTGGCGCTGTTGCCAGGGAGGCATTTTAGAAGTAGACTTAAGAACTTTAGTTCTCTTATAAAAAGAAAATTTCAAAAACACATAGTAGATTTTAGTTTTATGTCAAGTCAAAGAGACGAGAAAGGAAGATTTATCAAAAACCCCCCCAAAATAGAAGTAACAGAAACTTCTTTATCTGATAAAAAAGGACTCATTACAACTATTGATACTTTTGAAATGGCTGAAGAAGAAACATCAAAAGGGTCAACTGTAGAACAGAGAAGGGAGTATGAGAGAAGGTTAGAAATGGAAAATAAACTAAGACAAGAGAGAAGGGAAGAAGAGAGGAGAGATGATAGGGAAGAGGAAAGAATGTATGAAAGGGATGAAAGAGCAGAAGAAGATCAGGAAGCCACCTTTAAATTCCCCATCTTGGACACTAGCATCATCCTAGGGGAAGAGGTGAAGATGAAAAATATTCCACCATCTGTCCTACCAAATATCTATGGTATGACTTCTAAAGATCCAGATTCTTTCCTATTCGAATTTGATATCTTGTGTCAAACCTATGGATATACTGATGACACCCACAAACTTTGTCTTTTCCCTGCTACTCTTAAAGCAGCTTCCTTGAAATGGTTCATGGGATTAGGAGAGCATTCTATAACTAGCTGGGATGAGATGAGGGAAATTTTTCTTAGGAAATATCAGGCATATTGTAGATCAAAGGATTTAAAAGATGACATTTTCAGAATGTCTCAAGAGGAAGATGAAAGCTTGGAAGAGTATCTAGAAAGATTCTCATACAACTTGTAGAAATACAAATACAATTCCTTGATACCTGAGATCACTTGGACAATATTTTTAAAAGGAATAAGAGAATAATACCTTGATATTTTGAATGTTATGGGAAAAGGTGACATCTCCTACTTACCCTTTGATGAGATACAAGACTTATGTCAGAAGTATTCAAGAGGAAAGGCTAGAAATGGGAAAAGGGATGTAACTTCCAAAGTAACTAAATCTACAACCAGTGGAATATCCAGAGCTAAACTTGGGAATCTGTTAGAAGATTTTAAGACTGATCTATTGAGTACCTTAGGCACATAGGTCGAAACATCAAGAACAAATAAAAGACAAGAACAACAAGATCAACAAGATCAAGCCCTGTCTATTTTTTTCCCTAAATGTAGAAAGAAACACCCATTAAAAGAATGTCCTTTAAATACTGTTCAAATTTGTGGCTTATGTACTGCAAATCACAAAATTGATGATTTCCCCAGATTGAAAGATTTGCAGGCAGCCCGAATGGAGGAGAATCAAAGCATGGAGTCTCTCTATTTTATGGGACAACGAAGACCTTGGCAGCCACGTTTTTTAGGTATGTCTCAATATCCTATGCAACAGTTTTATTCAAATTATCAAACTCATGTTCAGAACTCATGGAGTGCACCCATGCCCTGGAAAACTTGGTCTCCTCAATTAGCCCAATATGCTCCAAATTGGCTAGGGTATACTCATGGTAACCAGACATATCAATAGGCCTATCTATTTCCCTATAAACAACCTTCTGCATATCCCCAATACTAGTAGAATCAAGCCCCATTTTTCCAACGTCCCAATCTTGCTCCTCAACTAGGCCAACAACATCAACAGCTTCAATTGCCATCCAATCAGCCTCCACCTCGACCAAAACAATTGCTAGCCCAGCCAATACCAAATCCAAATAATAAAATGGATAAACCTATGTATAATGATGATGGAATGGAACTCCCCTACTCAATCCTCCCACTTCAAAATATCAACTTAAGATCTGGAAAAACTTTACAAAAGAATCTCCTGTTATTTTAGAAGAACAAGCAAAAAATGAGAAAAATCCAAAAAAATTAAATATAGAAAAGTCACACTTAGAAAAGTCACACTCAGAAAATCACAGTAAAAATGGGAAAACATTAGTACCTTATATACCTCCCTTTCCAGAAAGGTTGGTCAAGGAAAAACTTTCAATCTCCCTACTTGATTTTGATGTTTTGAATGAGTTAACCAATGTATGTGTCAAAATTCCCCTACTGCAGGCTATAAAGGATATTCCAATCTATACTAAAGCAGTTAGGGAATTATGTCTTAATAAAAGAAGGAAGGATCCATCAAAAATTCATGTGGTAGGAAAATTAGTAGGATTAATGTCTAACACTGTTTTTATTGAAAAGTATGTAGATCCTAGAATCCCAATGGTCACAATTACTGTTAACAATTTTTCAATTCCAAAAACACTGATTGATTTAGGTGCTGCCATTAATGTCATGACACTAGAGACAATGGAATACCTTCACTTGAAAAATATCAGACCAACCACTACAGTTTTGGAACTAGCTGACAAATCTAAAATCACACCTAAAGGGATCTTAAAAGATATCATTGTTTCTTTAGATTCCTGGGAGTATCATGTAGATTTTATAGTGCTGCAACCAAAGTCTAATCTAGGAGGGCATCCATTGATTCTGGGCAGACCCTGGTTGGCAACAGCTGATGCTTTCATAGGGTGTAGACGAGGAAGTATGCTCATTTCACATGGGACAAAGAGAAACCAAATTACACTTTATCCTTTTGCCCAGTGACCTTCTGTATTAGATCAGTTATCATGGATTAATGAGACCAAAGATCAGGAAGAAGAAGTAATTCATCCTGTCCTAAGTATCAATCAGTTCTTTGATTTTCAAGAAGAAAACAACGAAGATTTGCTAGATTACTTCATTGCTGAACCTGATATTTCTGAAGAATTAAGAGACATGCAATATGCTATAGCATATCAAGTTTTGGGATAGAATTTTCAGAAAAATTGCACAGTACATTCTTTAGCATTGGCACCTCATGATATTTTTAATGTCCATTCAATCACTGATGTCCAAAGCAAAACAGTTGAAATCAGTCTAGGAAAACATTTGAATATCAGTGCACATCTTACTACATCACAAGAAGAGCAGTTGATTTCCTTACTGAATAAATATTCCCATGCATTTGCTTGGGAATACACTGACATGCCAGACATTCATCATGAAACATGCACTCACCACATTTACAAAGATGATAAAATCAGACCTCTTAGACAACCTCAATGTAGAATGAACCCCATACTAAAAGAGATAGTTAAGGAAGAATTGCAAAAGTTATTAAAGGTAGGATTTATCTACCCTATCTCTGATAGCCAATGGGTTTCTCCCTTGGTTGTTGTTCCTAAGAAAAATGGCAAATGGCAGATATGTTTAGATTACAGGGAGTTAAACAAGGCAACACTAAAAGATTATTTCCCATTGCCCTTTATTGATCAAGTGTTAGATGCCTTAGTTGGAAAAGAATATTTTTCATTTCTAGATGGTTTCAATGGATATAATCAAATTAGCATTGCAAAAGAGGACCAGGACAAAACTACCTTTACATGTCCCTGGGGCACATATGCCTACAAGGTTTTACCTTTTGGCTTATGTAATGCCCCAGCTACCTTTCAGAAAGCAGTCTTGGCCATTTTTGCAGATCTAATTCATGAATGTGTTGAAGTCTATATGGACGATTTTTCTGCGCATGGAAGTGCCTTTGAGGATTCCTTAGCAAACTTGGAGAAAATTTTAAAAAGGTGTGTTGACTCAAATCTTTCCCTTAGCAACAAAAAGTGTTTTGTGATGATGACTGAAGGGATAGTTTTAGGACATCACATTTCTTCATTTGGAATAAAAGTAGATCCTACTAAAATTCAAACCATTGTAAATCTATCTGAACCAACAACTCAAACAGATGTAAGAAGCTTTTTAGGGTATGCAGGCTATTATCGTAGATTTATTGCAAATTTCAGTAAGATATCTCTACAATTGTTTAAATTACTTTCAAAGGATGTACATTTCAAATGGGATACTAACTGTCAATCTGCATTTTTAGACACTTAAAGAGAAGCTCTCAACTGCTCCCATTTTAAGGGGACCAAATTGGACATTGCCCTTCCATATTTCTACTGATGCATCTAATACTACAATAAGGGCCTCTTTGGGACAAAAAGAGCATACTATGACTTATGCTATTTATTTTATCAACAAAAATCTAACACCTGTAGAATTGAATTATACAGTAACTGAAAAGGAGATGCTAGTAGTAGTTCATGCTTTGAACAAATTCCGTCATTACATTATTGGCTATGAAATTTTTGTCCACACAGATCATTCCGCTTTACAATATTTGATGAATAAATCTTTTACTAATGGTCGGATAACCAGATGGTTACTATTAATGCAGGAATTCAATATCACTGTTTTAGATCGGCCTGGACGAGAAAATAAAGTGGTAGATTTCTTGTCTCGCTTACACAACACTGGTGAGGTTGTTCTTGTTTTAGATATTTTTCCTGATGAACACTTGTTTGCAATTTCTGTTATCACTCCTTGGTATGTTGATATTGCCAACTATTTATCATCAGGACAGCTACCTCCATCTATGTCATCTAAAGAAAAGAAAAAGATTATTAAACAAACTGCTAGACATATATGGGTCAATGGTGATCTCTTTTACACAGGATATGATATAATTATTAGGAGATGTGTACAACAAGATGAATTTTTAGATATTTTGAAAGCATGTCATGATGAACCATGTGGTGGCCATTTTGTAGAGAAAAGAACAACATACAAGATACTCAATTTGGGGTATTACTGACCTTCTATTTTCAAGGATTCTAAGAAGTATGTTAGGATCTTTGATACTTGTCAATGGATGGGAAAACCAGTCCGATCTGATGAAATGCCACTCCAACCACAAATCCTAATAGAACCATTTGAAAAGTGGGCTCTTGATTTCATTGGTCCGATTCATCCACCATCACAAGGAAAGAAGTACATTTTAGTATGTACCGACTATGTTACAAAGTGCGTGGAAGCAAACCATTACCAAGAGCCACATAACAAACAGTGGTAAACTTTCTTTTTGAAGAGATATTTGTCAGATTTTGGGTTCCTAGAGAGATTGTCACTGATCAGGGTGAACAATTTACTTCTAAGCTAGTGTAGGAGATAGCAGCAAAGTACAAGATTAAGCACAGAAAATATACACCTTACCATCCACAAGCCAATGGCCAGGTGGAATCTACAAACAAGACTTTGGAAGGAATCATCACCAAAATTGTCCAGATGCATAGAAAGGATTGGTCAGCTAAGCTTACTGAAGCTTTATGGGCATATCAAATTACTTGGAAAAACAGTACTGGTTTTTCTCCTTATCAGCTCGTTTATGGTAAGCAAGTCCTCTTTCCGATAGAATTTCAAATTCATACCTTTAAGTTAGCAGCATATTTTGGGATGAATCTTTCTGAAGCATAGCAAGAAAGGATACTACAATTGAATTAACTAGATGAGATGAGATAGGCTGCAATAGAACAAAATATTTTGATACAACAACAGAGAGCCCAATGGCATGAAAATTTTATCTAAAAGAAACAATTTCACATCGGTGACTGGGCCCTATTGTTTGATTCAAAATTCAAGGACTTCAAGGCCAAGTTCACAACTCATTGGCTTGGTCCATATGAGATTGCAGAGGTATATGACAATGGCTCAGTCAAGCTCCAAACAATCGATGATGAAGCACATACATTTGTGGTCAATGGCCATCGGCTCAAACTCTACACCAAGCCTATCAACAAAGAAGATTTCATACAGCAGATTTCACAGCAATGGGAGATGGAAGTGCTGGATAAACACACTGGTGTTTCTCCTTCACTTTCTTCTTAGCCATATTTCTGATTTGATAAAAAAAAAATTACAAAAAACAAAAAAAGAAACAAAACACAAAGACAAAAAAAAACAAGAAACAAAAAAAGGGATTTTAGTTGTGAAAACCAGGCAACTGGCACAACATAAACTCGAATTTTCCTTGGAAAACCAGGTTTGCTTGGCCATTGAAAATTCACAAAAATATTTTCACTTTCTGGCATTAGCAATTTCATGCCTCATAGGCAGTTTTTTTTGCATAATAAAGATCTTGTTTGACTTGAGGAGAAGTCAATAAATAGGCCTATGAGGGGGATAAGCATTTCATGCTTTCTATTTTTTTCTTCTTTCTTGGAACCCTCCAAGCCCTTTTTCCTATGCAGAGGGACTTGAATTCTAGTTTAGCAGAAGGAATCTGAGATAGTTCCAATCCTTTTCCAAATGCAGAGGGACTTGACTTCCAGTTTAGCAGAAGGAATTTGAGATAGTTCCAAGCCTTTTCCAAATGCAGAGGGACCTGAATTCCAGTTTAGCAAAAGGGACCTGAGATGGAAGACATTTTTAAGAGAAGACATCAAAAGGACATATGTGAATCATGAACAAATTGCAAATCGGCTACATCAAGCAGCAAGCTCAGCATAAAGGGATATCAAGCAAAGTCTGTAAGGATTTTAATTTTTATTCTTTAAAAGTTACATGATTTTTTGTTTTTGATTAATGACATATCTACCTATCCTCATAAGCTTGACTGTCTACTATATCACCTTCACAATCCATGCCAACATTCCATTCACTTCTCATTATCCTACCCTAGGTGTCAAAATGGTGGTCAAAATCAATCCCAGAAGCAAACTTTAAATTTTCAAAACTTAAACTGCATTCTACAGGCTGGGTTTTCTTCTCAACAGGAAGATAAATGTTTTAAAAAAAAAATGGAATTCAAATGTTTTTATATTTTCATTTATATACTCCAGATATTAGTGCATTATGCATTAAGTTAAAAATATATATGGAATATGGGTCATAGAACATTTGATATAAGGAATGGCTGTGTGTATTTACAAAAGGTGAAAAGAGTTCACTCCAAGTAAAGAAATCCCTTCCTTGCAACTCATTAATCAAACACTGGGGTATGAAAGGGAATTGGAACGCATTGTATAGAGATGGAATGGTTCTAACTTTGCCTTCAATCTTTGTCCTTGAGAAATTTGTACCTGAACTAGTGACGGGGATATAAAAAATGGCATGTTCAGATAATGATTGTAAAAGACGTGGGAATCACAGTTGTATGCTCCCACGAAAATATATATGTGCCTAGAAAATCGCATTGCAAACTTATGACACTGGGAGTGCATATCACAATGGTCATTTCATTTTGATCATTTCCCAGAATTCACTCTTCCATCGGTAGACCCGATTTCTGTATAGTGCAAAGGCATATAGGGATAATATTTCACAGTGAAAAGAAGGCGTGTATCACAAAGGAAGGATGCGGGCACTAGCTTTCTGAAGAATGCATATGCGTAGGAGAAATTTTGAAGCAATAATGCCAGAGGAGAGGTAAAACTTGAATCTTTTTCCAAAAGAATTTGCTAGATCAATAGAGCAATTCTAGTTTCAGAGTATCATTTTGAAATACGAAAACATTTACAGAAGTTAAAAGTTTCAAAGCTGGGGTTTTCTACTGCATATTTCTTTTCCTATTAAAATTGAAAAATGGTGTCTAGATTGGAACCAGAGAAATTTGATTCCACTATTATTCATGAGAAATGTATGGAAAATTTTGAGAAGAAACAGTGGGTGACTTTTTTTGAAAATTTTGATGGGCACAATGACAATGTTAGCCTAGCCTTTGCTGACTCGTTTGATGGAGAAAGGGCTACAGTGGGAAATTTGAATTTTAGACTGTCTAAAGACATTTTGGCATAGATCGTTGGCTTACCACAGCAAGGAGAGAGATTATTTAAAACCAAACAATTCAAGGAGAAGGCATGGAAACCCTTTCTGTGCAGGTCAAGGGTAGGATCAGTGAACTGGAATAAGGGAATACCAAGGAGCTAGTTGGTTCATCCCTGGGACGAAATAGTCTATATCATCCAAAGATTCATCACCTATGAAGGCCAATTTAGTATTGTATATCTTTATCATGTCAAGCTATTGTAGCATCTGAAGGGTGATTGTGAGATTAAAATGGCCCATTTTTTATTAAAGAGTCTTTCCAAGATAGCTAAGGTTGTTCAAAAGCGTGCAAAAGATAAATTAACAAGCCTTTTCCATTGTGGGCTCATCAAAATAATCATCACATATGAGTTACAGAAGCAAAACCTGACATGGAAAGAATTTCTAATTCATAATCAGTTTGAAGAACAAGAAGAGCTGCCTGAAGAAGGTTTGAAAGAAGACAAACTGTTGATGATAACATACCCCAAGGATGGAGAACAGAACCCTAAAGCAACAAGCTCAAAACTGCTTAAGGGGAAAAAGAAAGAAAGAGAGGTATTGATGATCACAGATGATGAAGACAACTCTGAGGCAACAAGCTCAAAACAGCCTCAAAGAAGGATACGAACCAGGAGTGTGATGAAAGAAGAAAGTCAGTTCCAAAAGCAAGATCAAATCTTCACCACTTATAAGAAAAAGCCAAGGAAGCATCGGCAAGCTCGAAATAAGTCAACACTAGAAGAGGATGATGAAAGCCAGCAGAAACAGTATGAATACATACAATCCTTGGAAAGTCAAGAAGAAAGTCTGACAGGTGAGATAGGGCAAGTCCATGAAGAAAAAGATACCCAAGAAACTAAGAAGATTTCAGATGAAGTGATAAAGCAGACTAAAAAAATCAATCTCTTCTTGGAGCAGCAAGAAAAAGAAGAGAAAAAGCATCCAAGACAGGAAATATTAAATGATCCAGCTTCTCCTTTCTTAGAGCAACACATTATGGAAAAAGAAAAGAAGGGAGATTCAGTACAAGAGAATGAAGAATTGGGGATGGACACTAATTCTATGCAGCCTCCAATGAAGATGGAAAAGAAGAAAACTTCCAAAAATAGTAAAAAGATTAAGAAATTGAAATTGGAAGTAAGGGAATTAGAACTGAGGAATGAAAAGTTAAAAGAAAGGAACATGAAGCTTAAATTTCAAAGGGCACGAATCTCCAAGCATGCATATAGATGGTATAAACAAAAGAAGACTTACAAAACCAAGTATGAGAAACTGAAAGTCCTTTATGCATCTCAAACTTCTATAGATGCATCCTCTCAGACAGGAGATTAAAAGCAGAGGGCCAACAACAAAATTATGGTCATGATATAAGCAGGGTCAAATTTTTGAAACTACTTTTTTGTGCATGAGGACATGCAACAACTTCCTCTTGGGGGAGATGTTGGGCACCATTTTTACCTATTTTTGCCATCTAAATACCTTCCAATTTTCTCCATAAACCTTCATACTTGATCCATAAAACCTTAATTTCATCCACAAAACTTTGGTCAAAGGTATAAATGTTGTTGCTTCTTAACAAATTGAATTATGAGATTTTTAGGGCATTTAAATTAAGGTTTTATTCAAAATTACAGAATGTGCTAACTTCCCGTAATTTCTCGTAGGTTGGATACTTGCAGGCCATCTAGGTGCAAATTGAGAGATGGGAGGAAGTTCCTTGATGTCCAAGTATGGTTAAACTTCTAACAAATAGATGATATGGTTTTCATAGGTGTCGAGTCAATGTCAGTCAAAGACGACCACCTGTGCTACCACTTAGTATAAAAATAGGACAGTTTCAATTTTGTCTATTTTGATGGATTTGATGGAGGATCTCAAGGGTCGTATATCATTATGAGTCCTCCAGATTTGTAGCATTTCTAGTTTTTTAAAAATTGTATAAGTATTTGATTTTACAGAGGATAGAAACCCCCTGGATCATAGACGTATGGTTTTGAAATAAAGACTGTGGATTTGATAAATTATGGTGTATGCCCAATTCTATATGGTGAATGCAATTGAGTTCTAGAGCTCTGTGATTTTCTCTACGTGTGTAAACGAAGCATTGGAGGGCCCCCTTTTCCAATTCTGCACACATCTTTCTGTATCATTGCATGTGGTATGTTTTAATTAAATCCTGTAGAAGTCGATTTTCCTTATTTTAATTACTCATACATTGCAGAACGAGTTAGATTGTTTGAACAGGGTTATGAGCTCTGTTATTTAAATGTTTAAATGATGTAGGAATGATTTATATTGCTCATTCAATATCGAATTGCTGAGGATAGTTATACATTGCAAATGTATTCTTGTAAAGGAAATCAATGATTGACTGCTTTCAACAATGAGATAATAGGCAGTGTATTGTGATCTATTTTTAGGATTTAGGTTCAATTTGTTTTTATCTCATAATATTTCACATATGAATTGCTGTTTAAACTTAGAGATCAAATGAAGTTGCTTTTGTAAGGGAGGTTTTGCATTTCAAAGTCACAACATTCTAGCATTCAATAGATTTGTTTCATGGTTAAACTAAATTTCCATTCAGGTCTAGCTTTGAGTCTCTATATTTGGGATATGCCTCTAAGTCTACAAACTCCAGATTGACATAAACTTAAGGTCTAATTTACACTAGTAGATTGGAGCCCAACAATCACTAAGCCCCTTTTTCTATCCATAACCAAAAGCACCAAAAGATTCAAATACTATGTCTACAATAGGAATTCTGAAAGACACAAAAGAAAAAATAAGATGCCCCTTGGCCTCACCAGGTCACAAAAAGATATAAGAAAACTCATGTCTTCAAACTATTACAGGGAAATTTGAAGAAACAGTTATCAAAAGGATAACATAACAAGGCAATCACTCAATAATGAATGGGCCTTCCACTGAGAAAATCCCCTCAATCACTTCTTGAAAGAAAAGCTTTCCAAAAACATAAGAAGTTGCCAATTTTGATAGGCTGTTTGCTTCACGGTTGTACTCTCTGGAAATATGCATGAGGGAGAGGCTGAAAAAGGACTTTTCGAGAACCAAGTAATTATTTTGCACCAACTCTTCAAGTTGATGACCTCTAAGTTGAAAGAACCTTTTATCCATTCTATAACATCCTTTGAATCTCCAAAGATAATCAAGGAATCAATTCCACAATTCTTTGCAAAGAAAATAATCCCCCAAAGACCAAGAAGTTCATCTCTTGTATTGCTCCCCTTGTCACCTCCCATCCAGATATTGAAAATATGTTCATTTAATTTCATATCCATACCACTTCCACATCTCCCTTCCTTCGACGAACCATCAAAGAAACCTACACCTACAAAAAGAGACAAGAGAGGCTTGTGTAGGACCTTTTTAGAAGAAATCCTTATATCTGTCACAAATTCTTTAAAAAGAGAGAGACTCTTTGTAACAATGAAATCGACATTTGGAACCAAATAATTTATTTGGAACCAACTACTTTACTTGTGTCTCTGCAAGTATATATAAGATTAACCATTAATAATATGATTAATATAGAATTCATTATTTTTTTAAAATTTTTTATATCTTCAAAATTTATACTTCAAAGAATTTGATTTTTCTAGGCTAGTAGTAAACTATAGTAGTTAATATAGTGTTTTATAGAATTAAGGATTAATAATATGATTAATACATCTGTTCGCACTGGAATTGAACCAAAGGTTGTGGAAGGGCTCACTTTCGAGTAACAACAAAACCGCTTTTGGCTGCGCCTCCAGCCCTGCGCAGTCAGAGAGGGATCTCTCATTCATCACCGGAGCAGCTCCACATAAGGTTGTCAGTCTTGTGTGTCACTAGAGTCTACTTCGCATAGGATATTCAATCGGTATGATCAGGGGGCTAGGATCCTGAATGGGGCAAAGTGGGTCAAGGTAGGTGCATGGTGGGGTTATCGAGGTTAAAGGACCATGGGAAAATGGAGTCGAAACCTGTGCAAGAAATGATTACCGATGGAAAGAATGACGAAAGGTAGCAAACGGAGGAAAGATAGCTACTGATTTCTCAATTAGGAGATTTTAGTGAGTATTTTGGAGGACAAGAAAGAACAGTCCATCTCATGGAGCATCGGTGACATGAATTCCATGAGACTTTAGAAGAACCATTATTAATGCCTGGAACAACAGTCGGAGCGTAGCAAGTACGAAATTTGGAACCACTATACCCTATGTTACAGGCATGAAAGTAATAAACAAAATGGAGTGAAAACAAGGAAACACAATTTACACGTAAAGAAAGCACTTATTGGGAAAAACAACAACACAGGAATATCTGTTGTGAATGACAGTCTTCCATTGCAATTTTATTCATACACGGGTATCAAGCGTTTACAAATAGGGGCCTCAACCTGGGATTGTTTCCCAATCCAATTCTCTAACTCCTTTTCTCCCTCTATCGGGAACATTTTTATACAATCCTAATGCTGAGACTACAGAATAAAAAACTGTTATAAGTCGCCATCCGACGTTAACAGTGCAAAGACTGGGCTATCACCACGTTTTACAAATATAAACAAACATTATGGAGACGGAGCGCGTGATAACGCAGGCTGACAGCACAGAGCCTCCCACAATCTTGCTTTGTGAAAATGACTCCCACGCGACGTGCTGATGAACGATTATTTGCACAGGTTGCCCTGGACCCATTTTGGGTCTCCTTGTCCAGCTAGAGGCTACTGATCAAAGGCTGACAAGAAGGCCCAAATCCTTCTCTCTACCATTCTCCCGGCCTCATCCTCCATCTAGTAACATTGTTATAGGAGGAGGCTGGAAAGAGGGTGGCCGAACGCTAGGTGATGACAAGCGACTTAAGAAGCTTATCATCCTTGTACTATCTTCTTCCTCCTATGAGGAGGATCTTCCCACGAGCCATGCAGGTAGGTGTGCACCTGTCCCTCTCTTTTCTCATGACTAAGCAGCCAAATGGAACCCCCAGGAATGGAATTGGAGGCATCGGCCAATCTGCTATGAGGTAGATTACACGTGTGAACGCCCCCTCCGCTATCATTTCCACACAATGGGAGATTTGCACTTCGGGAGTCTTCTTTAGCCGTTCGATCAAAGGAAACTTTTGTATCCACCGTCCACATTCCACTTATCCCGCCGCCAACCTTTGTCTTCGGTACACCGTGGGCGGTTTGGATCATGATACGTTCTGAGCCGTAGATCGAGGTTAGCCCTCATGCAACCGTCAATCGGAATGGGCCCCACCATTTTTCACAACGGAGAACTCAAATATTCGCCCGTGCGGGTTCCCCCTGTGAAATGAACCGTAGTCGCTGATCTTTTCTCGCTTTTATCACAGCCGTTGATCCTTTTGACCTCTACGCCTTTTTGCGATTTGAGATTGCGGTTTTACCCGCACAAGTATGGATTGAGAAATCACTGTAGGCCGTAGATCTGCCCCAAGCCACATCTCAACCATCGAAAGCTTCCGGTCATTAAAGGATTTTGCGATCCGGGAAAGGAACTTGGACCGTGCATGTTTGTCCACGCGAAGTGATCCGGAACTGTTGATTTGCCTTTGATCAATCGCAGCCCTTGAATATGGATCGCGCCCAATGTCACGATACACTTGCCGCTTTCATCGTTGAAGGATGGTCACACGAGATTCGAGGGGTTGAGACCCTTACCGAACCTCTGTCAAGCCCTCGAATCAACTGTTAAAACGAAGTGTTAACAACATCTTTAATTATTCTTTTTAGATTTTGTATATGTTCAAAATTTATACTTGAGTAAATTTGGATTTTTTTTTGTTAATTTTTTTTTCTATTTTCCATATACTAAGTTATAAAGCATTTTTTTCCTTTATATGCAATAATCTAATGTTCAATAGAAATTAATATACTTTTCTATAGTCTTTAAACTTGTTAAATATATTTTTTAATTTTTAATTTTAATTTTTTTCTTAAAAGTAAAGAATTTGGTAATATATTTTTTTAATTTTTTCTTAAAAGTAAATAATTTGTAATATATTGTTTTAATTTTATATTTTCTTAGAAATGAAGAATTTTCTAATATATATATATTTTTTTCATTTTAATTTTTTCTTGGAAGTAAAGAATTGTGTCGTTATCAAATTTGAGAACAATTTTAGAATAAAGTTAAGAGAATATATATTTTTATTGAAAAATAAAAAAATATTTTTAAATAATGTTAAATGTTTTTTTATAATAAAACTGTTTTTTTAATGATAAATGTATGTATTTTATAATAAAACTTGTTATAGTTAAAAAAATTAAATTTATTAAAACTTACAATAAAAAATATATATAAATTATTTAAATTTATGGCATAGGTTTTCAAAATAAGATATATGGAATATAACAAATGTACTATTAAAATTTACAGTTACAAATAAAGTTTGGTACTTGAATTAAAAATATATATACTTAACAAATTAAAAAAATCTTTTACATTAAAGTTGGATTTATGATGTTTTAATAAATACAATTAATTTATCATATTAATAAAATATTTGGATAATGTCAAATTTTGTTTGCTCATTTAATTAAAAGGTGGTGGGTATTCTCACTTAAATTCAAACCCCTTTAAAAATGAGCTAATTGAAAAAAGACAGCTACATAAGGCAAAATTTCATCACCTTTACTACACTGAAGTCAAAGGCTAGAATCCAAACCCAATAAGATTCAGCAAGGGGATTCCATAGACGATAGCACAAAGGATAGCATAAAAACCAATTGAAGACAAGAATAAGTTCGATATAGCTTTGCCTTCTCTACCATTTTTTCATGCAACGAAGGATGATGAATAATACTTGGACGTCGGTTCTCTATTCGCGAACCAAGTTACGAAACTACAATATGTTACATGTAAAAATGTTGGGATAGGGAGTATCAGAATTAAAATGTATGATGGGATTGTTAGAACTCTAATAGATGTGAGACATGTACCTGAACTAAGGAAGAACTTGATATCAATGGGAGTTCTTGATGATGCTGGTTACAAATTTGCAGTTCAAGGTGGAGTTATGAAGATATCGAAAGGTATCTTGGTTGTTATGAAGGAAAACAGAGTCGGGAACCTGTATAAACTTGAAGGGAGAACATAAATCGATCAACCAACAGTAGCATCAGTTGGTGCAGCAAACTTCACTCGTCTATGGCATCAGTGGTTAGGTCATATCAGTGAAAGAGGAATGAAGGTACTTGCTGATCGGAAGTTGCTTCCTAGTTTAAAATGTGTAGATTTGAATTTTTGTGAGCATTGTGTTTATGGTAAACAAGCTAGACAAAAATTTAAATCTGGTAAACACACTAATAAAGGTATCCTAGACTATATTCATTCTGATCTATGGGGACCATCTCCTAAAATTTCTTATGGGGGATCATCATATTTCATCAGTTTTATAGACGATTACTTGAGGAAAGTATGGATCTATTTGTTAAAGAAAAAAGCTGATGTTTTTGATATATTTAAGCAGTTTAGAGCTTTGGTTGAAAATAGCACTGGCAGGTTCATTAAATGTCTTAGAACAGATAATGGAACCGAGTTTACTTCTAAGGAATTTGATAATTATTGCAAGAAGGATGGGATCGAGAGGCATAAGACCACTGTTTACACTCTGCAGCAGAATGGAATTGCTGAACGCATTAACATGACTCTTCTCGAAAGAGCAAGGAGTATGCTCAGTAATGCAAACTTGCAGTATGAATTGTGGGGAGAGGCATTGCTTACAGCTTGTTACCTGGTTAATTTATCACCATCAACGGCCATTGACTGCAAAATTCTGGAAGAGGTATGGATAGGTCAAAAATGTGATTATTCTAATCTTAGAGTATTTGGTTGTGAAGCATATGCTCTTATTCCCAAAAATCAGCGGTCCAAATTAGATTCTAAATCAGGAAAATTAATCTTTGTTGGCTATGGTGATGGTGTTAAAGGATATAGATTGTGGAATCCTACTATCCACAAAATCATCATAAACAAAGATGTAACATTTAATGAACTTTCTCTATCAAATTTAGATGTGAGTAATGATTTGAAACAGGCTAATGTACCACAATTTCAGCAAGTTCAGTTTGATACTCAGTCATGTACAAAGGGGAATCATGAGGATGTCTAGGAAGAGGATATTCATGTGGACACTCCTCACGAAGAGGATGATGAGCAGACATAAATAGAGGAGATACCACAACAATCTTTACGAAGATCTACACGGGCCAAAACTTTTCCAAAGAGGTATGATGATTTTGTCACATCTGTTGCTTTAATTTCTAATGAAGGAGAACCTGGCAGTTATCAAGAAGCATTGAAAGTGTCTGATAGTGACAAATGGAAACTTGCAATGAAAGAAGAAATTGATTCTTTAGCAAAGAACGAGACATGGGATCTTTTGGAACTTCCAGAGAGTAGGAAAGTGGTTGGCTACAAATGGGTGTACAAATTGAAGAAAGGACCTGATGACATTGTACCGAAGTACAAAGCGAGACTGGTTGCAAAAGGATTTTCTCAGAAAGTAGGTATTGAATTTCATGAGATATTTTTACCAGTTGTAAAACTTGTTTCTATCAGAATTTTTTTAGCACTAGTTGCCTTGTATGATTTGGAGTTGGAGCAGCTAGATGTCAAAATAGCTTTCTTACATGGGGATTTAGAAGAGGAAATTTTCATGGAATAACCAGAAGGGTTCGTTCAGAATCACAACAAGAGATTTGTTTGCAAGCTCAAAAAGTGATTGTATGGCCTGAAGCAGTCTCCCATGCAATGGTACAAGAAGTTTGATTCTTTCATGGTGAGTCAGAATTTTACCAGGAGTGAGTATGATCATTGTGTGTACTTTAAAAAGTTGGAAAATGACATGTTCATTATTTTGGTGTTATATGTTGATGATATTCTTGTCGCAAGCAAGAGCATGTTTGAAATCAACAGGTTAAAGGCTCAGTTGGCTAGGACATTTGATATTTAGGATCTAGGAGAAACAAATCAAATCTTGGGCATGCAGATACATAGAGATAGGAAAAATGGCAAGCTGTGGTTATCACAAAATAAGTATGTGGAGAAAATACTTCAGAGATTCAGTATGAATAAGGTGAAACCTGTTAATATCCCTTTAGGTTCTCATTTCAAGATTTCTTCAGGTTTGAGTCCTAAAAATGATGAAGAAAAGTAGTATATGTCTCATATACCATATGCTAATGCAGTAGGAAGTCTAATGTATGCGATGATAAGTACAAGACCGAATATTTCACATGTAGTTGGTGTTGTCAGTAGATACATGGAAAATCCAGGAAAAGAGCATTGGGTAGCAGTGAAATGGGTGCTTCAGTATCTAAGAGGCACATGCAACTATTGTATCACTTTTGATGGTTGTAGTGATGAAGTCTGTGGTTATGTTGATTTTGATTTTGCAGGTGATTTGGACAAGAGGAGGTCCACTTCAGGTTATGTCTTTACTCTTGCAAGTAAAGCTATTAGTTGGATGTCAAAGCTTCAGAATATTGTTGCTTTATCCACTATAGAAGCAGAATATATAGCTGCTTCACATGCTTGTAAAGAGGCAGTCTGGTTAAAAGGTTTGCTTGGTGAGTTAGGAAAAGTTCAGAACACGATACAAATTTTTTGTGATAGTCAAAGTGCTATTCATTTGGCTAAAAATCTATCTTATCATAGTAAGACAAAGCATATTCCTGTAAAATACCATTTTGTTAGACATGTTGTTGATGAAGGTGGAGTGTTTCTTGAAAAGGTTCACACTAAAGAGAATAGTGCAAACATGTTCATGAAGCCGGTTACTTTAGAGAAGCTACGGTGGTGCCTAGCTTCTCTAGGATTGCAGGAAAGGTGATGAATAGAGCAATGAGCAAGGTATCGGGTAAATTGTTGTCAAGGTGAAGATTGTTGGAAACGGGTGACAACCGTTCTCTCGGTGGCTGCATAACTATCTTACCCAGTTAATTTAGTTTGTTTAGTTAATAGTAACCGTGAAAGAAATGTATATATTTCTTGTATTCTCGTAGAGAAGATTCATAGAGTTGTAAGCTGTTGTAATATTCATTCATTGAATAATAAGGAAGACCGATACCATTGCTCCGTGGATTTTTCCCTCTCGGGGGTTTTACCATAGTAAACCTTGTGTTCATTGTTGAATGTCTGTTATTAAATTCTGTATATTATTTTCTTTGTGGATCTCAGATTCAACACAATGGGAGACTCTAATGTCATAAGCAAATGCTTTGAAAACTCTTAAAAAAACTGAGTTCCTCATAGGGTCTTCGATAATTGGCATTTATAGGCACGATTATAAAAACTAACTTCTTTATTACCTCAAATCTCAATCGTGGTTCCTTCTCATATTAAGAGAACTACCAATCTGGTATTGGATCAATGGGAAAACAAGGGCACATTTAGAGGAGTGATCACTCTAGAATCATACTAGAGAATAGTCTCAAATACTCAATTAACACATGACTTCCATGTTCTTGGTTACAAAGATGCATATTCCTTAGACGGGGTGGTAGGGAGGAACGAAGGGACTAGTAGAGGTCTGAGAAATATACTTTGCCCCTTGTAGGTATCCTTGGGCATGGGTTACAAGGGATATGTGTCACAAGAAGAGGACACAAATTACATGCAAGTAATGATGGAGAGGTTTATGGTGAAGAGAAGTAATGAAGGCTTGAGGCAGTAGAATGGCGAAAGGGTAATGTAGAGAATAGTAGTCGAAAAGGACAAAGAAATTATGGATGATAATGGAGATAGAGACTCAGATTTTGTGTTCAACTGCTATGTATTGATAGGTTTAAGTCAACATTGGGATCTCTCTATGTTTCACTTAAATTGGTTTGGCTTGAATGGGGAGGTAAGAAGGGGGTCTCTCTCATCTCTTTCTTTTGTCAGGTTAATTCCTTGGATGTCTTTGCGATGTGGTTCTTCTTGTCGTATAGGTTTGCTAGACGTGTTGACTGCTATCATGATAGGTAGAGAGAGAAGTGGGAATCAAGTGAGAAGGGGTAAGGGGGAAAGATGTTCAATCTTGCATTGGGTAGTAGGCCTCTATTTCACCAACACCAATAGATGTCCACAATGAAATTGTGCTTTAGTTAGATGAAACTCAAGTTCACATACACACCGTGGATGTAAAGTTGAACATTTTGGAAATGTGTACCTATAGGATTGTCTTCTTTGAGAAAGCCTATGATCCAAGTTAGAGTTTTGAGATGGTGGAAACAATATCCTCTTAGAATCGAGAGACAAGCCATTGGCCAAGTCATAGCAAAGATTGTGTTAATTCCTCCTAATGAGAGTCGAAAAAGATTAAGATTTAAGGTATGGATTTTTCCTTTTTTTTCTAATTATATATCTTAGTACTCTTACAGCAAACCCCCTAGATTGAAAATATATTCATAACTTCTAGATAATATCAAAAACTTCTAGTTTTCTACTAATCTAGTTTTCCAAGTAGCAAACTAGTAAACACAAACAATATCCAATGTAATTCTTCTTATTTTTACCTCTCGTTTTCTACTAATCTAAAACTAGTTAACACCAACAATATGCAATGTAATTCTTCTTATTTTTAATATATATAGTTCCTACTAACTTAAAAATATATGTATTTAGCATCATATATATCTTAACATGATAACAATGGAAATGGAATAAAATGAAAAGATAGAATTTCCCATATTCCTACTCTATCTCATCATTTTTTCATAAAAACCCTTATTTAATGAATCAATTATATATATATATATATATATATAAACAATAAGATATAACTAATATGATAGTTTTAATTTCTAAAGAATGAGGAAATAATTTATAATTAATATGATTTGTTATTGTAATGCCTCGTTTTGACCTAACTGTTTGAATTACCATCGCATGTTTGTACTTGTTTATTATTGTGGAAATTCGTCGATTTGATGACACTCTCGACTTATAGATTTATTGTTTTGCAGATATTATATATATGTAAGTGATGTTAAATATGAATAATGTTTGCGTTTCGATTATGTCTCTAACATGCAAATTTAATAGAGGATGGTGCATGGATACAAATTTAAATCTATGTGTCGAATAAATGATTATGATGTGAGATGCATGATACATAATGATTACATTGTCATTATTATTAATGAAATATGTATACATGTTGATGATTGTACGCTATTGCATTATGAGATTAACAGATAGGTTCAGAAGCGCCAAGAGATAGTTGAACCCTACAGAATGGAAGTACATCGTTGGTATGAATTCCAAAAGATAAATGGTAGGAAATTGATGTATTATTGTTCTATATGAGAATTGGTTTATTATCATCACATGTGGGAAGGTGCAAGGTTTCAGGAAACTCAACTTCCCAAATTGGCTATTGAATGATGAATCCCTAAGAACAACAATAGAAACATAGTATGACTATGAAGGGTGTTGACCCTTGTTCCATAGGAGGGGTGGAGGCATTACCCATCGTTTATCCTCTGAAACCCAGAGTCATGGGAGGGTTGTGCTACAACACGCTCCCCAAGGTGTGTGGTGATGACTAGTGGGTGTCTGATGGGGAAGCTTGGTCGATGTAGTCAACACTTCTGGTTATGAGTTCTAACTAGAGTTAGGTCATGTAGTTGATGCTCCAGGGCAGTTGACCAGAGGAAGGATAGGATGAGGAAGTTAGTTGTGAATTAGAAGAAGAAGAAGGTACTTAAGAATGATTGTGGGAGATAGTAAAACAACTTGAGTATTTGTATGGGTGTTAAAACTCTTCCTTTACTCATGTTTGATAAACTTAGTAAACCATGTAGCTGGTGTTGTGTTGCTTTGATCTAGTTAATAATTATTGTTAGATAACATGATTTTTGAATTGTTGTCTTTCATGCTTACTTATGATGGATATTATTTATGCATTAGAGGTTCATCATGTTATTATTAGTACACAATAGTCTATGTATGTATTTTCTACATGTACATACCTTGTGCACATATGCTAGTATTACTCAAATATATATTTATTATATAACTAGACATGATTAATTGTATTATGGTTTTTTGTATTGAGGTTATTGCGTTAACTATACATTAATTTATGAATAAAAGTGTATTATATTTAATGTTCATTTTTCTTAAATAGATGCATTTAATTTTAATATTTATTGGGATTTAGATCGTAAGATATTAATTACAATGCTTGAGCAAAGTTGAAGCTATTCATATTAAATTGATTGGATTCTTAGGTAAATGTCAATCAAAAGTAAATGATTGGATATGGTTGTAATTTCAAGATGAATATTTAATTCTTTTATTGCAATAGTGCAGTTGGAGTTTTTGGAATTGATTTCATTATTGAGTAAAAGTCAAAGTAAATAAAGGGATGCCTTAAAGTGATTGATATAATTTTTTTAATTGCTTTTAGAATATGGGGTGGTTGAAATTTAATTAAGTTGACTTGAGCTGTTATCCAAAATATACATGAATGGATAGAAACATGATTATTTAACATTATTTATGGAGGGTAGTGGATCACTTCTCATGAAGAAAGAAGCGGTGGGAAGTGCTTAAGGGGGGGGGGGAGAAGAGATGAATGGAAGGAATTTTTTGGAGGGTTTTATTTTGGAGATGACATAATTATTTGAAACCATGAGAAGTGAAAATTGAAAGGAGTGGGAAAGGAAGTTGAAGATGGGTGGCCGTGGAGGAAACCATAAGAAGATCTGAACTAGAGAAGTAGTTGGATCTCAAGAATTAGAAATAGATGGGTAGTTGGATCTCAAGACCTGCTTGAGAATGTTGTTGCATTTGTGTATGTTGTTTTTCCTGGGGAATTTGAGCATGGAGGGCTAAGGAATATGGGTTCCTTGGAGTTACGGAGCCGGGGAGGCTGTTCTTAGCTACCTGGGTGGTAAATCTATTTTGTGGTTGAGTTTCCTAGTGCAAGGGAAAACTAGTTATCTAAATGGATCTAGCATGGAAAAACTATTTATTTACAAGTATTTACTGCTATTTCAGTTTTATAATTCTTAAAAAAGTTGGATCTTAGATGGTTGAATATGTTGTAAGTTGTTTTATACCTGCGCTATTAGAGTTACAAATTTGTTAGTATTGAAATTGGTACTGCTAATTGGATTGAAATATACCTGAAATGTTAAATTGGTTAGTACCTATAATTTTACATAAACCAAACAGAAATACCACATAACATAAATTTTAGTCTAAAAAGAGAGTAAAACAATGTTTATATGTATTAAATAGATCTGTATTAAAAAAGTTTAATAAGGACCCAAACAGGTCCCTAAAGCTACAAACTACTAAGCTAACAAAGCCACTTTAAAAAATGCTTCACCCACTTAAGAAAAATGATATCTTATTCTCTATAAAAGAAAAAAATTTAAAAAATATAAATATTTTTTAAAACAAATGATAAAATGGTTATAAACTTATATAATTATAAATATAATTAATTAATTTCATTAATAATAATAATTTTATTAATATAAAGAATGAGTGATCATAATAGTAATAATAGTAATAAAGATGGGTCATAATAGAGACTTCTACATAGTATCATATAAAATTAATATAATTACACATTATAAATATTATAATATAATATTTATGCTAGCATAGATCTTTCTTACACCTTACTATGGAGGGTTTAATTATTTATTATTTAATATTTTATAAATTTAGAAAAGAATTATTTTTATTTTATAAATCTATATGGATTTTTTAATTATATTTATTCATTTTTTATTTTATTTTACCAATGAACATTAATTTTTAATTATTTCTTATTTTTGTTAATGTAACTTTACATTAAGTTATCTTATATGACAACATCTCTCTCACACTAAAAAAACTAACTAACTAACTCCTCTTAATACAATTAACAATTAATAAATCGTATCTTTGACTCATCGTCTTTACATTACAACCATCTCGATCATCAAGAGATGCACCTTTCCTATTACTTTATAAATATATTCATTCAAAATTAGTGTTCAAGAAACATCTATGTTATAATTGATTCAATGTTTCCTCTCAAAAAAATTGAGTAGTAAAAATATTCATTCATTCAATGTTTCTTGTAAAAAAAAAAGTTAATAATAAAAAAATTATGTAAAGTAATAACTAACATTTTTCTATCCATGTTCTTTAAAACAACTAATATAATTGTACCAAATTTATTGCATGTGACTTCTAAACCGAGTAAGAACATCGAGGCATGAGATCAAAAGAAACACCAGGTCATTATAGATAACGCGAGGTTATTCGATGTTAAATAAAGTCTAAAAACTATACCGTATTGAATATAATTAAGTGGGTAGGTGTATATAATTTAGAATATGGGGTGGACTATTATTTATGTTTTTTCATCTACCGATGAGAATGAGATAAGTGTATCATCTAGATTGATTTTATGGGTGTTGTCCAAGATTAAATTAGAATGTGACAAGTGTACTGTCTAGATTGATTCTATGGACGCTAATAAGTAATAACTTTAAAAAAATAGCTTAATTAACATGTGATAAGTACAATTAGTTTTAGTTGTAAAAATTAAAATGAATCTTCAACTATTTGATTATTACATACAACTACGAGCTTAACTTCATCGATTATTAGATACAACTATTAACTTAACTCCAATGATTCTAGAACTATTAGCTTAACTTCAACTCTAATCACATTTATATTGAATAATTGTTAGCTTAACTATTAGATACAACTATTAGCTCAACTCCAATGATTCTACAACTGTTAGCTTAACTTCAACTTTAATCACTTAAGGCTTAGTCCGACTACATTTGCCATCTAGGAGTCTAGCTAATGTGCAGTCATGTAAGAGTCTAACTCCTATTAAAATGGTTCGAACTCCTAATAAACTCATGCATCTCGTAGTTGGGCATCTAGCAGTTAGTATTACATGTTTAGGTTTTTTATTCTTTTTAAAGAAGGTTAGGAGTTAGATTGATATGTGTTTTGCTTGAAAATCAATCCATTATCGCAATGTCTTCCTATGTATTCAAATACTATAAAGTTTAATCCTTGAACTACTACTAGCATTCATCTTTAAAAAATCGTCATATTTCCTTGGGTATCCACCATTATAACAATTACGATTGTATGAGAAATTTATATACTTATATTATTTTATAATACAATATTAGTAATATAATTAATATTTTGGAGATATGGCTATGTGTTCATCGGTTACTAGCAACAACCATATTAATAAGATTAATATGTTTGGAATATCCCTATTTAACACATTCTTTAGGAAAAAAAACATTATCAATCTGTCAAATATATACCTTTTTGTAAGTTTCTGCGGTGAGATATGTTGAAGTAGGGTTTTTTCCGGAAATTCCGTAGTAGAAATTTTTAGTCAATGACATTTCGATTCCAAATCGGGAACCATCATCAGGACAAGCAATTGTCCCAATGATGGTTCCCGATTCAGAATCGAAACGTCGTTGACTAAAAATGTCTACTGTGGAATTTCCAGAAAAACCCTACTTCAAATATATACCTCTCGGCGTATTCCAAACATATTAATCTAATTAATATGGTTGTTGCTAGTATTATGACTTAATCTCATTTGGGAATTTCTTGTAACATAACGTATCAACGTCTTATAACTGGAAATCGGGATCTCAGTGTTAATGTAATGAGAATGGTAGGTTTGACTGTGGTCGTTGATTGAAGATGAGTTTGAGAATAACAACTTCAAGTGTGATCATCGCCTCATACTTAGGTATTGCGAGAGAAAATACCAACCATTAATGGCCTCCATTACATTTTTTTCCAAGAACTGCAACAACATACGATAGTTCGATTTGTATTTCCCCTTTATACAAAGGATCTATGGGCCTCTCACATGAAGCATCCATTCAGTGCCTCTTACCCGCACTAAATAATGGAAATGGTGATCAAATTGCATAAAGAGGAAGGATGCAATGATATATCCAGGGTGTCAACTCTTGGAAATGATTACTTGATCCCATGGATCCATTTCTCAAAGTTGAGATTCTCAGATACATGAAATTTTCTCATATTTGCTACGGACTAAGAAACTAGACACGCTAGAATAGGGCCGCATGTCGCGTGTTTGTGTGTCCACGTGTCCGAAACGGACACACTGGTAGAGCGTATTGGACACATCTCTGCAGCATGTCCTGAACTCCGACACGCATTTTTGCCGACTATCATTTCCTATCTTGAAAACATGACACATTTTGCGGAAAAGACACACGAGGCTCTTTAAAAACATTTAGTTTTCTTTTGTCATTTTAACTTGTGGATGTTAGATTTTATCATTCAAGATAGGATTATGATCTTAGGATCTTTAATTGAGAGAATAACATGCACAGCAATAAAACACAAGAGACAAGAGACAAAGAATTTTCCTCGGGGAAACCATAAAGGAGAAAACCCCACAACTTCCTCAGAGATAGAATGAGCACCAATGGCAGCAGTAAAACCCGAAAAATAGAAAAGATGATCTCCATAGCTTCTGTCTCTCTCTCACACTGAGAGAGATTCTCCTCTCTCACTCATGCACCCCAATGAGTGAGTGTGTGTGATAAATAGAGAGGCCCACTCTCTATTTATATTCTTTCATTCACTTGAAGCGCACTCCAACATGTTGACCTCACTTAACAATTACTGACTAGAGTTGACATCTCTAGGAGTCAGTGTTGGAATTTCACTAGAATATTACCTGTCAAACAATTTTTTTTTGACATGTTTGGGTTTCACATCACCCTTCACTAAACTTTTTACTTAAATATGTACCTGTCAGTAATAACGTTTTACTTAAATATGTACTTGTCAGTAATAACGTTTTACTTAAATATGTCCCTGTCAGTAATAACGTTTTAGTGCATTGGAAGGTATAGATAAGCTACGATAATAACATCATCATCATAAAATTCATTCGAGGGATCAAGGTTAAAGAGGACCTTCAATATCACCCATGACTTTCTTTGAAAGTTCATCCACCAAAACACTAAGCTCCTGAATACATGCTTGATAAAAAAAGAGATGAACTTGTCCATAAGTTGCATTGTCCTGCTGAACCAATGATCTAATAAGGATACCTGTAGTGTAGAAATACCATTGGCCTAGTCCACTATCACTTTTGAATCCCCAAACACATGGATTTCCAGAATGTTTATGAGAATAGAAAAATTTTGAAGGCCCTATAGAGCTATTAGTTTGGCTCAACTATTGCTCCCTTACCCATAACTCATCCTCAATAGAAAATAATGGTATGAATCCATCTTGATGACCATGCCCTGACCACAAAGAATATATTTTGATGAATCATCGAAATACCCATAAGGAAACCTAGAAGTGCACTTGGGATGATGAATCAATCTTGAACTTTTGTTTGTAGGAGCTCTGTAAAATTCATTAAAATAACTCAATAATTCAATACTAACTCTAATTTGGGACTATATTTGACGGGAAAAATGACCAAAATGGGCAAATGCCCATCAAATTCCAACTCTGGTCGCATCTTCCACAACTAACCAAGTCTAACGTACAAAACTTGATCCCACTCTGCTAGATCTGAGCACAACCTTCTACAAGCTTTAAAAACAAACTATGAATTGTGTGCAGCAGTTGGTTATCTTTCAACATGGGAAATCGATGGCCAGGTCTGCAATCAGGACGACGATAAGAAGCATATCCATGATTATGGTCACATTTATCACCGTCAATCACCTCTATTGTCTATTAGCAAGTTGCCAATTGTCACATAATAAAGATCCACATTCATTTCATGTAAGAGATAACAGTGGAAATTACACACTGAAAATTTACTGTGGGGAATGTCAAATCTTCCTTTAAAAATTAAAACAAAGATAATCCCTCCTAGGACAGATTGATTTATCTGAACGGAATTTCCAGATTTATAAGTGTTATTTATAGCTCAGATCTATACTAAGCTTATCCCTAGATCCACTTTGTTTCTACATCTAAACCATGGTTAAATTTTCTACTGTAACAAACTAAGCTTGTTGGTCCATAGAAGATTTATGTAAAAAAGTTCATTGCAGCCTAATATAAACTTTCCATATCTGAAAATTGAGGTTAATTTGCTTATATAAAGTTACTTTCTAAAGTCTCCAATCCATTTGATTGTTGCATCTTTCATTCAGATCTGAAACAATTAATTAGATCAACCTATTCTACATTAAAAGCGAGGGAAGTAATTACTAAGGTGAGAGTGGTGACTCTTCCAAGTTCCAGTTGAGCTTGAGCCTAGTGACGACTTTGTACACTGAAGGTGTTGGTTTGAGTGGCAACACAGCTATTAATATCAATATTAATTGTTTTTTATCTATATCAATTATGCTCACAAACCAAAAACCATTCTAAGAATATTTCCACGGACCATGACCACTTGCACAACTAAATCAAGCACTGGAGCAATATTTGGTGTACTTCTAGTCGAATCCCACTTGAAGACAACTTAACTAAGAAAACATGAAGGCACAAATGGAAAACCTTTCTTCCTTTAAGGGTTAGGACAAATAAACAGGAACATAACCATTGTCACGGCCCCAATGAGATAAGCATCCCACTATCCACCTTGCTATATCAATTTCAAGGTAATGTGAGAAAACAATTGAAGGCAACAACAACCCCACTACCAATGTACCAATGATTGATGGCTATGGTGTATTTAATAGCCACAATCAAGGCCCACCACTAGCAGGTAACTGGGCGATCACCAAGCTACAAGCTTTTTTAGTTATGCATACAAACTTTGTTTCCCCCCTGATTTTTTCTATGGACCATTCCTTTGAGTAGTGAGCCTATTATTTTGGTAATTAATTTTTATTTTACTTATTCTGCAAAGAGTGCAGACATAATGGTGTAATTTTGATATTTATTAATGCATTCTTAGTAATCAATGAGCCAAATTAGCATATGTGTGGCTAAGTTAGGTAACGACTCTTGCATTATAAGCTTATTTATATTATAAATAGTGATGTACCATATAAATATTTATAGATAGGAAGCACTTTATTCAAAAAAAGTGATTGTAATGCATAATTAAGAAATAAAATTCAACAAAAAGAAAGGAGTAAATAAGAAGTCCAGTGTGAATTATAGCAACTTGTCAAAATTTTAATAAATTTCAAATCTCAAGAGAATTCCAATCATCTCTATTAGCTCGCATAGGAGTTTTGTTTCTTTATCTTGCTAAGTACCTTGATCAAGATGAAAGTATTTACAAAGGAAGGCTAATAAGGCAAGGAAGTCTTTAAATCTTCATTTCCCTCAGATCACAAGCATGGTCACCTTCCAAGTCAACTAGATGCAACCTCGACAAACAAAGATTTAACCTCTCTTTATCTCTCATCATGATCTTGTTGCCTTCTTGTCATTCAAGAACTATTGTCCTTTGATCCTTCATCACCAAGCTTGTGTTTTGAAATTTTAACTCTAATAATCAACATTTGGCAAAGACTTCCATTAGCGAATGCAGAGAATTTCATCACTTGTGTAAACACTGAGGACCAATGCTTTTACCCTTGGGAGGAATCAAGCGAAATGCTAATCTTTATGGCAATGGTTTGAGGACTATAAGGTCACTATTCCTTGGGAGCTAAGAAACATTTTTAATTTGAGTCGTAAATAGAAAAGTAGACAATTATCCAAAATTGTTGATCTTCTATTATATAAATTTGTACCATTAAAATAGTTTATTTTAGCGATGCAAACAAAGATAAATTTTATCCCTAATTTTGGGTTCCTCAAATTTATGCAAAGGAACCCCATTACCTCTAGTCAAACTATTGACCTAATCATTACAGACATACAAGACCTCATCAAGTAAAAAATACATATTCCACATTTTTTTAAAATGTGCTCCTATTTATCATACAAAGCATATTAGAAACAATTGAGCCATAAATAGGCAGTTTCCACATGACAAAATCTAGGGTAAAAGACAAATAACAATCCAAAACTCAACCTGAAAATAGCATATTACAAACCTAAAACTTGCTACAAATAGATAAGATTAGATAAGATCATTTTATTACATCCAAAAATTAACAAGAAAAGTGTCAATGGGACGACTGAGTAGAATAGCGCAATACATAGTGGGAGCAAGGAAAATAGCTCCTAAGAAAATCAAGATGTAAATAGTAAAATAAGGTAAAGCATTGCTCAAAATTAAAACAAACTGGGCACTGATAATAGAAAATAGATTCAAGATAAATGGACCCAGAGTAAATCTAGAGTACAAATAATTAACACATATCAGGATCTGCTAGCACTCATTCCCCTAGCACCCGAGGCCAAATGGAGGAAAGTTGAAACTCTTGATAGAGGTCTAGAAAGAGGAGCTAGAAAATAATATGGACGATGCCACCCACCTGAGCCTTGGCTGGCCTTGTTTCACTGTTAGTATGGGATCTGGAATGGCAATGATGCTGGGGTCTCTAGGAGAACCATAAAATACAAAATTTAAAACTAAAAATTTAAACAAAACAAACAAACAAAAAACCTTAATAGACAAATTAGGGATAGCCAAAGACTCAAACAAAACACAATAATCTTCCCTTCACAATATCTCAAGTTGGCATGCAATGGAGCACAATGAACCTATACAAAAAGGTAAAAGCTAAATTGGCAATCCTAAGAAACCCTTAACAAAACATGGGTGAGTAAAGGCTAGAGCCACTAATCCAGAGCGAATTCATATGAAAGCTCCATCTGAATGTTGCTCAGACGTACTGTAGAATAAACCCTTGGAGGGTTAAAGTTTTAAACAATTGGAAAACAGTAGAAAAATCAGTCCAACTGTGTGCCTTCAATGGTTCATTTGGCCTTCAAATAGGATCACACCATGTTGCTAACTTGCTAGCAAGATTATTACAAAATCAGCAAAATAAAAAAGCAATGTATTGTCAAGTGCAGCATGCATGGTTGATGAAAGCATGTAGCTAATGTAGATCCCATAAGGGTTCAAGTCCTACCAATGCTGGTGCTTATGCTCACACTCATGGATGTATACAAGCACACACAACAACAGTTAGGGCCAAGTGCAAGTCCTGGGTGACCTTGGCAGAATAGATACACCCCACTCACGGTTGCTTAGCAGAAGAGCAACCAGATTGAATTGTGCTGCTGGATCCCTCAGAATGCTAAATCTTGTCAAGTTAGCCTCAGTTGCGATAAGAGGAAACTTGTTTAAAAAAACAGCACTGTGTTGGCATCCAAACACCCTCAAAAAACCAACTATAAAAGAACTTGTCAGAGTAAAGATTGCCGATGAAACTGTGTCTTATCATTTCTCAAACCCTCATCCTTGAAAATTGTAACCTGCAACCATCTTCTGCTTGTCCATACATTGACGTTCACCTCCACAAAGAAGCCTACAAATTCTCTTGACATACTTGATACAGAAATGCGACACCACCCAAAACTAGATATTTGCAATGAGCCAAAGGAGACATGGCTCATCTCTCAGCCCATCCAAAACCACCTCCTCAAATTTCCTAGCTACCAGTATGACAAACCCTACCCACTATTGAAACCCTCTTACGGTTAACATAAGAGTTGAAAGGGTTACAGAGAGGCAGGAAACTCTCCTCATCTCTCCTGCTTACTCACTATATCCTTTGCTCTTAGACCACTTTATATTCTATAATTTGAAAAATAAATTATGTGCATTACTTCAACTTTCACTTCATAAACTTGCATAAGCAAATATCCAGCTTATGATGAATAAGCGAGATAAGTGATCAGAATAGCAACAATCTTAATGTGTATACACTATCACAAGAAGACATAATAAAAAATGGTCTTGAAGCAAATTGCAAGCACACAAATACTGTTAACAACCATGTTCTAGAAAGAGCAGCTAAGGAAAAATAGAGAATTGTGTTCAAATATGATCTAAAGCAATTGTTTAACGATAAGCATTTACTATGGGCTACAATGTTTTCTTAGGCTTTAAAAACTTCATAATAAATTAACACAACCTACGACCAAAAAACATCTTTGCTGCCAAAATTTGGACATTGCTTGCAATGTTCAAATTTCAACTACGCCTTGATGTTCTAAACTATGCAATTTTATCGAAAGGAGAATGAAAATATCTTGATCATATCGCCGTAAACTAGAAACAAGTCAACCTACCACAACTGCAGCTCCTGCAATCAATAAGAGACAGGAAAGCCAACAACAATACACCAGCTTTCCACATTGCTATCCTACCCAAATCTGCATAAACAACTTTCTGCAGTGAATGGAGAGATTGCAGCCTCATTCTACTGTTACTGAAAATCTAACATCTGCTGTTAAACGAACTTGATCATATAATAGAGCCTCATTGTTCTGCCATACCAGAATATGCAACTCCTTCTGAGACCAGACATGATCATGGGCACCGCATCAGGATATTGCAGGTTGTCAATCTGCAACAACATCAGCAACAATGCAAGAAATCTCTGCTTCTAAAAACACCATCTTCTACCTGATAGGCATCATCAACATTATTTAAAGCACGATGCTTATGTTCGTTTCCATCATAACCCACATTGACCACAAGATTAAGTTTCTCTCAGATGTCTTTTGAGTTTTGCTTTCATTAAAAGTTCTACATTCAGTTTTTTCTCTTCATTTAGCCATCAAAAAACATCACCCTCTTCCCAAAGGACTCCCATTCCTCGACCAGTACTCACAATTTCAATTCCCATGCAGGCCCCAATGCCATGTAGAGCAGGGGCCTCAACCTCCTAGGGAACTTAGATTTCAACAATTTCCTTCATGAAACCAACTTTGAATGCATTACACTTGCTGTCCTGACACTACCCATACTTAAACCAAGAACCTAATCTTCCAACTGTTGGAAAATCACCATAACCCATTACTGCATTTCACATAGGGCACTCCATGACCCCATAAAAACCTAGCATCAGCAGCAACCATAGTGGAAACACTTGCACATGAATATATATATCAAACCTAATAGCAATTACACAGCCCTTTGCTAAAAATCCTCGCAATATAGCTCATACCCATTGCTGCATTCACCTTGATTACTCATAAACGTCGAGAACAACACAGTTTCAATAACTATTATAGGGGAGAATTTTGCTGATAATAAATGGTCTCCGGACATGACTACAGAGCTATTAAATCAACTAAAACGCAGCATATCACTTCAACCCATTACTGCATTTTCCCTTGGGTAGTCAAAAACCTCGCAAGATCACAACTTCAATTATTATAGATAACTTTCTCACCAGAAAACTGAGAACCAACCCTGATAACATAGCCCTTGAAATCAAAAATTCTGCATATCGTCATTACACATTATACAGTATGAAGGTATGACCATGTAAAATTACACAATATCTGACACTACATTTTAAAAGAGCAAACAGAAATTGACTTACTTGACCTCGGGCTTTTGTGAGATCTGAGTTCAGAGAGACTGAAGTGACAAGCAAAATTTGATCTAGTAGAAACTTCCAAGTTCCGCCTAGTGCCATTAACCAATGGTCTGAAACCGTCCGATGCCCATAAAAACTGATTATTCATGAATCACGTGGATGGTGCACCCGTGTCACCATTCTAGGCTCCAGCCTGCCACGGTGTCACCTGTTTAAGGGCTTAACGACGTTTTGGTGGAAAATTAAACCGTTAACAGCCTGTTAGGATCATAATGACGTTTTGGTTTAAACTTAAACCGTCAAATTTCCGGTTTATGAAATATGCCGGTTGTTCAATAAAACGGTCTTGAAATATTTTAACCCATATTTGACGGGAAAAATGACCAAAAACGGGCAAATGCCTGTCAAATTCGAACTCTACTAGGAGTGTCTAATAACCCTAGTTCCCCACAACTTGTGGGGACTTTTCCCTCTGCTCAACAAGGAGGTTTAACCTTGACTTAGATGGTGGGGACTATTGCCCCGACTTACAATGACTCACATAGGGTCGACTTCACTAGGATAGTCTAATAACCCTAGGGCCCCACAACTATGGGGACTTTAACCCTTGACCAATAGGAGGGTTACCCACAATGACTTGACATGATATGTTTTTACATTATAGAAAATTCCCGATTGGAACATCGGGGCATGACATGAATCAATTACATTATAGACACATCCCAGAATAAACATCGGGGTACAATACATAAGATATATGGATGAATACATTTCGAAGTTAAAAATATATCAACACTCCCTCTTAAGTAGGAAGGTATTCTCTCGACACAATTTATCAGCACAAGTTTTCTTCTCTGTATCATCTAAATCATCGTCAAGTTCTCGTCATCTTCATCTTCAAGTCATATTCATCTTCATCTTCAGGTCATCTTCATCTGGATTTAGATCATCACTCAATCTGGATCATCATCACTAGATCTAGATCATCACTCGATCTGGATCACCACTATTGGATCATCATCAAGTCTGGATCATCACTTGATTTGGATCGTCACTGCTAGATCATCATCAATTCTAGATCATCACTTGATATGGATCATCATTGCTGGATCATCATCAAGTCTGGATCATCACTTGATCTGGATCGTCACTGCTGGATCATCATCAAGTCTGGATCGTCACTGCTGGATCATCATCAAGTCTAGATCATCACTTGATCTGGATCATCACTGCTGGATCATCACTTGATCTAAATCGTCACTGTTGGATCATCATCAAGTCTGGATCATCACTTGATCTGGATCGTCACTGCTGGATCATCATCAAGTCTGGATAATCACTTGATATGGATCGTCACTGCTGGATCATCATCAAGTCTAGCTCATCACTTGATCTGGATCATCACTATTGGATCATCATCAAGTCTAGATCATCACTTGATCTAGATCATCATCAAAGCTGGATCATCACTGAATCATCCTCATCATTACTGCTTCTACTATCTCAATCAAATGGTGCTATCTTCTTCATTCTTCTTGTCACAGGAAGTTCTACAGAGCCAACCCTTTTTCATGTTGGTTGTAGGCCTAGCCTCCATGGAGGTCTTCTTCAGTGCTTATATCTGACACTTAAGTCAGAATGGCCCACTCAGCTCTTACATCTGACCTCATCTTGTCAGAAAGGCCCAGGACTCACATCTGACCATGTGTAAACACATCGCGCTAGACTGGCTCAACACTTATATCTGATCATGTGCAAGCACATCGCATCGGAAAGGCTCTGCACTTACATCTGACCCCATCTTGTCAGAAAGGCACAGCACTCACATCTAACCATGTGTAAACACATCGCACCAGAATGGCTCAGCACTTATATCCGACCTCATCCTGTCAAAAAGGCTCTGCACTTACATTCGACCATGTGTAAACACATCGCATCGAAAGGGCGTGCACTCACATATGATCATGTAGGAACCAATCCTACAGTCCCATCTGAATGGCCCCCAGTCCTAGACTAAGCTGCCTGGTAACTGACCAAGTGCCTCCATTCTCCCAGAGAATGGCAGTTGCCCTTACAGCTGACCTACTTGTCAGAATGGCCAGCACTCACATCTGACATGGGAGGAACCTAATCCTTTAACCATGATAGAATGGCTCAGCCATTACATCTGATCAAGTGGGAACACATACTCTATCACATCAGAATGGCTCTCAGTCCTAGACTGAGTTTCCCTGGTAACTGACCAGGCACATCCATTCCAAGAATGGAAATAGCCCTTATATCTGATCATGTAGGAACCAATCCTACAGTCATATCAAGATGGCTCAGCACTCATATCTGACATGGAAGGAACCTAAATCCTCTCACCATGACAGAATGGTTCAACCCTTACATATTACCATGGAAGGAAATTAATCCTCTCCCATGTCAGAATGGCTCTAGGTCTCATCATTTCCCCTTAGAGGGAACCTCGATCTCGAGAACACCAAGCTTCTCCTTGAAGTACTCAAACTTCACTTTGGCCATTTCTAGCATAGAATCACATCAGGGTGGATTACGTCCAAGGATGACCTGTGAGCTTCACCAAGACCGATTACATCCGAGGGAAACCTGTCTCATCAGCTATGCTAGAAATCCTTCTTTCAAGAGATCTCGATCTAGATCACTGCTCCTCTCTGCATCATACAACAAAATGGAAGTCAGAACAACCAAATCAAATAGTAGTTTTCAAAAGAAACATACTACCTCCCAAATAGCAAGTGGTAACATCTTTTGCCTTAGCTATACTCAGCGCCATATAGGACTCCATCCTACCAAACCAAGAGAACACACTTGATCCCATACTGAAGTAGCACCTCGAAGTGCTCTTCTTATTAATGGCACTTCCTGCTGAATACAAATCCACATAATCTTTTGATTCGCCTCATACTTGAGCCCATAATCAGTTGTACCCTTCAGGTACCTTACTACATGCTTTGCAACCATCAGGTGAACATGTCTCAATGTGTTCACAACAAAGAAAATATCTGGTCTCGTATTCGTCAGGTACATCAAGAACCAATCATATGACGATACATTGTAGCATCAACCGTCTCTGATGAAGCAACACTCAATAGCTTCAGGTTCGATGCCATAGGTGTGGTCATGCAGTCCATCATCCTGAACCTCTTCAGGATCTCTACTGCATACTTCCTTTGTCCACACCTCCATGCCTAGAAAATAGTGCATCGACACATAACAAGAGTATCACTGGTCTTCTGCCTTCAACCTTGAAGCAAAGGTTGGAATCCATTTTACTCTCAGTAAAGCCTAGAGTAATCAGTAATCTGTCCATCCTGTCATACCATGTCAAACCTCAGGATCTTCTACAGTCACTCCCTCTGAAGCATCATACTCCCTCTGTCTTTCATACTCTATGCACTGAAACATTCTGTACCAGAGTGACAAGTAGCTTCCTCTACTACTAACATTCTATGTATCTATCTAGGATCATTGGATACCAAGATCCTCTATGTTGAACTTTTCAAAAGTTCTTCTTGCACCCATCTATGAGCTTGTCATCCTCTATAGGATTTCATCTTCAACCTTGTAGCAAAGGTTCAGGTCTTCATCAAGCTGGCTACAAATGTCTCTTTGTAGTTTATGCCTTCTTTTCGTGAGAGGCCTCGTGCTATGAATCTTGCCTTGTACGATGTTTCCATCTACTGCATGATGGAACTACGAACTTCCCTTCACGTATCGATACTGCATCCTAGACATCATTCTTCTTGAACTGTCGTCCCTTGTTCTTCAGAACAAGTCTCATCCTTCTTTTCTTGTACGCAATTATGTATGCGATCTTTCCTACAAGTCAAATGCATTTGTATGGTTAGAAACATTTCATAAGGAATATTCATATTGGTAAATTCTTATGCATAAATATATGATTATGCAACTATTTTAGCCAATACAACATCCATCCATATCTCACGGAAACTTTCTAGATGCCTTCCATCTCTACCAGAACAACATTGAGATTGTGCATTAATCCAATATGTCAGCAAAGAGGTTTCATTCTAGATAAGTAGCAATGTTGTATAGCACCATGAGCTACTTACCCATCACATGCATATTAGTAGTACACTGTCATTAATGCAAACATTCTATCATGCGTAATACATCAACTGGATATAAACAAATGCATAATCAAAACAATATCATGAAATGACAATTGAATACTTATCTTTATTTGTTTCGTAGGTAGACTACTTCTTGAGCCTTTAGCTTCATCATCCTCTTAATTCATCATTTCTTATCCAAATGCTAAGTTGGATAAGAGTTTCTTCAAGAGTTGAGTCCTTCATATTCCTCATCGCTTGAGAGATCTTCTTTGGATGGTGAGAGCTTGATCTTCAGTTGCTCCCATCTTCTCTTCTCTTCTTCTTCCCAGAGTCTGCTGAAAGTAATTACTTTCTTCTGGCACACATTCCTCACATGAATGAATTCATGATCTTGTGAGGCCATTCAATATGGCTATCACTACTTTTGCATTCTCCATTTCTTCTTCTACCGCTTCAAGTTGTTCTGCATCCTGGATCTTCATATTCTTCAACTGTTTTCTCAAAGCCATCTTCTGATTTATGTTCTTCCCTTCAAATAGCTTGGTCAAGGAATCAAACATCTTTGGTGTATTTAGCGAAGACACTTGTGGTACAATTTGATCCGTGATTGAATCATCAATGCTCTTCTTGGTCTTGACCAAGCTTATCATCAAGCTGATGTGATAGATCATTTTGAAATGAGGACCTCAAATGAGAATAGCAAAAGATTAGATCTTACCGATTTGAGGTGTCCGTTCGAGTTCCGGAGCTGGCTGATCTAGGGTTTGTCAGAGAAACCCTAATTTTCAAAACTTGGAATCTTTTAGATATGATTGGATAGAAAGATATATCTCTTCAAATGGAGCTGTCCAATGTACTCCTCTTCTAAAAGCAGTGGAGGGAAGCTCTCGGAACAGGAAGCCCTAGTTTTCCAATTTCTTCTGCAGAAATGTCTGTCACTGTTTCTGTGATATCTATGAAATTAATGCTCCTCTATGTATGAACCTTTGCATTGAGGTAGAATCACATGTCCTTGTTCCAAAACCACATGTTTCATTAGAATTGGTTTCACCAGTTGGGACTTATGATAAGTTTCCCAAGGTGACCTGTTACAGGACTGTTTAGAACAACGAAGTTGTATGGACTTCCACGTGTCATGGTTTCATCTTCTGAGTCTGAAATTAGGACCACAGAAATGAAAGTCCATGCCATTTCCACAACATCTTTAGAAATTTCTTTTGGATATTTGTATCCCAAGATATAGCAATTCTCTCCAGGTGTCCTGTTTAAAGATGAATCGTGGAAGAGGATGGAACCCTAACTTGGAGGGATCATATCTCCCATACTATAGTAAATATGAGGCTGAATTTTGGAGACAGTGTAAATTGGGATTTTATATTTGGCCTCTGCAATTTTCCATTTGTGAACCTTTGCCAATCCTGAGATATATCGAATGTACCAAAACTTAGCAGGTTTAGTATTTTAGGATTTTTCCAGCTCAGGGTCAAACTAGGGTTTGACTTTCCTGGAGTTTCACCCAACCAAAAAACTTGATCCAGGTATCTAAACTTCGATTTTGATGAGGAGACCAATCCTATGCCAGGCTCACTCAAAAATTCCTCTTCTGTAAGAAGCCCTAATTTCCAGCACCAAAACTGAAAATGTTCGGAATCGAATTCCACTTTGACAGAAAGATGCGCCCTTCAATGGAGAGTCAGCCTAGCATAATTTTTCTAATGGATTGTGGAGAGAGACCCAAAAAGTAAGAATCCATAGCTTCTGCAACTACACAATGTCTTCTTCTCAAGTTAGCTCTGATACCATGTTAGATTTTATCATTCAAGCTAGCATTATGATCTTAGGATCTTTAACTGAGAGAATAACATGCACAGCAATAAAACACAAGAGACAAGAGACACAAAGAATTTTCCTCGAGGAAACCATAAAGGAGAAAACCCCGCAACTTCCTCAGAGATAGAATGAGCACCAATGGCAGCAGTAAAACCCTAAAAAAAAAAGATGATCTCCACAGCTTCTGTCTCTCTCTCATACTGAGAGAGCCTTTCCTCTCTCACTCATGCGCCCCAATGAGTGAGTGTGTGTGATAAATAGAGAGGCTCACTCTCTATTTATATTCTTTCGTTCAATTGAAGTGCACTCCAACATGTCGACCTCACTTAACAATTACTTACTAGAGCCGACATCTCTAGGAGTGTCTAATAACCCTAGTGCCCCACAACTTGTGGGGACTTTGCCCTCTACTCAATAAGGAGGGTTAACCTTGACTTAGATGGTGGGGAATATTTCCCTGACTTAACCCTAGGGCCCCACAACTGCGGGGACTTTAACCCTTGACCAATAGGAGGGTTACCCATAATGACTTGACATGACTTGTTTACATTACAGAAACTTCTCGATCGGAACATCGGGGAATGACATGACTCAATTACATTATAGACACATCTCGGAATAAACATTGGGGTACATAACATAAGATATATGCATGAATACATTTTGAAGTTACAAATACATCAACAATGGAGAGAGCTCTAAGGAGTTTTTTATGCAGGTGAAGAAGATTTGAAAGCTTTAAAAGGGTTTCCAAGTGCATTGAGGGTGGATTTGGTTTGGTGGATTACAAGCTCAACCATCAAATAAGAAGAACAATGTCTCATTCAACTAGGGCAGAAGCTAAAGGGAAAAGGAAAGGGATAAATGCCCCATCTATTTTATCCACTCCTATTCCTCCAAACACAAGCTCTTCTACTCCTTATGCTAGTGCTCCATTTGCTGCTAGTGGAGCTCTTGCTCCATTTAAATCTGTTTTAGCAAGACAACAATCCCAAGAGAAAAAATACACTTTGTGGAGGTATGTGACTAGGAAAGAAAGGCTTGGGGAAAATCTAGGTGGGGGAGGCAATGTGTCTTGGACTTACAATTTTTAAGAGCACATATTACAGAGTTAAGGGCCATTTGTTGGGCCTTCCTTCTTGTGGGATTTCTTCATGTAAAGTAGCGAGTGTTACCCAAAGGAGGGATATGGGAAAGGAGGATCAAGAAGGATTAAGAAATGTAGCATCAACAAGCAAGAAAAATGATGAGGATCCTCTTCCATTCTTAAGGAAACCCTCTAGCATTTGGCATACATTTCCACCTAGCAGAGGTGATGCATATCCAGCAAGAAAGAGGCCATCTTCCAGTGGTCCAACAGACACGATTTTCCAACAAGAGGTGCGAGAAGAGGTGGACCTCACCATTGCATTTTTTCTACCTCAAATTCATCTCATTCAATGTTGCATGATCATCAATTTTTATTGATATGTGTCAAAGTCTCATTGAACGAGCCCCATTTGGTTATGTGCCTCTTGGTTCATAGAAGCTTAGAACCACATTGTTGGTTAAGGAAAAGAAGGAGGTGGATAAAATTATTGAGCCAATTAGATCAACATGGCCCTCATCCAGAGTGAGTATTGTTTCTGATGGATGGATGGATCCAGCATGCCATTCACTCATCAATTTCATGGTATCTTCCCAAAATGGACCAATGTTCTTCGGAAAGCGATGGATGCTCTTGTGAAATACAAGGATGCATTTTACGAGTGAGTTATTCATCAAAATAATTGAAGAAGTAGGTGTTTATTATTATGTACAAATGATCACAAACAATGAACTTGTTTGCAAGGTCGCTGGCATCATAAGGTTTTATTTTGCCCAAAATGTATCATATTTAACAAAAATTGAAAATATTCCTGGACGCTTTTGTATTTTGAGCATAACATTTTGCTCGTAACTCGGAATTAGACAGACTTTGAACCATTAGAAAGATATTGAAATTTTCTACAACTCTGTTGTTTGCATATTTTTTTATCCTTACAGTTTGTCCGGGGCGGGTGTTTTATTAAGAAAACATCTTTTAAAATATGTTGTTTAAAAATAATCTTTTAAAAGACGCTTTCTTACTAAAACTTCCACCCTAGACAAACAATAAGTAATTAAAACAAACACAAAACATAAAAGTTGTGGAAAATTTCGAGAGCTTTCCAATAGTCCAAAGTGCACCTAATTCCAATTTACGAGCGAAACGTTATGCCCCCAAAACGAAAGATTCCAGGAATATTTTCACTTTTTGTTAAATAGGATACATTATAAAAGAGGGAAGAATGTTATGATGATTGTGGAAACTAAATATCTGCAGGTATTTTCATTTTGGTCACCTTTCATTGCTAATTTGCTCATTGTTTGCATTTATCACAAGGTGTATCTAGGGGAAAGGTCATTTTAATGATTTGAGTTGTTAGTGTTGTAGAGTCATTTATACTTGTATTTTTGCTCTTATAGATTTTTTATACACCTTTCATTGCCCATTCCTTTAACTTAGCACTCAAATCCATTTCTTCATATGTAACATGGATTGGCAACATTATTGAGGATTCATTCCATATCTGTAAATTTGTACAAAACCACACAAATTCCCTCACCATCTACCAAGAGTACAATCACCTTTCATTGTTGAAGATTGTAGATACCCAGTTTACTTCCTCATTCATCATGCTCAAGAGGTTGAGGGAGGTCAAAACTGCTCATGGGTCCATGGTGATTTCAGAGTCTTGGTCTTTCTATAGAAAGACAGATCAAAGTGCTTCAAAAAAGGTAAAGGACATAGTATTAGATGATGTTTGGTGGGAGAGGGTGGATATTACCATTAATATCACCATCCACTCATTTCCTTGTTGCGCTTTGCAGACACGAACCATCCCATCCTAGAGGATGTTTATGATGGGTAAGATTCCATGATTGAGTCCATGAGGACCATTGTTATGGAGAATGAGTGTCTCTAGTATGAGACATCGGCATAGAACTTATGGTCCACCATTCATGATATTATTATCTCCAGGTGGGATAAGAATTGCACACCTTTGCATTGCTTGGCGCACTCCTTAAACCCCAAGTTCTACAGTCAAGAATCGATCAATTATGGGCCCTCGCATAGAGTCCCTCCTCACATGGATGGAGAGATTTCACGGGGGAGGAAGATAGCATTTAGGCAGTTATTTCAGGATAGAGACTTACTTGATGAGGTGGAGGATGGATTTGTAGAGTTTTCCACTATTGCTGGGAGATTTGGAGGTTATGATGTGGTTGGAGACAGGGGAGTTAAGAATCCCTACAATTAGTGGGAAACTCATGGGGTAACATTCCCTCTTCTACAAAATCCAACCTAGAGGATCATCTCTCAAGTTACATCATCCTCTAGTTGCGAGAGGAATTGAAGCACATATGGAAACTTGTGCAGTTTGAAGGAGAGTAGGTTTAAGCAGTCGGGAGAAGAGACAATGGTGTATGTGCACACCAACCTTCATCTTATTTACAGGAAGAGGGACGAGTGGGTGAAGGGAAAGGAAAAGATGTGGGATGTCTTTCCTGATGATATGGGTTTGGACAATAGTAATGAGTTGGAATTACCCAACTTGGATCTTAATGATCCAGTGCTAGAGTCGACGACATTTGATGATAGTGATCCTTTAGAGGGGTCATCATCCACACCAACAGATAATGATCCTCATATGTGTGGAGAGGAGGAGGAGGAGAAGGAGGAAGAGAGTAGAGTCACATTTGTTGATTCAGGAAATGAGGATGACTATTGATAGATGAGACTCTTCATTCTTCCATCTTGATCTATACCTTTTTGTATTTACTATTACTATTGGTCTATTTGGCATTTGCGAGTGGCATTTCGACATCTATACAATAAATTTTGATTTTGATTACTTCATGAGAAATATGTTTCTAACGCCTGAGTATTTACATCTTGATATATGACTATCATGAGTATACTGTATCATGAATTATCTATGTGTCTCATACTCTCATTGTGATTACTGATTTGATTTGTAAATGTGTAATACTAATTAGTAATTACTAATGTTAAATGTGTATTGATTCTGATATCTATTGAATATTTATAAAAATTTGGATATATATATATATATATAACGTGTCCAATGTGTCTTGATTTCGGGGGTCATCGTCTCTGTGTTGGACACTTGAATCCTCGTGTCCCGTGTCCTCGTGTCAGGTGACTTACGTTACGACGTGTTTAATTACATAGACTATTCTGAATATTATGGAACCTATAAGCACAATAAACACCCTCTTTTTCAGAAAATGGTTTCCCTAGTTCCGTTAATCAAGTACCCAAATATATATACGCAAATACTGGTGATTTAGGATCCTCTTTTGGTGACAAAGCAATAATGAACGTGTTTCGATAGGTTTTATTGTTTTTGTTAATGCTTTCACAGGTAGACATGTTTCAAATGTGGAATCTTGTGGTAGTTGTTTGAATTTCTCGAAGTTTAGGGCAGAATAGTTTAGCTCATCATGAGGAGATACGATGAAGGTATTCGCTTTGCCTTTTTTTTTTACCTGAGGTTTCAATAAGTTAATAGACGTGAGCTAAGGAATTGTAAAATAATGCTGGGTCAATTTTTAGGTTTGTGGTCGGTCTACAGACGGTGAGTTGTGTTTAATTTTATGTTTTGTTTTGTTTTTTTGTGGTTTATTAAATAAGTTTATAAAAAATTATTAGGGTTAAGTATTATTATTTACTATTAATGATTCTAAATTTTTAAATAGTCAATTAACCCATAGAATTGATCAATACCTATAATTTTACAGAAACCAAACAGAAATATGACATAACATAAATTTTTGTCTAGAAAGACGATCCCAGGTAGGTCTCTAAAGTTACAAACTATTAAGCTAACAAAACCACTTTAAAAAATACTTCACCCACTTAAGAAAAATGATGTCTTATTCTCTATAAAAAGAAATTAAAAAAATAATATAATAATTTATTTAAACAAATGATAAAATGATTATAAACTTATATATTTATAAATATAATTAATTAAATTTATTAATAATAATCTTATTAATATAAAGAATTGGGGATAATAATAATAAAGATTGGTCATAATAGAGAAACGTCAGCTTGGTATCATATAAAAATAATATAATAATTTTATATAAAATTAATACAATTACAAAATATAAATATTATAATATAATATTTATACTGTAATAGATCTTTCTTACACCATGCTCTACATATCAAGCATGTATAGAGGTTCAATTTCTTACTATGTAATTTTTTCTATCTTAAAATTTTGTATACATCTACGAAAAAGTTATTTTGTATTTTATGAATCTATATTATTTTTATTTATTTTTCCATTTTATTTTACCAACGGACATTATTTTTTAATTACTTTTTATTTTATTAATATAAGTTTATGTTAAATTATCTTATATAATTATTTTGTATTTTATGAATCTACATAGATTTTTTAATTACTTTTATTCATTTTTGTGTTTTATTTTACTTTGCATTACAACCCATGTCGATCACAATCATCAACTATTCAACCTGTGCTTTGATGGTGCACCTTTCCTATTACTTTTTTTTCTCAGAAGGAAAAAGCCTTGTCCTTGATATTCATTAATAGAATCAAAGGGCATCTGATGTGCCATCCCTGAGTATGGGTTATAATCAAGAAAGGTCGTGGAAGGAGTTCTGATCTACTATATACCAAAAACAAGTCTCAACACAACCGAGCTGCCATGGGGGAGATCAAAGATCAATCACATCAAATAGAAAATGCCAGTCAGAGACATAAGGAGGACTCTCCATCTGTACCATCTCAACCGTGAACATATATGCACAGAGCTGCTATCTGAAGCTACCCGCTCCGAATCAAACAAAAAGGTGCCTAATAAACATGGGAGAACATGCTCCTGCACCTATCTCAAAAGAGCTTGAAATTGTCATGAGAGACCAAAAGCCCTTCAAAATTTTCAGTATAGAAACTAGTACCAGGAGCCAATGAAAGGGTAGTCTTTGATAGACTGTCTGTGAGCTGATTATGTTCACAGTAGATATGGTAGAAATACAGGTGAATGAAGAAGGTGTTGAGTTTTCTTATATCCCTGCACCAGTGATTGAGATCAGATGGAGAGAGAGCATCAGTGCCGTTAGCCCAATTAATAATGACAGAAGAGTCACCCAAAATGTGAAGTGTGGGTATCCCCATCACCTGGGAAATATGCAGAAAATCCCAAAGCCCTATTAGTTCTGCTTTAGTATTGGTGCAAGATGCTGCCCCCAGTGCAAACTTGAAGGAACGAGTCTCGTTCAGTAATAAGTAGATTCCAACTCCTCTAGTGTTTTTTGCCGATGCCCCATCAAAAAAACCGCAGGGATAGGCTAGAGAAGGGCCTGAGCCTAAGACTCTAGGCTTATTTGCCTTTTTACAGAGAGGTCGATACAACTGAGAGATGTTTGCAATATGATGTAATATGCTCAAAATAGACATCTTCTTTCCTTCAAAAATGTATAAATTCCTTGCTTTCCAGATAGCCCACATTGCATAAAATGGAAGGTAGCAGCAGACCGAGTATTTAGTATATCTGTCTATCCAGTTCCCCAGATAAATACAGATATTATCACTCTGGTAAGGGGGAAAGAACTGGTACTATCCACTCAGCTGAATAAGAATACTCTTCCACACAGAACAAGTAGAAAATATGTGATGTACACGGTCTTCATCTGCACTGCAGAGTGCACAAATGCCGGGTCCTATCCAACCTTTCTTCTGTAGATTGTCCCACGTTAGAATTTTATTTTCCAGAGCCAGCCAAACAAAATAGCTAATTTTAATGGAAAAAATGCCAGACCATATGAGAGCTAGTAATCTGTTACTTGCTGGGGGAGATGATGATTGGATAATACTGTCATAAACAAGCTTAGCAGATATCGAACCATCAGATCTATTGTAATCTGAGACAAGAGTATCCGATAGAGGATTGAGCTTGATCCTTCCAAGTTCCAGACCCCTCATGTAACTGTCCCAAGCAATCTTCCATTCACCTGCAATGCAGAGGTCCTCAGCAGTGTACCAATATTGATGCGAGCCCGGTAATATATTACGTGCTTGTGAGAGAGTAGTAATGTCCAGGTCCTCCAGGTATTCTCTGAGCCCTATAGGTAGATAATGAGGATATTGTGCACCGATAATAGGATCGATTCCCACAAGGACATCTAGACCGTTACCAACTTTCCATGCTAAGCATCTTCCTAGCCAAGGAAGTGTTTGTAAAAAACCTTTCCAAATTATAGAAACACCACAGAATTTAATTTTTTTTCCTCTGAGCCATGCCACCACCGAGTAATTCTTCAAGTACTTACCAATTAATACATCGTGCCACAGCCCGTGATTTTGTAGGACCATCCAGAAGTTTTTTGTTCTTAAAGCAATACTGAACCGATGGAAGTTTTTAATGCCCCAACCTCCATACTCTTTTGGCCAGGAAAGTTTCATCCAACAAGATAAATGACACATGTTTTTAGTTCCAGAGGAGCCCCATAAGAAAGCAAATGTTAAACTTCTGAGCTTATTTAAGACAGAGATGGGTATGGGTGCAAGGCCTAGCCAATAAACCGGGATGCTAGACAATACCGCTTGGACAAGGATCAGACGACCACCCAAAGAGAGATACTTATGGGACTAGTGAGAAATTCTGTTTTCAAATTTCTGTATCAACCAATTCCAGTCACTGATCTTGCATCCCAGTCACTGATCTTGAAACCAGTGGTAATAGGCTCCATTTTATATAGGAATACTCTTGCAATATCAGAAAGTGTGTTTTCATCCACATTGTTGAAGAGGAAGCAAGATTTATCAACACTTATGCTCATCCCAGAAGCCTTGCAAAAGGTACTTAAAATAACTTCAAAAGAAATCCATTCAAGAAGGGTACCCGAGCCAAGCAAGATCACATCATCCACAAATAGGAGGTGTGTGAGGGAGAGTGCAGATGTAATTTTAATACCTCTAATGAGACCATGCTCCCTAGCATCGGAGATCAAGAGACTGAGACCTTCAATGACAAGTATGAAAAGTAAAGGTGAGAAGGGACAGCCTTGTCTAATTCCCCTAGAGGCACTGAAGAACTTAGAGGGAGTGCCATTGATCAGTACAATGAAATTTGCTGATGTGAGGCATCCCATTATCTAATTAACACCTAGGAGAGGCATCCCAATCTAAATCAGAATGAGTCTAATGTAGGACCAGTTAACTTTGTCAAATTCTTTAACCAAATCCAACTTGAGAATGAGAGCACAAGTGTTCTTGGTCTTCACCGAGTGGAGTGTCTCCTAGGTAATGCCTATAGGTTCCACTATCTGGCAAATTTTTAGGAATCCATACTATTCTCTAGAAATGTGAGAGTCCAGGAAAGGCTTTAGTCGGACAGCAATAACCTTTGCGATTAACTTGTACAACGTATTGCACAATGATATAGGTCTAAAGTCAGCGAAGGTTGTGGGATTATCCCTCTTAGGAATAAGGGCTAGGAAGGTTGAATTCAGAGAGGGAGAAATGTGACCTGTAGTCCTTGCACAATCTACCACATACAGTAATTCGTTCCCTAATAGGTCAAAGAAATGTAAGTAGAATTCGACAGGACAGCCATCGGGACTGAGGTTCCTATCCTTCTTGAAATATTTCAATGCTCCTTTGATCTCAGACAGAGTAACAGGAGCAGTGAGGCTAGGGGCCTCTTCCTGTAATATCATATTAGGGTAAAGCATGAATACCTTGAGTTGAGATAGTAAACAGGTTGACTTATCATTTTAGAATATATGGGAAAAATGTCTATGGCCCAGTTCCTTAAGTGCACTCTCATCCTCGATACAGTGTCCATCCTCATCCTCCAAAGACCAAATAGTATTATGGTTTCTTCTTCTCGAGGCCAAAGCATGAAAGAATTTTGTATTAGAGTCACCATACTGATCCCACTTGGTACGAATCTTGAGTTTCCAAGTGAGTAGGATGTGAGCCTGCAACTCCTTCTTTTTGGATCTAAGCAGATTCAGAGATAACTGATCCTTATGGGACATGATACATGTGGAGGATCCCGAGAGAAGGGATTCAATATCCTTGTCCATCCTGATAGAATCTGATTCCATAATGTTTTCTTTTTCTCAGGTCTAGACATTAACTTCCTTCTTAAGAGTTCGGAGCTTGTGGGAGAGGAGGTCCATATCATGAAAAGAAGATTGAGGATTTAGCTTAGGCCATCTCTTAGTAACCCAGAGATTGAATTCTGGATTGGTGAGCCAGGATCTATTAAACTTGTAAGGGAAGTTGAAAGAACCAATCGATTTATTCCATTCAAGGACAATTGGATAATGATCTGAGATATCCACATGGTGAATCCACGTATGATGAACCTTGAGGGAGGGAATCGAGGAAGAATATAGCAAGAAGCGATCAAGTCTTTTGCTGATTCCATCCTCTCCAACCCTTCTGTTTCTCCAAGTGGGCCCCGCACAGGAAGGGGAAATATCCAGAAGACCAATAGAGTCAAAAAGGAGTTTGAAATGATAGGCAAGAGGATCAAGGACAACTTTCTTACCCTAGGTCTCAGAGGCATTCATGGTCAAGTTAAGGTCCCCCCCCGGATCAAATTTGGAGCACTGAGAAGACCCCCGCTAAGAACTTTATCCCAGAAAAGATCCCTATTTCTGTAGGGGCCATAGAAATTAAGGATAACTAAAGGAGCACTCATTCCACGGAAGTTAGCCTTGACAAGAATTCCAGCAACAGTCACAAAGGCCCAACATCTAACCCTATGAGGGTCCCAGGCCATAAGTAAACCTCCCGAGAGGCCTGAGGTACTAATGTCATAGAATTCCCATCTTGGCAAACCTTTCCTATTACTTTATAAATATATTCATTTAAAGTTGGTGTTATAAAAGATAACAAGAAACATCTATTTTAGAATTCATTCAATGTTTCGTGTCAAAATTTTTTATAATAAACAATATTTATTCATTCAATGTTTCGCGTAAAGAAGGATTAATAATAAAAAATGTTCATTATAAAAAATGTTTATAATATCGTTCAAAATACAATTGATAGAACACAGAAGTGAATAATTTAGGGGACAACGAAAAAGCCATGGGTGTGAAAAGGGCTACATGGTAAGATTCCTTGGAAGATTTGTATATTATCGACCCGACACTGATTTGATCTTTGGTCTCTGAACATTTTAGATATTAAAATAATACAGTTGTAAAGGAAATATTATTGTACTTTTTGTAGTGTTTTACAGTTCAGCACAACAAATGTTTTCACGTAGTGACAAACAAAAGATTAAAACAACTTTTAGATTTCGACTCCATTTTTGTTGTTACGATGTAGCTACAAAAAGTAATATTTTTTATCATCTAAATTCTTTGTTGTAATTGTTTTCTCATCTATTTTTTGTTTTTATTATTTACACTTCATAAGGTTCAAATTTTTGAGCAGATACTCAAGAGGTTGAAATGCTGCATAGCTTGGAGGCTTTGGATCTCTTCGCTCCACTTAGTACCAACTAAGTCATAAAAAGTGAGAATCAATTCTTTTATTACTGTAGTATTTTCATTTAATGGTGGTTTTTAGAAAAATGTGAGATGTGATTTTTTGTTGTTTTTTAAGTGGGTCTTTTTATCTACACAACACATTTCCAAAAGTGACTAGGTGGAGGACGCTTAGTGTGCTTTATTCAGGTGCCAGTTGAACGAGTAATAACGGTTTCATCCAGTGTGTTAGTTTTTATGTGATGATAAATGCCTCTCTGGGTTATAGAAGAGATAGAAGACAGAATTCCTTGTGCTCTAGTTCGATTTTAGATTTCGGTGATAATCCATTCTGAAAACTCTAAATGTGGTGGGGAGAATAGGAAGTTTTCTGGTGATAGAGCTCGATTAAGAAGGAATTTTTAAGGCACATGCCTATTTATAGCGTTGGGTCCTTGGAAAAAATGTAAACTTGGAGAGGGTGGAAGCACTCTTGAGTCGTGCTTTGGTGGGTTGGCTTGAGGCAAGTAAGTTAAATAGAGTTGAACTGGTGGAATGGGTTAATAATAACTGGACTCCTTTGCTAGGTATGGCACCTAGGGTTAATTTATTGATTAATGGCTAGCTTTGCTTCATTTTTCATGAACTATAACAAGCCCTAACTCTACTCAATAAAGTATGGTTGGTAAAGGAGGGTTCCTTATTTCATAAATGTTGGCATCTGACTTTCAATCCAGAGAAAGAAAGACAGAAGATGCGACATATGTGGTTACTTTTGTCGGGTTTTCCATTGGAACTGTGGACCTCTAATGCTTTGGAGAATATAGTCCATAACTTCATTCATTTAGATAAGAAGAACCTGTTTGGTGTGGAGAAAAATATGGTGCGGGTTATGGTTAAGGTTGATATAGATAAGGGTCTCCTTCCTGAATTGGAAATTGTTTGGGGAGATAAAATTTTCCAACAGTGATTAAATTACCTGAATGTGTCATTTCAATGCCATTTTTGTTGTGAAACTTGTCAGCTTAAGGCCATTTGCCCCTCTATATTTTATGGTTTTCGAAGGGAAGGCTCTGTGGAATATTATGATGATGATAGTATTCTCATTCGAAAATGATAGTATTTTCATTCGAAAATTGGTTTTTGGGGAGTTGCCACTTTTATTGCAGAATCATGTTTATGGAAATTCTCCATGTAAGGAACCCTTGAATAATCAAATTTCTTATGAATATGTAACTAAGGACGAGTTATCTGGAAAATGACCTTGATAAGAGATTGTATGGTCTAGGGTTGGGGAAGGATTTAGAATCTGATAGTAGGCTGCTTATTTATGCATTGAAGTCTCTTGATTATGTGAAGTCATTAGATGATAATGGGACTGGTTCAGAAGGTATCCCCGTTTCTAGCTTAGGGGGACTCCGAATTTAAACCCTAATTTGGAGTCGGCATATTTAGAAGATATGACTCCTTAATCTTTAGAGGGGGTTAAGGGTTTACCCACTACTTTGGGCTCAGAGGTTGTTTGTTCATATTTTATTTCCTTTGATTTAAGTAATGTTGTTACTACGCCTGTTACATCCTCACAGGGTAGGGTTGGTTGTTTTAAAGAACCTTTGCATGTTTTTTTTCTAAACATCCTTCTGAAAACTCAAGGGTCTCTCCTTTACATGCTCTTCATTTTTAGAATGTCACTATTAGGTCTTGGAAAAAAATAAAAATAAAAATGGGAGTTAGTCTCCGTATTTGACAAGAAGCCATTATTCGTACAACTAGTTGAATCCTGATCATCATCTTTGTATGATATAGTTCCTTCTTCAACTCGTGCCCTTGGAGCAAAGCAACCCATATACTCTGAGTCATAATATCCCTTCTTTCCCTAAATGTGTGTGGTTTGGGTAGAGCTGCGAAGGTGAGGGATCTATCTAAACTTTTCAAAGATACAGACCTAGTTGTTATCCTTTTGCAATAAACAATGTTTTTGGATATTCAAGCTATTAACATGTTGGCTAAAATACTACCGGGTTGGAAATTGTATGCATTAAGTTTGAATCGTCTTTAGGGTGGTTTGTTATCGGGGTGGAATACTAATTTTTCTAGTTTTAAACCCTATGAAACTTTAGGGGGAATATTATTGGAAGTATGTTTTAGGAGCATTGATCAGTCCTTCTCTATATTGACATATTACGGTCCCTATAAAGAGAGGGAATATTTTTGGAATTGGTTGGAATTCTCTGGTCTTCTAGGAATCAATGATTTAATCTTGGCAGGTGAATTAAAATTCTCTTTGTCTCCTGGAGATGTTTGGGGACATCATGCTAGGGTGGATTAGGATGCTGATTATTTCTCTTCTTTATTCTTGAGATCAAATTTGGTTGATGTGTTGCCAATTATTTTGGAACCGACTTGGTCAAATCGGAGATGCAGATAGAAAAGCATTAGTAAGCAGTTGAATAGATTAATGATAATTGCAACCCTGCTATAATTTATCCAAATGTATAGAACCTGGGTTGAGAAGGTAAGAATATCATACCATTATCTGATTTTCTTATAGTTGGATGGAATAAAGAAGGTTGGAAATTATCCTTGTAAATTTAATAGTTCTTGGCTGATGAATGTGGAGTACTATAGAAACTGGAAAAAAATCATTTAAACTAATACAGACACAAATATACAACTGGAAAAATGGAAATATAAATGGGAATCGTATACCAGAGACGGGTCCCTACCTTTCTTCGCATACACTGCCAATATATACTATGACAATATGCTCATAATGTGCAACAAAAAACTCTTTAATCCAACATAAAGAAATTACATAATGATTTTATTTTTCAACCCATATCAACATGCAACCTCTACTTCTACCTAACTATCCCGCCTCTATAATCTCATCCATCTCCCATGCTTCTATGCTCTTTTTTTAATAGATAAATATTTCCTTTCATGAAAAGACAAGTATTTACAACCAAATCCAAGAAAAGCGTATTCACAACCAACCCAATCGTTGCCTTAAATAAAATAAAACAAGAATTGGTTGAATATCATTAAGAGCATACAAATATTTATCCATATCCCAAATTTCTTGGTGGAAAGATAAGGGTGAGTTGTTGCTTGTAGGAATAGTCAGATAGTATAGGATAAAAAACAGTTGCTGGGGATCAAACACTGTTGCCGCAAGATCATGAAAACCATTAAAAAATACCACATCCTCAAGGATTTGGTTAAGAAACAAACTCAAATGTTCCAAATAATAATTAATAAATGAAATATTCATATCTTTATCATTATTAGGCCTTTTTGACGTTCATATGAGTGAAAATGGATTATGATGGATGAAATAGGTAAATATGTGACAATGATGGTGTAAATGAGTGAAATATATAAGAGAAATGATACAAAACTTTGTAATATAATCCTTCAAAAGATTTCAAATCGAGAGCTTAACATCTCCCCCCACACTTAATATCTTGCATGTTCTCATGCAACAAATATAATGTCCTCCCCTCCTGTTCTCTAACTTTTGAGTTATTGGTAAGATATGAAGGAGAATAAGGTGGTAGGTCCAATGAGATCAAACTATGACTATATTCTTTTTCTTTTTTCTATGGCATGATGTTCTTGACATACCGAAATTATTTTAGAAGCCAACATTTATGTGATCATACAAAACACTTGAATATAAAATGTATGTTTTACCTCAGTTTCTTCAAAGTTTATGAAAATTGAACAATGGAAATGGGGCAAAGTAAGAAAGTGGATAATGGACTATAGAAAAGGTGAAAAAAGTGGCAACTTCAAAATATTATGGTCATGAATTTCCATGTAAAATGAATGCTTAAAGCTAGATCTTGCTTACCCAACCTTACCTTCTTTAGATGTTGGATTCCCTAAAAGATAAATAATAAACCCTTGGCTGCAAGATGAAGATAAATCTTCTCGAATGAACTCGAACTGAAATGCTAGAAACTTGGAAATTATGTTGTTGCAGAGTTAAAGAATGCTAAAGGAACTGCCATAGTTGCAAGAACTATGGAAATGTCTTTTGCAACTTGAACCAATCTGTGTAGACCTCGTGCATTATGAATAGAACGGGTTCATGTTATCATTCTAAGGGTAAAAATCATATCCTCAAAAATTTTGCAAGGAAACATAAAATAGCCAAAAGATAATATGGATTCCAAATCTACTACAAGAATAGAAATTTTCTATAGGAAACTATAGGGGAAAAAATATGAAAAGTTGTCCTCAATATCACACCCGTATTTCCTTCATTATGTAGATTCTGGAAAGGTCATATACAACTTACTTAAACAACCATAGGTCATAAAATCCATGTCCCGAAATTCCTTCATTAGGCCTTACTTAGTTGCAATAACCATGCAAAAGGTGTCCTTCAAACAAGATTCTATAGGAACATAACATGTTGCTAAAGGAACAATTTGTTATAGTAAATAGAAAATGAAACAAGCTACTGCAGGTGTGAAGAATATAGAGAAATCAATACTTCCTTGTTTTATAAAAAATGAAATACTAGGAATCACATAATTTATGTGCTTTGATTTGTTGATGTGGATGCTCATGGATTCAAACCCATACTGCTATTTTTTATCTCTTTGGCGGTGACGAAAACTTCAGAAAAATTAATTTGTAGATCTAAACCAATGTGTGAATAAACATTGTTTGATTCCCATGAAAAATGTTGAAAATGATTGCATACTACATGATCCTGCTAGAGATGATATGAACTGTTGATGCTATAAGAGTAACACCCCTCTCCCACACACCCAAGAAGTGATCCGGTGACGTTGGTCCTCGAGAATGAAGAGGGATTATATCATCCCGGGACATTTGTCCAGAAATGATCTGGTGATTTCGGCCCTCGAGAAAGTGGTGGGATTTCATCATCCCTGAACTTCGGTTCAGAAAGTTATTTGGAGGCTTCAATCCTCGAGAATGTGGCAGGATTGCATCATCCTTGAACTTCGGTTCAGAAAGGTATCTGGAGGCTTCGATCCCCGAGAATGTTGTAGGATTGCATCATCCTTGAACTTTGATTTAGAAAGGTAGCCAAAGGCTTCGGTCCCCGAGAATTTGGTAGGATTGCATCATCCTTGAACTTTGGTTCAGAAAGGTATCCGAAGGCTTTGGTCCCCAAGAATGTGGTGGTATTGCATCATCCTTTATCTTCGGTTTAGAAAGGTATCTGGAGGCTTTAGTCCCCGAGAATGTGGCAGGATTGCATCATCCTTGAAATTCAGTTCAGAAAGGTATCCAGAGGCTTCGGTCCCCGAGAATGTTGTAGGATTGTATCATCCGTGGACTTAGGTCCAAAAGTGATCTGAAGACTTTCGTCTTCGTGTTGTGGATTGCAGGTTGTTGCTGATGATGATGTTACTGATTGAAATATTAGAGTGTGATGATGATGATGTACTGATCAAAAGATTAGAGTGTGATGATGATGCGTACTAATTGAAAGATCAGAGTGTGATGATGATGATGTACTGATCGAAATATCAGAGTATGATGATGATGATGTACTGATCAAAAGATCAGAGTATGATGATGATGATGCTGATCGAAAGTTTAGAGTATGATGATGATGATGTACTGATCGAAAGATCATAGTATGATGATGATGATGCTGATCGAAAGTTCATAATATGATGATGATGTTGTTGCTGATCGAAAACTCAAAGTGCTACTGATGATGATGATGTTGATTGAAAGGTCAAAGTGCTGCTGATGATGTTGTTGATCGAAAGGTCAAAGTGTTGATGATGATGTTGTCGATCGAGTGGTCAAAGTGTTGTTGCTGCTAATGATTGAAGATGAAGACTAAAGTACTGATGATGATGCTGTCGGTCAAAGTGTTGCTGCTGTTGAAGATTGAAGATGAAGACTATATGATGTTGAAAATATTCCAATGATTTATAGATGTGTCACCCTAATGATGTTGATGATGTCCTCTCTCTCCTATTATTGTTGTTGTTGATGATGTTGTAGAATACCCTTGTTGTTAAAGGGGAGTGTTGAATTATTGTAACTTCGAAGAATATTCTATATGTATTTTTAGTGATCCCCGATGTTCTTATTAGGAGAATCACTTGTATTTCTTTATACCCCGATGTTGCTAATTAGGAGAACAAATAAGAGTCATGAGGAAGTCCCCTCCGTTGTAATTCGGGTAATTAGTACCCCAATTGTGGTTACTCGAGCCTACAAGATTAAGTTAGGATTACTCAAGCCTACATAACTGAATTAACTATTAAGTGATCGAAAGAATATAAATAGAGGTGTGGCACTCCTCATTTGGAACACACACACTCACTTGTGTAGCGCATTAGAGAGAGAGAGAGAGAAGTAGCTGGAGAAGGAGGAGGATCAATCTTTTGGTTTTACCTTTTATCTTTTTGGGGCATCTATATTGAGGAATCTTTTGTTGGGTTTTTCCCTTTAGGGTTTTCCCAGGATAAATTTGTGTTGTTCTTGTGATACTGTTTCTTTCAGTGATCCTGTCTATATGATTTTGTTATGAAATTGAAATTAAATGCTGATAATCTAGCTTAGCATATGGAATTTTAACAGCTCTGCATCTTTTGTTAGATAAAATGGGAATATATGTAAGCAAAATTCTAGAAATGAAACAATAAGAATCAAAACTAAATTTCTTCATGCACAGTAATCAATCCCTTACTTTCCATGTAAAATATGAAGTGGAAACCTGAAACTAGAGTCAACACATGCGAACCTTATATACCATTAGGATTAAAATCTAAAGAAGACACCTTCTAACAAATTCATGGTCATTTCTAAAATCTTATAGCCAAGTGATTTGTTAACACAAAAAATTGTTCACCTAGATCTACATGGCCTATTATTCATACATACATCATATTTCCACCACATTTCCCTTACTTTTGACCTACACAATTGTATTTCCAACAAAAAGGTCCAAAACATTGTTATTTACTATGGTTTACCCTCATTCTCTTCCAAAAAGGGTTAAAACCCCTAAAAAATGGTCAAAAACCCTAAAAATGGTTAAAAACCATAAAAGGGGTTCCAAAAACCTAAAAAATAGATAAGATAAATAAACCACAGAAAAATACCATGGGTAAAAAAATACCATGGGTTAACCTTGGTTCAAAAATCCCTAAAACTATACTATAAATAAATTGTGAAGGTCTCCCCAAAAATAGTTTTCATAACCTTTTTCCATTGTGAGTAAGCTGGGACACCTTTAGCTCTCAGGTATTCACACACCTCTTTTCCACCACCCTATTGACATACCATTTCCACTTAGTATGTCGAGACACCCTTTGTACCCACCTGGAGAATTATCCTGTGGAGAGGCGAATCACTTCCGACACGACCATAGTGGCCCACTTTCAAGAAAAAAGATATAATATTTAGTTTATTTTCATTTTGTTCTAGTGTATCCCTCATATATATTTGTTTTGTTTTACTAATCTTGTTTGTTGTCTTAAGTTTTTTCATGAACTCTACCTTATAGTCTCATTGATGTAAGGCTGGTGCTTTTGCACGTAAAAAGGGAGAAATCCCTGTTACAGTTTTGGTGACTCCGTTGGTCGTTCCATAACGATCTCTATTTTTGTAGGTTATTACAGGCTTGTTTCTAGTTTCTTCCCTTCACAGTCACCAATAGAGCCCCCACGAGGCCGATCCAAACCTCCTCTGCATAAGTTCCTGCTCCCCTGGACCCTGTCGACCCCATTTTTCCTATTTTTACTCTGTCCGGGAACAGTCTCCCTTATCAGGTTGTTGGCCGCGACTCAATTGCCTCTTTGACCCTGATAAGTGTGACTCTAGTCGCGACTTCTTCCTTGATACATGCGACCTGGCTCACAAATCTAGATCACGCCTGTCTCGATGCTAGAAGTGACCCTAGTCACTCCTGTAACCCTGTTTCGAGTGACCCAGTCACATGAAACCTCTTGTTTTGTGCAACTGAGTTGTTTAATATCCACACCACCTTTGCATGTTTGTTCTGTGTGACCCAAACCAGAGCTGTTCCTCCGACAGGTGTGACTGTCAGCCTATAGCCTGTTTTATGTGCTTGGTTCAGACCCTTGTCTGTCCCAACCCTCTGTTACAACCCTTTTCTGATTTCCTGCAAAAAACCTTTGTTACCCATTTTGTTTCAAGAATTGGAAGGAAACCTTTTACATACAGATGCACACACATGCACACCATTAAGCAAACATGCTCGTTTCATGACCTCAAGAAGATCGATTAAAAATAATCAATTAACATAATCACATTCGGTTTGGGACATAAGTCTCATCCGCAAAGCTATGGGAAGTACTTGGGATTTTCCCTAAAACTCATTATGAGGAGTACCACAGTAACCCTGAAGTATCTATCCATTGAGACAAGTTTCCAAGCGAAAATGGAAATGGCCCCCACCGGATTGAGTAGATTCCCACCGGTGAGGAAAACCAAAGAGTTGTCATTTGTGGCAAAACAGTTAGCAGTTTTACCTGCGTCGTGGAGTGAGGGGTACTACCCCAATACGCAATCCGTCAGACAACCTTGGTGCCCGAGTGACTCCTTTTGAACCAATAGGAATCTGTTTCAAAATGGGGTCCAACGAATGCACTGGGGACATTAGACCCAGACAACACCAACTTGATTCATTTTAGTGTGGATAACTACAAGTCTATATTACCCCACCAGCTCACTTTTCAAATTGTGACAAGAGTAGTTGGGAGAGAGGTCCATAGGACCGTTCTGGATGAGGGAGCTTCCACCTTAGTTTTGTATCTGGCTTGTTGGAGAGCCATTGGTTCTCCTGAACTCATGAAGTCCCCCATAATCTTAAAAGCTTTCGATGGATGAGGTTTCCACCCTCATGGTCTGTTACCATCCCTTTTGGTCGAGCTTGGGGGAAAGACTGTTTCCATTCAGGTGGAGGTAGTCGATGATCCGTTGGAATACAATATTCTATTGGGGAGAAACTAGTTATATTATATGATGCCTGTATCTTCGACAATATTTCAAACTCTCCAATTCCCTCATTTGGGGAAAATGGTGACCATTGATCAGCTCGATTTTTGTTCACTAGATGTTGCTACCCCCAGTGCAAATAAAATCCCTATGCTAGGTCAATCCCCTCCTCATTATCAGTTGATTGGGGTAGGTATGCTGAAGGATTCATTCCTCATGGGAGTTTTTCCCTCAACCCCTCCTAGAATGAAAGCGGATACTGTGCACACGATTTCCATGACTGGCCATAGTTCTCAAGGAAAGGAAGTTTTTGAGTCATCCTCTTTAGGACCTTATGAAGCAATTTATGATGTTTTTCAATCTACTTCTGATGTCTAGCCTGATGATCTTCATCTAGTGGCTTCAGATCCTTACCACTTTCCCTACTGTCTAGAACCCTCTCTCCCCACTCCAGACTATCTCACACAGACTTTTCCATTGGACGAGTCCATCATGGAGATCATGAGTGCGGATGGACCTGTTTGGTAAGATCATCATCATATATCTTCTTTCCTTCCTAATGCCAGTTCAGTAAAATTTGACCTTGTATCTCTTATTAGCACTGATATCGTCAGCAATCGTCAAACACCTGTATTGTTGCAAGGCACAGATTATGAAGGGAATATTTGAAACATCACTCAGACAAACCCTATTGACATATCAACCAAGCCCAGAACTATTGAGCATGTTCATTTAGGCTAGAACTATTCAACAGAGGAAATTGAAAGTAATAGAGCTATTTTCAAAGAATTATGCGGTATTTATTCCTGGAAATACGAAGAAATGTCAGAGATTGATCCATCTATCATTGTACATGTTTTCCTAATCTCCCTTCTTGTCTCGACCCAACATTCAACAACAACACAATACCAACAAAACACCACAAGACATTGGCTAGAAAGAGCAAGCTTAGTTGGAAACACCCACGAGGCAGGCATAGTCTCACTTGAGATATCTTAATGTGTAATTTCTAGAACCATGTTTCCGTAATTGGAGAGGGATTATAGTCCCTTTGCGCACAACCAAGGAACTCGACAGATATAGGAGGATGGGGTCTTTTACTACGTGACAGAGGTGCAACTACGTATCACAATATATGTGCAGCACAACCTTGTCCTTAACCACTTAACAACTGACACAACTGTGCGGCGCAACTAATTCCTCGGAAGTAATGAATAGTGTGAGAATTATATTATAACTTGGTATATTTAACCATGAAATCATACATAACATTTAAAAAGTGCTTAAACATCAATTCATTCCTTAACTGATCAGTATATTACGACTTACATTCCACAGTAACTGTAACAATATAAAGCAAGCAAACATTCACAAGAAATACAATATCCAACAACATTGATTCATTCAAAATAGGGAGTAACGTGGAAACCCATCTGGGAAAAGCCACCAAGTTGCTCTTCATATGGCATGAGAAATATATGTAGCACCTTGCAGTCTGCAACTTGCAGATTATTCTTAAGATATATCTATTTGAGTCAATCTTCTTGCTCTCATGCTCTCTGGTTTATTGCTTCTATCTACTCCTATTGATCCACACACAGCCTGGATTGACTCTTTTATTTGACTATATGCGCACTCAGTTGTAGATTCCTTCTACTACTAGTGGTATACGCACTTAGCTGCAAGATCCATGGCTCAACAACCTTCTACTTCTACTAGACTCCTCTTCTGAGTCAACAACATTTCTACTCTTTGAACTGAATCTAACTGACGCTAACTGTCATACAGAGCGGGTTCCTCCTATTTATAGTATTTACAAGACTACACAAGGTCAACTTGTACTACTCAGTTATTACAGACCCAAGTGGCTACAAAATATCTGGAATTACATTGATGACAGGCCCAACTGGCTGCAAAATTCCATTATGACATTAACCACAGCCTTAACTAGTCATGGAAATGTCTTTCATCCTTATGTACTGGTCATGACTAGTGCAAAAATGTCCTTTGTCTTCTGCCGATTTGTACCTATTCCTCTTTAACTCTTCTACCTTCCTCTTCCACTGACTCATATCTTCCTTCCTTGTCGCAGCTTTTCCCCTATCATGCCCCCACTTTTTCTCTTGCGCTTGCATGTCGGGTTCTTCCTTATGCAATTTTCCTGGCCCAACAGGACCCCAACACTCACATGTGGCTCATCCTGATCCACTAAGAAAAAATTGATGTTCTACAAAATCTGAGTATTCGACAAAAAATCAAGCTTCTGGCGTGAGCTGTGGCACAGGACCAACCTTGTCCTGGAACTCCTTTAAAATTTGTTGTGCCATGGAAACCACCTATGTTACTTCCTCCACATGCATTTCCAATTGTTTCACATGGTCAGAACTGATTTGTTTCAAAGGTCCCTCTCCCCTTGACTGAGTAATAGTCTGGAGATTCTGCTAGATAGGCTGAAGAAGCCTTGTAGCTCACTCTTCCTCTGACTGATGTTATGTGATCTCATCATTTATTTTCTATTCCTAGTCACGAAGAGATTTCACTTCCTGCTGTAATTTCTTGAGCTTTGTGACCTTTGCACTCCTCTCCTTGATTGGCAGCTTCTTCTTGTCTACCTTCAGCATGGTGATATTCTCGTGAGCCTGCCACAAATCTTCCTTTATATTGTCCACTATCTCATCATCCAGAAGTGCTTCCCTCATCGCGGAAACAACTTCAACTACCTTTGTGCAGGTTGTTTGTCCTCGCCTTATCCTTTTCTCAGCCACAGACACTGCTTTGCTACACTCTTCAAGCACCTCAGGAGGTGTGCTTGGTGTCTTCCTTACTTTTAACTCCTTGACCTGGCTTCTTAGGTCTATAGCAATTTGGGATAGGCATGCTACCTTTGCAGCCGTATCTGCATCTTCCTGGCCTTCTTCCAAAGGAAACTCTGCAACTGCTTCCTTAATTTCTTTAGCAAGTGAAACTCGTCTTTACTCATGCACCTCGGTATCTTTCTCCTTTTCCTTAAGGAAGGACTTGCATGCATTGATGTTGCTTGTGTTTTTGGCTTCTTAGTATGCCACCACATTTTCTCTAATCCACAACTCTATTGCGGCCTCATACTAAAGGGAGTATACGCTGGCTAATAGGAGCTTTGAAAAATCTAGAGTTAGCGTCTCCATTGCCTTGAGAACAACGTCATGTTCTTCAGTGTTTGAATTTAGTGCTTGCATTGGAACTTCCATCTTGAAGGAAAGTAATAGTAATGGCGCAACTAAAGTGTCTCTGATGTCCATGCCATGCGTCTCAACATCGATAGTGGTTTTTACTTCGTTAATGGCCATTGTGAGATGATTGAGGTGCTCAGCAACTTTACCGGGTGCTTGTTCCTGGTTCCTGCTGAGTCCTTTGAGGTCGTTTTTTGCTACATCAGCTACAACTTTTGCTAGAGAGTGAATATCCTCCTTAGTCAATGTGTTCTCATTAGCCATTTTTCTAGCTTTCCTTTTATTGCACGGTGGTTCATGCTCTTGTTCCTGTTCTTACTGGTGGTTGTGGATATCCTCGTCAGTGGGTGTGTCATCTCCATCTGCTCGATTAGAGCCCCCATCATCGACATTGTTACCTTTTCCTTCTCCCTCCTACGAATGATCATCCGGATCATCGCCTCCATCATTTCCTTCCTACTACTCTTGGTTGTCACCATGACCATTCCCTTTGCCATTTCCATTTCCTTGGCCATCTCCCGCATTAGTACCTACACCGGTGTTTCCACCTTGGTTAGCTGGTGGGTATTCTTGGTCTCTGCCTTCATTCATCGAATCTACTACTGGGTCACGCCATTCTTCAGGCCACTCATGGATAATTGCGTCTACGTCTACATCATCGATCATAAACCCTGTCAGGTGCACTTTCTTGGCCGGGTCTTTCTTTGGTTCCAGAATAACATTGTGGATGTTGGCCTAGAGGTTTATGAATGCCGCGTATATCTACACCGTTACAACACGTAGTCTGTGGGACTACCTTATAACATTGCGTAGGGCCTCTCTATGCAGAAAGAACTCGATGTTATTGTCCTTCTAGAGGATCATGTCTTTTTTATCCTCCTAGAGGTTCTGATACTTTGCGCCAAGTTAAAGAATTGGGACGTCCATAGGTTGCAAGTCTGGTGGGTTGGACCATAGAATGAAAGAGATTAGGATGAGCAGCTAGGAGTAATGAAATTTTTCCCTAGGTTCCTCTTGCGCATGCTCTGCATCATCTATCAGTTCGTTCAGCAGAAATTGCGACCAGTTAAAGATTACCCCTTGTGCACACTATTATGCAATTTCCATCGCCCCTACGGTGCACTTCGTAGGTCTCATCTTGTGCAATAGTTTGCAAGATAAGATTTTGGCTGCAAACCTTACCATATTGTCCTCTATGGGGCCAAGATTACCCCTTGCGCACACTATTATGCAATTTCCATCGCCCCTACGGTGCATTTCGCAGGTCTCATCTTGTGCAATTGTTTGCAAGATAAGATTCTAGCTGCAAACCTTACCATATTGTCCTCTATGGGGCCATAGAGGAATCCCTTACCTGTGTACTGAACGTTATACTTCTACTTCATCTTGGTGGTGTCTTTGTTTTAGCACAAATATGGAGAAGGATCATTACCTTATCTTCAGCAGACCCGTTGTCGATGAGATGAGATTGACATTGATAGGGTAGGGTCAGTCGAGCCATAATCATCCTTTGTGAAAGAATATAAGGAGCCGCTTCACATACATGGTCACCTAGGTGCTATGTCGAATGTGTGACATGAGAAATAGATTCAGTAAGCCTGCACTATTGACACTGCTGGCCCACTCCATCGATACTAAGAGCTGGGATGCAGGAGGATCTACCAGAATCATAGTAATATAGTTTCTCCTTTCCAATCCCACCTTCTTGTGGGTGTCATAGTGCTCAAACTGCAGCATGGCGATCTTCAACATTATGTCCTTCAAGAGGGGCATGCTGTTAGCGATCCTGTGTGTCACTAAGATGTTGTGCGCTTTATTCAGGAGTGTCACCATCTGTGCGTCAGCTCTCCTAGTCCAAACATACTGTGGAAAGATTTCCTCTTCCTAGGTAGTGTCAATGTCTTGGGGTGGTGAGTCTGGTGCATCCTCCTCCATCTTTACAGGCATACCGTCAACAACCTTAGCCTTGCATTTCTTTGATAGTTGCGGCCTGGATGACTCTCCAATCACTCTCTCTCCAGCCTGTCTCGGTGGCACAACTGTTTGAGGACCTGCAATTGGTGGATTATGAACAGGGTTCGACACAGGGCCAAAACCAGGGGGTGGAATAGGGGCTGAGCCGGCCGTAGTGACTAGTTTCTTCCTTGGTCGTGCCATTGATTCTAGCTCTGGTTCCTTCTTGGGTTGTTGTACCTTGTGTGATTCAATTTTTTCTTCAATCGAAAATGGATGGGAAACAGTTATGTTGGAAATCTCACTGGTGTCGAAAATATCTATTACCATGGGTTTTGGCACACACTCTATTATAGGCTTCGACTTTGTCAACTCTCGGCTTTGGTTCTCTCTTCACGGGTGTAAATAAAGTGAAGGTTGACAACGAAGCATGAATTTATAGGTGCCCGCACGTCTTGTAATAATCATGCGATGGGAGGCCGAGGTCTTGTTGATCACGTCGGCTTCTCGATCGACGCGTCCCTGATTAATTCTACTACTCGATTTCATAGTTGTACCTGTCAAGGTAGTTATGGTAGTTATGACGAGGACAACTGATGGGACCAAAAATCACGTCGTCATTCTCCTTGTATTTCATTGAATTGATGATGTTTAGTTGTCATAACCACCTCAATATTTCCTGAATATTTGTACTTTAATGCTGGCCAGCTTGTCATTCCCACACTTTTTACTGTGCTTTGCCTGTTTCTGTCACAACTGTGCGACATAACAGTTTCCTTATCTCTTTTTGCTTCTTTCAGTTTTTTTTCTTCGTGCTGCACGAGCTTATCTAGGGATGTTGTGACCATCATAGTATGGTTTTAGGTGACTTCCATTCACCATACCCATGAGATATGTTTCATCTAGTTTCTAAATTTTTACTGCGCCTGCATCAGTGATGTGCATGATCAAATATGTCCCTAGCCAATGCATTTTTAACTTCCCTGGATGTTTGAATATTTTTTTGTCATCGAGAAACACAAGTCCTCCGACTTTGAATGGCTTAACCCGAGCATGGCGATCATGCCATGATTTCTACCTCTGCTTCTTGACAGCCTGATGGAATCATGCGACGAAGTGTTCCTCTTCCATCTGAACAAGCTACGACAATCTTTGGTCGATAGCATATCGGTCGCTCATCTCCATTAGCATAGAAATATGTAGGATCGACACAATGTAATCCATTTGCACAACATATTCTTGTCCATACATCAGTATGAATGGGGTGTTCCTTGTCAGTAACTTGCAAGTTGTGTGGTATTCCCACAGCATAGCTGACACTTTCAAGTCCTAGTCATCTCAATGCACATTGAACACTTTGGTTAAGGCATTCTCTAGAATCTTGTTGAAGGCTTCAACCATTCCATTTTTCTGAGGATGATAGGGCGCCGTATTCTTGTGCTGGATCTAGAACTTTGTAGTAAGCTCAATAATCGTCTTGTTAACAAAATGGGTACCTTGGTCGCTAAGTATAATTTTTGGACAGCCAAATCTGGTCACCACATTTTCAAACAAAAATTTTGCCACAATCACAATGGTGCAATTCTTTGACATGTGTGGCTTCAACCCATTTGGTTAAATAATCTGTCATAATGATAATGTAGCATGTCGGTCCTCTTTCCTCATGGACTGATCGATCCAATAAAATCAAAGACCCACTTATTAAATGCTTGAAGTGTTATCTGCGGTGTAAGCATCATCTCATTGCGATGACTGAAACTCTTAGTGTCCATATGTATGGTTGGACACCATAGTATTGCTTGTAGTATCTTATGTACAATTGTCGTTCCAACATAGTGTCTTCCTATGACACCAGCATGTTGTTAAAACATTACCGAAGGTCGCTTATAGTCGAAAACACATCGACGCAGCATCTCATACGTGCCCAACTTGTACAGATGTCCCTTAATCAACGTATAATTAGTAGCTACGAAAACCAAATGTTTCATTAGAGGAAATTTCAAATCAAAATGGGCCTCCTAAGGAAAATTAATAAAATAATAGTTAAAATAATAAAATAATATTTATTCATTTTGGAGGTAAAAAAGAAAAAACTATTTTTTTTCTTCGTATTTTCGACATATCTCCCTGTGTTTTTACTCAAATTTCAATCAGAAGAGCTTGTTGGATGTAGAATTAAATTCTGCATCCAATGATTACCCACTGGTAAAATGGTTGAAGGTTTGCCTCTCATCCAAACTTTCAATGGAATATGTTCTGGTTGATTGGTAGGTAAGCATCCAGAGAATATGTATTAAGTTAGGAAGGCACATGGAGCTGCCTCTATACTTGATTTGATACATAGTGATGTAGCTGGACCTATGCCCACAAACTCCATTAATGGTTGTAGATATTTCCTCACCTTTATTGATGATTATTCTAGGTATTGTTGGATCTACTTTATGAAACAAAAATCAGAAGTTTTTGGTATTTTTAAAGTCTTTAAAGCTATGGTTGAGAATAGTTTCAGTAAGAAAATAAAGTCCATAAGATCTGATAAAGGAGGAGATTAATTCAAAAGATACTTTCAGTATTTCTGTGAACCAGAGGGGATTCGAATGGAACACCTAGTTCCATGCACACCACATCAAAATGGTGTGGCTGAGAGGAAGAACAGATCACTGAAGGAGATGGAAACATGCCTTCTCCATGGTAAGAATCTCTCTCATTCTCTTTGGGCAGAATATGTAAACTGCGCTTCATATTTTCATAATAGAGGGCCTCGTAAATCAGTGGTTGGGGTCACTCCTTTCGAAGCACTACATGCCTATAAGCCCAATGTCTCTCATTTGAGTGTTTTTGGTTCCAAATCTTGGGCCAGAATATCACTTGATAAGAGGAAGGACTTCCAATCCCAAAGTAGCAAATGCATTCTGTTGCAACTAGGAGATGTAAAAGCATACAATTTGATGGAAGTTGCAACTAGGAAATTCTTCATTGGGTGGATGTTCAATTTGAAGAAGATCAGTTGTGTGATGCACCGCCATCCAAAGCACAAGAAGGTATAAACAATATTTCTCCCATTTTTTATGACGATGATTTATTACATCTTTCAGATTTATATGAAGAGGATCAAGACCAACATGATCATGTTATTGAGGATGAACCTCATGAGATTCTAGATCCAGATCCAACACCCCTTCCAAACCACAATCCTAAGCCTAGATGGACTCAAAATATCATTGATGCAGCTGGGGATGGTGTTGGAAATCCAGAAGAATGAAGGAGAAGTAGGTCCCAGGATCAGAATGAGCATGTCACACTCTCTCTCATAGATTCGCTCCCTACAGAGTCGTGCAACAAAATTCTAGGTCAGTGCTACTTGATGATAGCGAATGATCAAATACTTGGCCCACAAAAGAAGAAACTTGATCATTCTATACCTTTTCCATCCAGCAGAAACACACAAATTCATCAGTTTAGAAAGGACATTGAGAGGTTCACATGCATAAATTTAGGATGTTGTTGCACCGAAGAACCATGTTGTTGCATAGAGCTGCAAATTTGTAGCAATGTTTTTGACAAGTTATTTTTCTAAGCAGAAAGCTTCTTTCTTCTAAAGATTGTTTGTATTTTCCTATTTTATGCTTATTTTGAGGGGGGATTTTTCCCTATTTCCTCAGTTTATTAAGCAACATTTTTTTTATTTTTTATATTGTATATGGGTGAATTTTGGCCTTGTTTCCAGAGCCCACAATTGTCCAAGTTAGGATTCAGGGGGGGTGTTAGGATTTCTAATCCTCCCTTGGCCAAACTATTTATTAGATTATTTTAGCCTAACTTAGGAGTCTTTTATTAATTTTTGGGTCCACTAGTACCATTGGGCCCACTTGGCTTAATGGGGCCACATGTACTAGTCGCTAGAGTGTGGGGAACATTGATATAGGCTAAGTGAGATTGAATGCACTTGCATGCATCTTTTTAGGAGCCTCCTAGGCCAATCCCTACATTTTAGGAGCCATTAGGAGTCTCGACACAAACCTCCTCTAGTTGTTGGGAGTTGGTAACTAGTTAAGCTTAGTTACTCTTTAGTTACATTCAATTAGTTCTAATTCAGTTTATTTTACGCTAGTTATGCATGGTTGTATGTGGGAAGGAACTATTTCTCACCTACTTCTATCCTACCACTGCAGTTAGATTGGTTTAACTAAATTAGACATATGGAGTTAACCACTTGGAATCCGATAGTTATTTAGACATATTTAGTTAGCCATGCAGTCAGATACATCAACATCTAGTTGGTAGATTAGAATTCATCCGTAATGATTCTAATTATTCCTTATGTAACACTATTGTAACTTTGGATTATGTAATGAAGATAATACTGTAATTCCCTGAGTAATACTTGTCTGTTTCCTATGAGATTTGATTTTTTCAGTTTGTATAATTCATTCCTATTCACTGCATCAATAATCAATAATTGGATTGCACTCATTTCTTGATGATCTAAATGGCACAACAATTCTAACATCTTCTTGGTCTTATTCTTGATGGGATTTTTGGTCTTCCATTGCTGCTCCAAGTGCAACATTATGAATGTGTGTTAAACTTTGCTCCTCTTGAAATGTTGAAATGTTCCCTACTGCTGCAGAAATTTGAGAGACTCCCTTGAGTAATAGTGTTCTTAACCCAACAACTTATGAGCACTCTTAAATGTTTCTTGTTGGTTGATAATCCTTGGCACATGTATTATTGCAGGTTTTGTTTTTCTTTCAATAAAACCTTGCAAATATACCATTAACATTCAATCTTAAATGTTGGAAAAATGTTCAAAATAGAAATTACTCACCAGCTAGTACAACAATGTCTTAGAGGAACCTGTTTACAACATATACAACGTTTCTTACCTCTCTTATTTGTTCTCCCCCTCCTCTAAGTGTAAAAGCATGGAACTACCAACATCTAAAATATATACTCACTTCAATACTAAGTCCTTAAGAACTTCCACAACAACAACACCAAAATGTTGGTAAAATTATATAACATAATTTGAGAACATAAATTGTCAACCTAGGGGCTCATTAGCTTGTGAAGTGCTTGGAAAAATATATCCAGAATTTAATCTTAAAATGGTTAAAAATCTATCTAAATCACAGCCTCATCTTTCAACATCCAAATCTGAAAACAAAAATGTTGGGATACCTCACACTCAAATAAAACCTTCACAAGGCAATCACACTTCCATTGAAATTAAACATTATTTAGCACGGCTATATGAGCATAGTGCTTAGACTTGCTATGAACCCTTGAATTTCTAATGTTAGACCCAAAAGAATCTATGAACATACCCAAGAAAATATGAACAAATCTTCAAGTAAAATCTATATTCTTTTGAAATTAGCACTATCCAACATGAAATATAGAGTAGGATGATGGATCCTCTATGAGTCCTTTCTAATTGGTGTTAACTTCAAATAGATCAACAAACTAAGTTTTTTTAGAATCAACATTGTCCAACATAGGATATCAACTAAAATGATAGATTCTCTGTAAGGTTTCTCTTGTTGATTTTAACTTAAACGAATCTAAGAAGAAACAAATGCAATTCTAAAAATAACTTCTTTAAGCAACCTGCAATATTTCGAAACCAATATTATCCAACATAGTTATGAAGCAGAGCAGTGGGATATCTATAAAACCTTATCTTATAATATCAATTACATAAATATTCTAATGCCAATCCAACACACACTTGTTTGGTTTATGTTAGATACTGAGGGGGGAGGGGGGTGAATTAGTATATAGCGCAAATTTCAAATTATTTCACTTTAACAAATTTTCACCACTTCAAACTTTTCTGCTGAAAGAATAATAAACAGAGCTTCACACAAAAATATGAAGGATAATATATATATATATATATGGATTATTACGTTAGTGGGAAAGAACAATCTCCAATAATGAGCACCAACTCACTCAGGAACCAACATAATCCATAAGCATTAACTTGTTGATTACAATCACTAACCTATAAAGACTTTGATTTATGCAGGAACCAACTCATGAAGTTCAAGCACCAACCTAAACAGATGTCTGCCTCTTTGTTCAACCTCCAACTTGTATTAATCAGGCTCCAACCTATTGAATATTGCGATCTCCAATTATTCTTTCAGCTACAACTGAATGGAAGTACCGACTCCCACTTGTATTTACCATCTCCAAATGGAACGAATACCCAAATCTGTGATTTTTTTACCAACTACAACTGGAAGGAAGATCCAACTCCCTAATTCTTTTACCAACTGTTGTTAGAAGGAAGCTCCAATTCCCTTTTCCTTTCCCCTTCCTACTTCGTCGAAATAGAATAGTTGTGTATTAAATTTTACTAGAACTAGATATGAGATCGACGATATTTCTTATAAATAATTGTTGCAAAATCACTTAAATGTGATTTATCCTTCTAATATATGCGTCACAAATGTCAGTCACATTATATATGATTTGCAATAGTATCTGTGATTTATTCGGTTCATTGCATCATCAATCTTTAGATATCTGTGAAAATTGATTTACTTCTACAATCTATGATCTACTATTTTACATTGTTTGTTGCTATGAACTTTATATATATACACTTCTACACACACTTTATAACATCTGTGATCTTGTATTACGACTCAATCATTGTGTGTTATCATTGCACAACCTGATATGGGGTATTCTTCTACTTTGAACACTTATTGATATTTTTCACTGTATTTATGCAATTCATCTCTCCTGCATTATATTCTTTCTTTCATCAATGAGCCATTGATACTTCAAGAATTCAAAGCTTTCCCTAAATTAGATTCTCTTCATTTATTCATTCCACAAGCTTACTTCAACACATCCATCTCTTGCTTATTTATACACTTTCTTATTCAAGAGATGTATGTAAGTTGAAATTCCTTTTACTTGAATAACACCCAACTTGTTTTCTTCTTGATTAATTCATATTTTGTGTCGATGTGTGAATTTCCACAATCCAACCTTGTGGCATTTTTCACACATATGCAATTTTCTTTGTGGTACTTTCACACACATTCCATTTTGGTGTAGGTTTTGCACACATATTCCATTTTCTTTTGGGGTTTTCACACATAAGTCCCATATCTTAGTGTTATTTTTTCTTACCCTTGATTTTCATATTTTTCTTCTAACCTTTTATGTAACTCTCATATCTTAGTGGTATTCGAGCACATCCTTGACTTTCATATTCTTCTTCTAACTTATTTTTCAAGGTTTCTATCTGTGCACATATATGCTATGTTTTAGTGGTATCTTTTCACTCTCTGGAATTCCACATTTTATCTCTAGGATTTGTTGTCTATTTCATTTTCGCATATTCTTTCTTCATTAGTTTTGGTGTTTGACCTCAACCCTTCATTTACCTTTGACTTCCATGATAGCACCAACCTTAGTTTTTTATTAGTGACAACATTAGCCTTGTTGATTTTTTATCCTTTGACATCAATGACAACAAAAAGGTTCAGCAACCCTTGAAATGAAATAATCTTATAAACCACAAAGTTGTAAATTCTTGGAGAAACTAGAAACACATCATTTAAACTAAAACACACACAAATATGCAATTCAAAAGGGAAAGATAAATGGGAAGCATATATCAGGTAGGGTGCCATACCTCCATTGGAATACACTACCAGTACATACTATGACATTGGGATCATAATGTAAACAAGAAACTCTTTATTCTAGCATAAAGAAATAACATAATGATCTTACTTTTCAACCCATTTAAACTTGCAACCTCTACTTCTGCTTAACTCTCCTCCCTCTCTAATATAATATGTACCCCCATCCTTCTATGCTCTCTTATTTATACATAAATATTTTATTTTATAAAAATTAAAGGAGTTACAACTTGATCCAAAAAAAGTAATTCCACAACAACACAAATTTGACTTAGCTAAATTAAAACAAAAATTGGTTGAAGATCATTAAGAGCATAACAATATTTATCCATATTCTTATAATGTATTTTTCCACAATTTATTTTGAGAGACTACATTGGCTAATACTATCCATGTCCTTTGTTGGAGACATCCTTAATCCCTTTATGCCACCATGGACACTCAACATCTTGAGGAAATCTCTTCAAAAAATCACTTGTCCCAAGACATACACAACTTTCCCATATCATAACCGCATATTTGAACAAATACACGGCTTGGTCAAATGAAACCCGTGTATGTGCTCGCAAAATCGTAAAATACAAAATATTTCGAATTAAAATTTATTTTTGGGGTATTGTGAGTTGAATATTGTTCCCTAAATCCCTACAACCCATAAATAAATTCTCATAACTTCCTCAACTACTTCTCATAAACAATAAAAGAGAAAAGAAAGAACAAATTGATGTTACAAGCCTTGTTTTTCCTGGAGTAGCATGATAGAAATAAACCAGGAATTGGTTTCAGAACAGTAGCACATCAAGTACTATATCTAGGAATTGGAAGCAAGGAGAAAATATCAATATCCATAAGGTTCCATTTCAAACATTGTAAACCAAGTAAATATTATGATAACTTTTATGTTGAGTTGTTTGATTGAAAATGGAAAGAACTTATTTTCTTACAAAACTAGGGTCTATTTATTCTTTGCTTTGCAACAACTGCAATCAACAGTTGTTGGAGAAATATTCCTCTCACAGAGCTGACAGCTCTATTGGGGATCTTTTTTTTTGGGTATTTATTGTTTTAGAGTTGTTTCATTTTCTTTGAGTTTCTTTTCTTAATATTTTGGTTGCTTTTGGTTTGCTGGGTTGTTCTTCTCTTATTGTGGTTCTTGTAGTTGTTTATTTTCCTTTTTGAAACCCATAGGGAAATATTTTGTACTTTTTTTTTAATCTTTGAAGTGTATTTTAGCTTTTCTCATATATATATGTGAGATATAGTGTAGAAAGTTGTGCCTTCCAACAGTAGCGTTGAATACGCGAGTTTTCTCAAGCAAAGTTGCATATTCTGACCTAAATACAAGATATATTATTTTGACAGACATATATTGGGGTCATGTATACACCTAAATATGTGGTTTTTCTTAAGTAAAGTCACATATACTATTGGAATATCATAAACCCACTCATAAAATAATTAATCATTAATTGATTAATTTCCTACCCACTAGCTTAAATAGTTGGCATCCACTTGCACCTTAAAGTCAACACTTGCCATCTATATCCTAGGAATAATTTATTTCTGATTCTGGGTTGATCTTGACCACTTTATTGACTCCTAGTATTAGTAACAATGCTTTACAACAGATTCTGCTTTATTCTACTTTTCTCGGGATAAGGTAAAGCTAGTTAACTAGGAAACTGGCAGCTTTTGTTGCCAACCCATCCTCCATTATTTTCTCTCCATATTTCAGGATTCGTAAGTATTTTCTTCACTCATAATCACTCACACATTATATTTCTAATTCGTGAGATCCTTGATAGACTAAGAAAATTCTTTAGTAAACTATAGCGTTTATCATAATTAGTAAGCATGCTTTATGACCTAGCTTGAGTTGTCTTCTAGAAACTCTATTTTCCTTTATAAAGATGTATTACCTATGTAATAATATCAATTATCATTTATTGATCATTCATTAATGTGTGTTCATTAATTCTTATTCTTCTCTCCTTATGCTAATTCTCTACAATTCTCTGTGAGGTTAATTGTGTGCCTAGATCCTTAGCTTGTTTATGAAATTCTTTATGCCATTAAGGCTTTAGAATTTCTACATGGTATCAAAGCACATGATATCAAATATCTACATGATATCAGATATTTGATATTTCATTAATTAATCCTCCTTTTCATATTTGCAGGTTTATTTTGCAGGTACAACTTCAAATGGATTCAAGAGTATCAGTTCCTCTTCTTTCTCCATTCACAGCCTATTCAGAGTGGAAATTGAAGATAATTTCATCTCTAAAGAGACAAGGTCTCTATGAGATATCTATTGGAGCTGGTGAAGAGTCTTATGAAGAGACAAGTGACTGGTTGAATGATTGTGATAAAGCAATTGGATCTATTTGTCTAGCTATCTCTCCAAGCATGTTCTACCTTATTGATTTTGTTGAATACCTAAAGGATCTTTGGACAACATTGGATAGATTTTTGGGAAAGAACAATGAGGATCCTTCTATATATGTGGAGAGTGCCTCTAGCTCCTCAATGATTTCTCTCTCTAAAGATGTATCAGCCTCTAAAATCTCTGATGAAGTTGATCATGAAGAAGAAGTTTCTCATACAGTTCCTATTGCTACTACTCTCTTTGATTCAAATGCTTCCTCCTTCAATGAAGAAGCAGATATTGAAGAGCCATATTTTTCTGTGTCTCTTGAAGTAGAAGATATTGATTCATCTTCTTATGATTCTATTGATGAAAAATAAGTGACTAATGGAGCTTCTATTGCTATTGATGATTCTCTCACACGTTCAGTGTTTTCTATGTCTTCTATCATGTATTATGAGATCCATATGCCAGACCTTTCACACCTTGTGCATACATCTCTCCTTGATGGTGTGCAACCCAGTGACTTCCAGGATGTTTGCTTATCCAAATCAAGTCCTTTTAGTGTCTTACCACTTACCATACTTGATCCCATGTGATTATGCAGGTCCTTCTTTGTTCTTGCCAATCATTCTCATAGCCTCCTTGAATATTTTGAACATCACTATCTTTCTTCCTTACATTCTTCTACCACAGATGATTATTTCCCAGTATATTCCCATGAGTCTATTGATGTGCTTATATGTAATATCTTATATTTTTTGGAAGCTAGATAAACCCATGGAGCCCATGCATTCACACTCTTTAATCCTATGCCTTCTCTATGTTCCTACATGATCACTTGCACACATCTTCTCTCTGTAAATGAATATGGAGACATTATACATTCACTTGGAAAGTTATTTCACCTATATGGAGCTCATTTCATCTCTACTGGTTCGAATTTCAAGTCATCTCATCACCTTGGAGCTGATTACAAGTCTCAAGATCCTTTAGTATTGCCTTCACATCATCAGATCTCAGTTGTTCTACATGGTCCTAGTATCCATCTTGCAATTGTTTATGTTTTTTATCCAAGTGAGCAGATTTATCTTCTTCCCAAGAAGAATATTCCTCCAGACATCAGCATTTAGTTTGGAGTAGAAACAACACCAGAAGTTCAACATCTTTGGTATCATTTTTCATGTCCTTTCTTGAGGGAGGATTTCCCCCCTTGTGGTTTTTCCTCTTTCCTTATTTCTTCGGTCAAGATAAATTGTAAAAGGGTGACCATAGCCTTGTTGTAGGGTCCTATATGCATATATATTTCTCATTAGTCCGGAGATATCATCATAAAGTCAGGCTTAAAGAGGGCTGTTGGAATATCATAAACCTACTCATAAAATAATTAATCATTATTTGATTAATTTCCTACCCACTAGCTTAGATAGTTGGCATCCACTTGCACCTTAAAGTCAACACTTTTTATCTATATCCTAGGAATGATTTATTTCTGATTTTGGGTTGATCTTGACCACTTTATTGACTCCCAGAATTAGTAACAATGCTTTACAGTAGATTCTGCTTTATACTGCTTTTCTATGGATAAGGTAAAGCTAGTTAACTAGGAAACTGACAACTTTTGTTGGCAACCCATCCTCCATTATTTTCTCTCCATTTTCTAGGATTAGCAAGTTGTTCCTTCACTCATCATCACTCACACATGCTATTGCTAATTCATGAGGTCCTTGATAGACTAGGAAAGTGCTTTAGCCAACTATGTGGCTTATCATAATTAGTAAGCCTGCTTTATGAGCTAGCTTGAGTTGTCTTATAGCAACTCTAATTTTATTTATAAGGATGTATTACCTATGTAATAATATCAATTATCATTTATTGATCATTCATTAATTCTTCTTCTTCTCTCCTTATGCTAATTCTCTACAATTCTCTATGAGGTTAATTGTGTGCCTAGATCCTTAGCTTGTTTATGAAATTCCTTATGCCATCAAGGATTTAGAATTTCTACATATACAGTATAAATACACTTGTTTCCTTAAGCAAAGTCATGTATATGTCTTGATTGACCAAAAAATAGGGTACAATTTTTCAAATTTTTATTATTATTATTATTATTATTTTTTAGGTTTATTTTGTCTATTGAGGATCTGGTTTGGTCTTAGGTTTTCCAAGTTATGTTTTTAGAGCCTTAAAAATAATATCTTTTGTGTTTTTTTTATTACGCCATGAAAGAAAGAGGAATTTGAATTTTGCAAGAAATCGTGGTTTGTTTCTGGTTCACTTAGGAATATTTTGGGCATTTTGATGTTTTTTAAAATGTTTGCATAAAACAATTTAGATTGCATTACTTTCATTTGGATCATCTCATAAAAATTCATTAAGAGTTGCTTTCTTTGGTTATAGTAATTTCCTTAAAAAGTTGCATCTTGCTTAAGAAATTGAAACGTTATGCTTGGTTTTTATTTCTCTTTGAAGGTTATTTATAGTAAAGTAATTTTTTAAAAGATTAACTGGTATTTTCCATTTGCAAATAGTTTCTTTTTCATTTACTTTCATTCAAGAAAACCACCATTTGCATATCTATAACCCTTGAGTAAAATAAAGCCACTGAAATTAATGATTTATTTAAAATTTATTAGAACCTTTTCTTTTTAGGGTTCACCAATCTAGATTAAGTTGCAGGATATTGGGACAGGTTGTTAGTTAAGAACCCAATATCACTTTAAAACTTTTGAAGTCTTGTGGGTCTCTTTCACAAGGATAGGAAAATCCATTCTTATATGAAGTGTGCCCGGGAAGCTCCTATGAAATAAAATTCAAGCATGAGGTTGTGTGAGGTTAGGTTGAGGAAATATCCCTCTTATCCTAATTGAGCATATACAATATACTTTGTGTGTACGAGGACTATTCAGTACCACCCTTTAGCCCCATTTGGTGGCATTGTTTTTTTAGTTTCGAGCTTAGCTACCCTACCCATACGTACGGTCTCTACTTGTGACTATCCCCCTAGACATGGATTATAGAATGGTATCCCTAATATCTTGTCCTTATGGTCATACACAGGTGCAAGCAAGGGATTTTATGTGACCACCTTGGGTAGTGTTTGTGTGCAGAGTATTTAGTACCCTTGGAAGGTGATTTTTACGGAAGGCCCTGTGTTATTAGTATATACAATTGCATCAAGAAGGGAAAGATGTTTGACCCAAGGAATTTATTTCAACCTTTTATTTTTTAGAGGTGGGAGTTAATAAACCCACACTAAAATTCAAAAGGATTATATTTTTTCTGGCTTGATCTCTTTGTGACTCTTTCTAGTGTTGTGCTCTTTGTGTTGCTTGAGCTTAGTTGGCCTTAGATATTTATTGCTATTTGAACCATATACTTGTGGATAGTATTCTTGTGGACATCAACCAATGGATCCCTATGAAAGGGGATCCTTGTGCTCTTTTATTTGTTGGGAACATTGGGTTTCCCTTGATAGCCACTTTGAATCTTCCTGGATTGACCCTAGGGTTGTCGGTTTGGTTGTTTTCCACTCTGAATTTTCTAAATGCTCCTAATTCTTCTCAAGTGAGCACATTATATCAAGGGAATTAAAACAATGCTACTCCTTCATAAGTAACATCTTCTCCTCCTCATTCGACCTCATATGTTGAATTCATAACACTAGTAACCATAAGTCTAAAAGGAATAAAAGGGGGAACAATGAGGAAGAAGTAAAAAAAGGGGGAAACTCCACAACCTCTGCAAGTCATGATGGGGGGACCCATGCAGTCACTAAAAGTCATACTGGAACGCTCCACCCAACCTCTGGAGGTCATGCTATGGGAATTCATTCAATCACTTCCAATCATACTAGAAACTCACAACCAGCCTTTGGAGGTCATGTTGGGGGGGAACTTTTAGTCAATGCAAGTCATACTGAAAGTATGTCATCAACCTGTTCTAATCATATTGAAGACACATCATTGATCATTGCAATTCATATTAATGACAATTCACCAGTCACTACAATTTATACTGGATATAATTCATTGACCACAATATTTTATACTAAAGACAGAAAACCTCGACTAAAAGTCATGCTAGCTATTAGCACTATGTTTTAAAATTTTGTGAAAATGCTCTTTAGGTTAATGAGCGAGCATGATCTTTCCTTATTGGTCGTTGGATGAAAAGATGGGTTGGATCTATGGTGGTAGATCATTCTGCTGATGAAACATGGAGGAAGAATTTCAAATCATCTCATTGGCGGAAATCGAGGTAAAAGGAGTTGAATATCGAGGGCCCGTATTTAAAGTGCTGCAAATTAGGGGTTAAAAGGATTTCCACAGATAAGAGATGCAAGGAATAAGCTAGAATGTTGGATTTGTGGAATCCGTTAAAAAGGTGCATATTTGAAAGGCTGAGATTGACGCAAAGTAAGATCAGCGGTGATGGAACATTCCTAGAGTTGAACATGCTCGTGTTAAAGAAGTTTTCAAATTCGTAGAATGGGCTAACAGGTAGAAAGATTGAATGGATAAGATGTGAGCAGGGATAGATATACGGTCGGGAATAATTTCATGGATTGAACTAGTGTGGAGAAAGTATAAAATTGAATCCGCGGAAAGTGGTAGCGTCCAAACTAATCAACGACTCTGATGAAGCTCAGGATTTGATCAACAGATAGGGTGCATTCCACAAATGAGAGTTGCTCGATCTATTAGTTCTAAAATAATTTGCGGAATGTTAAATTTTCCACAGTTGTAAGATCGTGATGAAGGCAGGTTACAGATCAAGGGATAGTATTGATTCCGTCGAATCAAGTTGTGTAGGGTGGTAGTATAAGTGTTGGTGTTGAGATCTTGCATATGGATGACATATATTTCAAAGAAGATCAAATCTATGGTATGGATTATAAGAAATACACAATGGTTATTAAACATAAATAATTATAAAAGCATCTACATGGAGTTTCAAAAGTTTTTTTTCTTCATTTTTTTTTAATTTTTAATTGAGTTGTGGAATTGGCGATAACCTTGACTATGTGCAAAGTGCCAGTGTGGAGGAATCTGAACACCTTGCTAATTGACAAGGTAGGCACCCTGAAACCTTTCGAGTACCTCTAAAAATGGATAATATGGAGGCGATAGAAGTGGTAGAAGTAGCGGATAATGAAGAATTAGGGTTTTCCTATCAGAAAGATGAGAATATCTTTGAATACAAGAATGTTGAAATTTCTGATACTATTTTGATGAATGAAACGATTGAAACGGCTAAGAATAAATTAAAAATTCTTAAGGAACAGGGTAGTGATACCCATGGTGTTTTCAAATATTTATTTTATTTTTTCTCTGTTGACCAGACCCCTAATTTGTGTAAATTGAACCCAATAGATAGAACAATTACACTCACAAAATTGCTAATCAAACATGAAAAATTAACACCAAAGGAGACTGAAATTGGAGCATAACACTAATCTGTATTGAGTAAGTGTACAATAGCCAAACTTGTGAAGTAATAGGCTATTATAATATATAATTACATGAGAGAGTCAAATGCATAAATATCCCATTCAAAATAGTCAAAAAGCAGGCTTACCAAATCTAGTCAAATCCCCCATAGGTGCATAAAGAAGTTTCCAAATCTAGGTAGATGCTCACGAATTTGCTAAGTCAAGTGGGAAAGATAAAGAGGGATGGAAAGAAAACTCATACATGCTTTTATTTGGAGAAAATAAGGGAGGATGATGTGGGAAAAAAACAAGTCAACTACACCTAGTCTAGCTTTTCCTTTTGCTTAAATCAGAAATAAAACAATGCAGCTATTCAAAAAAAGAAGATATGCACTTTAGAGAATCTGGAATAAAGAATACATGCTAAATTGGGTTTCCAAGATGTTTTCCAAGCACTCCATAAATCATTTTTATCATGTGTTGACTTCTAGGACATGTAGAAGGAAACTAGCATAGAATGGAATCTAGGAAACTAGGTAATAAGATAAACATAATTAAATTAATGTCTAATGTAGGTAACTATGGGTTGATTATTCTAACACCCCCCATTAAGCCTAAATTTATGAGTAAATATCAAATAAATATAGGGCCTAGAAACAAGGCTTAGTCACCCTTTATATACTGCTTGTCCATACAACCAAGGAAAGAGGCAAAAACGCAGTGGGAAAATCCTCCCTTAAACATGCATAGGAAAAAAAAATTGGAAATATTGTCATCAATCATGCTTCACAGCATGATCAGCAATCCCCAGCAGTGATTTGAGATTGCTGAAGGTCTTCTAAAAAAAAACTTTGGTGAAGATGTCTGCTACTTGTTCTGAAGATGCACTGAATAGTAGAACAATGGTACTATTTACAACTTCTGTATACTCTGCTTCCGTAGATGAGAGTGCTATGGCACACTAATTCTTGCTTAACTAGATGATTGGTCCTTCTGCAAGCATGAACACATATCCTAATGTAGAATTTCTATCTATATTGTCACCTTCCCAATCACTGTCAGTAAATCCAATCAAATCAAGATCATATTTTTCTTTGTAGAAGATCCCATGAGTTCTTGTCCCTTGAACAAAGTTTAGGATCCTTTTGGCTACTCTCTAGTGGATCTCATGAGGATGATCCATGTATCTTGAATCCACACTAAATTCATAATATAGATAAGGTCGAGTGTGTGTAATATAAAGCAAACACCCAATAAACTGCCTATACAGTGTATTATTTACCATAGGAGAAGAACCTGCTTCTTCAAGATTAACTCCTGAAAGGAAGGGAATCTTGCTTGGCTTGCAATATTTCATGTTAAAATTTATGATAAAATATGAGGCATACTTGGATTGATGTACTTTGATTCCATTTTTGGATTGAGCAATTTCAAGACCCAAGAATTGGCTCAACAATCCCAAATCTATCATAGAAAATGCATGATTAATTGCATCCTTCAAGGAGGCAATCTCTTTCTTTGAATTTCCTGTAATCAGTAGGTCATCCACATATAATACAATAATTATAAAAGAACCATGAATTAGATTCAAATATACATTAGGATCAAACTTGCATCGAACAAAACTCAGTGATAGCAAAAAGCCATCAATCTTGGCATACCAAGCCCTAGGGGCTTGCTTGAGCCCATATAATGATTTCTTTAACCTGAACACTAAATATGGATTAGAAAAAAACCCTTAAAGTTTCTACATTTAAGTCTCCTCATTGATATCTCCATTTAGGAAAGCACACTTCACATCCATGTGATGCACTTCCCACTGCTTCGAAGCTCCAATGGATAGAGCTAGCCTTATGGAGTCCATCTTTGCCACTGGTGCAAAGGTTTCATTGTAGTAAATACCATGTACTTGTGAGTATCCCTTGGATACTAATCTTTCCTTATATTTCAAAGGTGAACCATCAGAACAAAACTTAGTCTTGAAGACTCACTTGCATTGAACTAGCTTCCTCCCTGGGGGAAGATCAACGAGTTCCCAAGTGTTGTTCTTCTGGAGTGAGCAGAATTATTCTTTCATGGTTGTTTTCCATCTTGGATCATGTGCTACATATTAATATGTATTTGGATCTGATTCAACCATCAAATAGCACTTCTCATCAAATAAAGGATCTTTCACACAAAGGGCACTCTCAAATTGAGATCTATTCGTCGTAGTGTCATTAGGATTTCAAGCTAGTTCCCCAGCTGCATGAATGGTCTTTGCTTCCCATTTTGGTCTTGTAGGAATGTTAGGATCTGCAATCAAATCATTATTATCAGACATATCAGAATCATCAAACTCATTAGTCTCTCCACTTACAATCAATGGTTCTGGTGGTGAAGAAGACTCTCGAACTTCAATTGCTACTAAAGGCTCTTCTTGGAACTGAACACTTCTTTCAATGAAATATTTGTTAGTGCTCAATTTTATCAGCTTCTACCCTTTTGAATATTCATAATACCCAAAAAATAGGTGTTGAAATATTGTAACTTCTAAGAATATTCTATATGTATTTCTTTGTGGTCCCCGATGGTCCTATCGGGATAACCACTTGTATTACTTTGTACCCCGATGCTCCTAATCGGAAGAACTAATAAGAGTCATGAGGCAGTCCCCTTTAATTGTAAAGGTGGGTCATTAGCACCCTAGTGTGGTTACTTGAGCCTACATTTGTAACTCCAGCCTACATGATTAACTCGAGCCTACATGACAGATGAGTTAACTTAAGTGAACAGATGAATATAAATAGAGGTGTAGTGCTCCTCATTTGGAACACACACTCTCACTTGTGTAGCGCATTAGTGGAGAAGAGAAGTAGCTAGAGAAGGAGGAGGATCAGGCTTTGATCTCCTTGCTGGTTTATATTTTATCTTTTATCTTTTTGGGGCATCTATATTGAGGAAGATTTTGCTGGGTTTTTCTTTTTAGGGTTTTCCCAGGATAAATCTTTGTGCTCCTTTTGTATGGTTGTGCTTGTCTATCTTTCAGTGATCCTGTTTATATGCTTTTGTTATGAAAATGAAATGAAGTACTAATGTCTTAGCTAAGCATATGAAAATTCAACATGGTATCAGAGCCACCCTAAAAAGAAGACATTGTGCAGCTACAGAATCTAGGGCTTCTTAATTTTTGGTTCTCTCTCCACAATCGATCAGAAAAAAAAGGCTAGGCCGACTCTCCATTGAAGGGTGCATCTTTCTGTCAAAGCGGAATTCGATTCCGAGCATTTTCAGTTTTCGGTGTGGGAAATTAGGGCTTCTTACAGAAGAGGAATTTTTGAGTGAGCCCAGCATAGGATTTTTCTTCTCATCAAAATCTAAGTTTAGAGACCTGGATCAAGAAATTTGGTTGGGTGAAACTCTGGGAAAGTCAAACCCTAGTTTGACCCCGATCTGGAAAAACCCTAAATATTAAAACTGCTAAGTTTTGTTACATTTGCTATATCCTGATATTGGCGAAGGATCAAGCATTGAAAATTGCAGAGACCAAATATAAAATCCTGATTTACATTGTGTCCACAATTCAGCCTCAGCTTCACTATATTCTGGGAGATATGTTTCCTCCAACTTAGGGTTCCAGCCTCTTCCAGAAGTCATCCCTAAACAGGAAACCTGGGGAGAATTGCTGTAGCATGTGCTATAGAGTTCCAAATGGAATTCTTGAAGATGTTCTAGAAATATCACAGACTTTAATTTCTATGGTCTGAATTTCAGAACCAGAAGAGGAAACCATGACACGTGGCATGCCGTACAACTTCGCTGTTCTGAACAGTCCTGTAACAGGTCACCTTGGGAAAATGATCCTAAATCCCAATTAGTGAAACCAATTCTAATGAAACCTGTGGTGTGGGATCAGGGGCATGCGAATTTACCTCAGGGAGAAATTTTAGACACCGAGGAGTAGCAATTACGGAGATATTATAGAAACAGTGACAAGAATTTCTAGAGAAGAAATTGGAAAACTAGGGCTTCCTGTTCCGGGAGCTTCCCTCCACTATTTTCAGAAAAAGAGTATATTGGATAGCTCTATTTGAAGAGATCTATATTTCTATCCAATCATGTCTGAAATATTTCAAGTTTTGAAAATTAGGGTTTCTCTGACAAACCCTAGATCAACCAGCTCCGGAAGCAGGATGGACACCTCAAATCGGCAAGATCTAATCCTTTTCTATTTGCATTTGAGGTTCTCATTTAAAAGTGATCTATCACATCAGCTTGATGATAAGCTTGGTGAAGTTTACAAATTCCAAGGATGAAATTATTTGATCTCTCTAAAGGAAATGAATTGGACACCTTCATGAGTAGAGAGGTTCTAGTTCCAGAAGGAGATGAGGCTCAAGTCCTTACACAAGAAGAACTTGATCAAGGCCAAGAATATCATTGTTGATTCAATCACGGATCAAATTTTACCACAAGTGTATTCCCTAAAGACACTGAAGATGTTTGATTCCTTGATCAAGCTATTTGAAGATAAGAACATAAATCAGAAGATGGCTTCGAGAAAACAGTTGAAGAATGTGAAGATCCAAAATGAAAAACACCTTGAAGCGGTAGAAGAAGAAGCAGAGAATGTAGAAGTGGTGATAGCCACTTTGAATGGCCTCCCAGGATCATGGGATTCATTCATGTGAGGAATGTGTGCCAGAAGGAAGTGATTACTTTTAGCTGACTCTAAGAAGAAGAAGATGGGAGCAATTGAAGTTCAAGCTCTCTCCCTTCAAAGAAGATCCCTCAAGCAATGAGGAATATGAAGAACTCAATTCCTAAAGAACCTCTTATCCATCTTATCATTTGGATAAGAAATGATGATTTCATGAATGAAGAAGATGATGAAGCAGAATGATCAAGAAGGAGTCTAGCCACGAAACAAACAAACAAAAGATAAGTATTCAATTGTCATTTAATGATATTGTTTTGTTATGAATTTGATTATGTTCAGTTGATGTGTTATGCATGATAGATTTTTTGCGTTAATGACTATATACTACTAATATGCATGTGATGGGTAAGTATCTCATGATGCTATACAACTCTCCATTGCTACTTATCTAGAATGAAACCTTTTTGCTGACATATTGGATTAGTGCACAATCTCAATGTTGTCCTGGTAGAGATGGAAGGCATCTAGAAAAGTTTCTGTGAGATATGGATGAATGTTGTATTGGCTAAACAATTGCATGATGCATAAGAATTTGTCATTATGCATATGTTTTATGAAATAGTTCTAACCATGAAACTGGTGCATTTGAATTGTAGGAAAGGTCCTGTACAACCTCCTACAAGCAAAGAAGTATGAGACTTGTTCCGAAGAACAAGTGATGACAATTCAAGATTCACTCCAATAAACATGAATCTGAAGCTCCTAGGGTCAGAGACACCATGACGGAAGAAAGAGCTTCAGAGAGGCGTAGATCCACCTTGGAGGATGAAGACCACCATGGGTACGAGAAATAACTCAAGATGAAGAAAATAATTCTATGAAAGAAGCTATGATCAAAGAATAACAGTTGATCATGGGGAATGATGTATACGATATGATTTCGAGACATAACATGAAGTACATAGTATCTTCCATATGGATCTACAAGAACAAGTGTACAAAGCAAGGTTCATGATTTTCCCTAGAAAGAATAGACTATGACATGACATACTCTATTGACCAGTATACATCAAGCATAGAACCACCTGTACAGAATGAAGAGGGAAGATGATACTCCACTTCAGGGGGAGTGACTACAGAAGATATCTGAGTTTGACACGGTACGACATGATGGAAAACTTCCTGATGGATCAAAAATTTACCAAGAGTAAAGTGGGTTCCAACCTTCAACGTTGAATGCAAAAGACTAGGATATGTTGATGATCTGACAAGACGAACTCATGGAAGATGTTATGATGAAAGAATACTAGAATGATGTATGGGATATAGTTCCCAAACCAGAAGGAAAGAGTATTGTATCCTCCAAATGGATATACAAAATGGAGCATGCAGCTGACGGAAGTATAGAGAAGTATAAAGCAAGATTTGTGGCCAAAGGTTTCTTTCAGAAAGAGGGAATTAATTCTGAAGAGACACTTACTCCAGGAAGCAAGGTACACTTCCTTCAGAACTATCATGGTAGTTTATTCCATGGTGATGTAAAGACAAGCCTTCCTTAATGGTATGATTGAGAAAGAGTTTTACATCGAATAGTCACGAGGATTTGAAGTTGAAGCTAGATGGAATCACGTATGCAAGTTGAAGAAGGCCCTCTATGGCCTGAAGCAAGCTCCCAGAGCTTGGTATGGAAGAATAGATAGTTTCTTGTTGAGCATGGGATTTACCAAGAGTAAAGCTGATCCTAACCTTTATCTCAAGGTTGTAGAAGATGAACTTGTCATCCTATTATTATATGTGGATGGCTTATCCTTGACAGGAAATGAGAAACAGGTCATGGAAAGCAAGAAGAAACTAGCAGAAGAATTTAAGATGAAAGACCATGGGTTAATGCATTATTTACTAGGTCTGGAAGTATGGAAAAGTTCAGAAGAAATATTTCTTAACCAGGGAAAGTATGCGGTAGATATATTGAAGAGATTCAATATGTTGGAATGCAAAGTCATGGCCACACCCATGGAATCCAACCTGAAGCTGTTAGCTGATGACTCATCATAGTTAGTGGATATGACTCATTATAGACAGATCATTGGGTCATTGATGTACTTAACAAATACCAGACCAGACATTTGTTTTGCTGTGAACACCTTAAGTCAATATCTTGTTCAACTAAGACGGGTTCACCTAGTAACTGCAAAACATGTGATGAGATATCTGAAAGGGACTATAGAATTTGGTTTATATTATGATGGTAGCCATGAGTATAGATTGTATGGCTACATAGGTGCGGATTGGGATGGAAGTATCTCAGACAGGAAAAGCACATTAGGTAGATGCTTTTGTTTGGGGTCTACTATGAGTTCATGGTTTAGCAGGAAACAGTCCAGTGTTTCTTGTAGCATGGCTGAAGCAGAATACATAGCAGATTGCTTTGCTAAGTTATGAAGCCATATGGCTTCGGAAGCTGATATTAGGTCTCTTTGACCTGAATATGGATACTACAATGATTCTATTAAATGTGATAACCAGATTTGTGATGACAGAGAACCCTGTGTTTTGATTGTAACACATAGAAATATGGTATTTCTACATACAAGATAAGATGCAGATGATTATGTTTCAGTATTTACATACTGTAGATGCAGATGATGATGATTCCGTATTTCTATACTGAAGATATAGATGATGATGCTTTCAGTATTCACATACTGGATATACAGATGGTGATAGTTAAGTATTCACATACTGAAGATGTAGATGATAATGTACTGATGAAGTCTTTGTCTCAAGTAAAGTTCGAACACTTTCAAGACAAGCTTGGTGTTGTTCGAAAAGACCTTCCTCGAAAGCGGGAGTAGTGATGTTGCAGTGGGATTGTATCATCCTTGGGCACTTGCCCTAAAGTGATCCGGAGACCTTGGCCCTCGAGAATGAAGAGGGATTGTATCATCCCGGGACATCCGTCCAAAAGTGATCTAGTGACCTCGGTCCTTGAGAATGAAGAGGGATTGTATCATCCTGGGACATCTGTCCAAAATAGATCCGGTGACTTCTGTCTTCGTGAATGTGGTGGTATTGCATCATCCCTGAAATTCGGTTCAAAATGTATCCGGAGGTCTCGGCCCCCGTGAATGTGGGTGGATTGCATCATCCCTGAACCTCGGTTCAAAATGTATCCGAAGGTCTCGGCCCCCGTGAAAGTGGTGGATTGCATCATCCCTGAACCTTGGTTCAAAATGTATCCAGAGGTCTTGGCCCCCTTAAAGTGGTGGGATTGCATCATCCCTGAACCTCGGTTCAAAATGTATCCGGAAATCTCAGTCCCCGTGAATGTGGTAGGATTGTATCATCCATGAAATTTGGTTCAGAACGGATCTGGTGACTTCGACACTCGAGAACGTTTGTTGATCCCGTAATTCCTAGAGGAAGGATTGTTTGAGTTCCACATCTGTGTTGATCCCATAATTCTGAAAGGAAGGATCATTAGTAACTCCGTAAAGACCTAAATCCCATAATTCTGAAAGGAAGGATCATTGAATTGATCCCGTAATTCCAATAGGAAGGATTGTCTGAGTTCCACAGATGTGTTGATCTCATAATTCCAATAGGAAGGATTGTCTGAGTTCCACATCTGTGTTGATCCTGTAATTCCGAAAGGAATAATCGTTAGTAACTCCGTAAAGACCTAAATCCCATAATTCTGAAAGGAAGGATCATTGAATTGATCCCGTAATTCCAATAGGAAGGATTGTCTGAGTTCGACAGATGTGTTGATCCCGTAATTCCAATAGGAAGGATTGTCTGAGTTCCACAGATGTGTTGATCCCGTAATTCCAATAGGAAGGATTGTCTGAGTTCCACAAATGTGTTGATCCCGTAATTCCGAAAGGAAGGATCGTTAGTAACTCCGTAAAGACCTAAATCCCATAATTCTGAAAGGAAGGATCGTTAGTAACTCCGTAAAGGCCTAAATCCTATAATTCCGAAAGGAAGGATCATTGGTAACTCCGTAAAGACCTAAATCATGTAATTCCCAAAGGAAGGATCATGTTGATGTTTTTATGATGTTGATGTCTTTATGATGATGTTATCTTATTGAAAGATCAGAATATGATGATGATGCTATTGCTGCTGATGATGATGTTCTCTGATCGAAAGATCAGAATATGATGATGATGATGTCTCTCTGATCGAAAGATCAGAAGTTGCTGATGATGATGATGTTCTCTGATATTCTCTGATCGAAAGATCAGAATATGATGATGATGATGTTTCTCTGATCGAAAGATCAGAAGTTGCTAATGATGATGTTCTTTGATCGAAAGGTCAGAATATGATGATGATGATGTTTTCTGATCGAAAGATCAGAAGTTGCTTATGATTATGATGTTGCTGCTGATGATGATGTTTTTTGATCAGAATATCAGAATGCAATGATGATGATTATGTTTCTGATCGAAAGATCAGAATGCAATGATGATGATTATGTTTCTGATCGAAAGATCAGAATGTGATGATGATGAGATCCTGATGATGATGATGCCGTATTATCAAAGTATGATGATGCTGACGTACTGATCGAATGATCAGAATATGATGATGAGTTGATGTTATAGTATGGTGATCATAGTGTGATGATGATGATATTTTGATGTTGATATTTTGATGATGATGATGTTGATGTTTTGATGATGTTTCTGATCCAAAGATCAAAGTATGATAATGATGTTGTTGCTGATCGAAAGGCCAAAGTGCTGAAGAAGATGTTGCTGATCAAAAGGTCAAAGTGTTGAAGATGATGTTGCTAATAGAAAGGTCAAAGTGCTAAAGATGATGTTGCTAATCGAAAGGTCAAAGTGCTGAAGATGTTGTTGATCGAAAGGTCAAAGTGCTGAAGATGTTGTTGCTGATTGAAGAGTCAAGATGCTGAAGATGTTGCTGATCGAAGTGGTCAAAGTACTGATGATGCTGAAGACTAAAGATTGAAGATGAAGACTACATGATGTTGAAAATCTTCCAATGATTTATAGATGTATCACCCTGATGATGTTGATGATGCCCTCTATCTCTCTCCTATTATTGTTGTTGTTGTTGTTGTTATAGAATACCCTTCTCGTTAAGGGCGAGTGTTGAAATATTGTAACTTCGAAGAATATTCTATATGTAATTCTTTGTGGTCCCCGATGGTCCTACTGGGAGAACCACTTGTATTACTTTGTACCCTGATGCTCCTAATTAGAATAACTAATAAGAGTCATGAGGCAGTCCCCTCTAATTGTAAAGGTGGGTCATTAGCACCCCAGTGTGGTTACCTAAGCCTACATGTGTAACTCGAGCCTACATGATTAACTCGAGCCTACATGACATATAAGTTAACTTAAGTGAACGGATGAATATAAATAGAGGTGTAGTGCTCCTCATTTGGAACACACACTCTCACTTGTGTAGCGCATTAGTGGAGAAGAGAAGTAGCTGGAGAAGGAGGAGGATCAGGCTTTGATCTCCTTGTTGGTTTTATCTTTTATCTTTTATCTTTTTGGGGCATCTATATTGAGGAAGCTTTTGCTGGGTTTTTCCCTTTAGGGTTTTCCCAGGATAAATCTTTGTGTTCCTTTTGTATGGTTGTGCTTGTCTATCTTTCAGTGATCCTGTTTATATGCTTTTGTTATGAAAATGAAATGAAGTACTGATGTCTTAGCTAAGCATATGAAAATTCAACAATAGGCACTCTTGGATTTGGGGTTGCAAAGCCTTCCTCTTTTCAGTTGGAATTATAGCCCAAGCCTTTGAGCCAAAAATACTGAAATGGGTCACATATGGCTTGTGCCGACTCAAAGCTTCGAAAGGAGTCATACCATCAAGCTGCTTACGAGGCACCCTATTCTGGATGTAGGATGCATAGTTTATATCCTTGGCCCAAAACTTTGGTGGTAAAGACTTAGCCTCCACCATGCAGGTTTCAATTTCCTTTCATGATCTTTTCTTCCTCTCAGCAACACCATTTTTCCATGGTGTGTGTTGGTACTAGAAATTGTTCTCAAACTACTAAAGAAAAATCCAACACAATCTCATAAAACAAAATTAAGTAAAATAGGTTTTTTAGGGTTTTGGTTGTGTGGTTTGTAAACAAGAGGGTAAAAACTCATAAGGCTAAGACAACCACTAAATCATGCAACAATGAAATCCTAAGATGTATCATATATGAATCATAAACCATAACAACATAAACACATTACTGAATTTCATCCACAACTCACAAGCATTCCATGAGAAATAACCTTAAACAAGAAATGAATTTATAAACTGAGTGATTACACTAATCAGAAATGAAACCATCAGATAAAGTAAAAATGGCTTATAGTTTGCATATATACCATAATTAGTAATTCAAAATACATAAGAGTTTCTGAAACTTAGCTATGTATAGTAGCTAAAAGCCTCCCCTTGTACAAAAATTCAAACCCTCTATCATTCTACAGTCTTACTTTTATCTTAGTTACCAAAAACAGTTACATAACTAAATTTTTTTTTTTAAGTCATACCACCGAATTACTTAACAAAATAAAGTCATTCATACTGAACTAACTTCTTTACAAAAATTAACTAATAACACCTATCATTTAAAGCATTTTACAAATCTTTACCAGCCTCTGCCAAAAGGGATATCCCTTCCAATGCTTGAGTATTTCTCCTTGTTTTCTGATGATCAGCTTCTAGGTATTCAACTCTTTTTGAAATCTCCTGATTTTGTTGCGTTATGTCTTGAACAGTTTGCTTCCATTCTACACACAGACTTGTGTCTGTCTTTTTATCTTCAAAGCTTCCTTGGACACTGCAATTAACTCTTGGTAATGGCTATTGGCCTCTTCTAAATCCTCTCTTAATCTTCTGTTAGAAACTACTAACCCCTCCTTTGTTTCATGTAGGAATTCTTTTTGATACTTATATTGTTTGATGCTTCTCTGTAAGTTCTCATTCTCTGAATCAATACATTTTCCATCTGAGGCTGAATGCATTTCTTTTGGCATCCAAGGAATTTTCAATTTCTTAAAGATCTCCTCATCCTCCTCTTGCTGCTTTGTCATAGTTATAGGAACCCCTAGAGACTCCTTAACTTAAAAACTGCATTGAGCTGATGGTTCTGCAATCTTTTCTTTTTCTGCACAAAAACTTGTCATGACTGAGTGCTGCTTCATTAAATCATCCTGATGATGGTCTAAAGATACTTTCCTTCGAACCTCTTTTAATAGCTCTGATATTTTAGTTTCAGTTAAGGCTGACTTATCCTTTAAAGTAACCTATTTCTTACCTCTCATCTCTTTTACATCCAATCCTTCATCCTCTTCTAACTCTTCTTGGGATGAAGAGTCTTCTATCGCTGTAATTTTCTTCTGAGCTAAATTAGGGTTTAACAAGTTTTTCATGTTCAATCTCAGTTTATTCTTGGGTCTTGTCTTAGGTCTCCAACCTACCCCAATCTCTCCCAACATGCTCACACTAGTACAAGTGATCAATTTTGCCACGGCAAAATGTGGCAATATCCACGGAAAATCGCGGATATTGCCACGTCTAAGTGTTTTTTTTTTCCGTGGAAAAAATTCCGTTGCAATAGAGACGACCCCTAATTTGCGTTGCAAGAGTGATAATGTTCTATATTTTGTTAGATGTCTAAGCCGTCGCTATATCCACGCCTAGCCGTCGCTATATCCATGCCTGGCCGTCTTTGTATCCACGCCTAGCCGTCACTGTATCCACGCCTTGCCGTCTCTGTATCCACGCCTGGCCATCGCTGTATCCACGCCTGGCCGTCGCTGTATCCATGCTTTGTATAAGTTTTAAAAAAAAAAATGAAAACCCCAGGAATAGCGACGGGGATGCTATACCTGAGATGGGAAGACTAGGCAATATACCTCATCTAAATCTGCTGATGCATTGCAAGGCAGGAGCTTTAAGGCCTCTCATAAACTGAACACTTGTTTTTGGAGCTCAGAAATCACAAGAAAGTGTCCAGCCCAACCATAACCACCAAGTCCTTCACTATCCACGTTCTGTAGTTGTGACATGTTCATACTTAGCCTGGTCTGCAGTGCCAATTCCCGTGGGGCTATCACCTACAAGAGATAGAAACTATTATAGCATAACTGGAGAAAGAAATTGCATTGTACCAATAGATGCAGCAAACCAAGTAAGAGGATATACTATTATTGTCACCTAAAAAAATATTTAAGGTACTAAACCACAAGAAGGGGGAATGTAGATGGTAAGTTTCAGAATCTCAATCATCACACGACACTGTAGTTAAAGGAGATGGAGAACTGCAAACCATACCTGTTTCACCACCCTTAACAGTAGAGGAAATTATTCAGTTGTTTGGATTATTTAAATTAATTGCACCATAATTATATAAACACGGCAAGTTGAATTAATTGCACCATAATTATATAGTATTCATAATCTGCAAATGTCACATACAATATATGAGGCAACTAAAAAGGGACTCCTCCCATTCCATTCCGAAATAGGCTACAATTTTTGGAAGATAACAAAAATGTTTTATATTGAAAGAGCATGGATTGAATATCTAAACAATAAAGGTTAATACTGGACATATTTGGATAGCAACAAAAGAGTGTTTAGCTTTTAATTTATTGAAACAGTAGTCCACTTGGTTAGATTCCAGATGATCTCTAGTCATTCTTAACACTGAGTGTTCATAGAGATTCCAGATGATCTCTAGTTGTCTTGACCAATTCTGAGTGTTCCTAATCATCTACAAACTCTGCAATTGGTCTCCTGCAACTAATCATTCATCTTGCTTCTTGTCTACTAGTGTTGGAAAACCTGAGCCATGTAGAAAAATATGGAAATGATGGCTCAATGCACATCAGGAAAATAACCATATGCAAGCAATTGTAAGTTGTACAAATTCCGCAAGAATTAATGAAGGGGTTGAAGGTTAACAAGTCCTCTTTGAATAGATCTACTGCAATGATTACAAGTGATTGGAGACAAACTGAAGCACCTTAGTTATACACCATATCTGAGCTGCTTCAGATAGCACAGACCTCTTTGCCACCCAGCACAAACCCATTTCACATGCAGCTTTCCAGAGGTCGATAACCATCACATCCCATATTACAATCTGTGAAACTGATCCCTTCATGCTACTGCAGACACTATGACAAATACACTTAGCCAATCACAAAAGAAATTTGGACAAAAAAGCTGACATCGAAGATTAATGAGTCTCCATAAACATAAAATTGCATGGATGGAAAAAAGTCAAATGTCACAAGAGTTGACATTCTAGACATTTTTACCCAAAAATGAAAATCATACATCACTGAATAACAACCTCAATAACCATAACATTCCACAGACAGATAAACAAATCAAATTTCACAGGAGTTGACAATTCTGGACATTTTCACCCAAAAAGGAAAACTGGGCACGCTTGCCATTAAAGATGAACAGCAGCCTCAAAAACCATGAATCTGCATGGATAAAAATAAATTGAATGTAACAGGACCTGCCTATTCAAGAAATTTCCACCCTAGAAAAGAAAATTGGACACGACTGCCATCTTTGATGGCAGCAGCCTCAATAATCATAAAACTGCAATGATGTCACGGGGTTGAGGGTTTGATGATTCTAGATGGTTTCACCCAAAACATTGGCAATAAAACAAGACATTCTATAGAAATTCATACCCCTTTGCTGCCACTGTGTTCAACATCAACACTAGCATTAATAATTATATTTCTAATTTATATTCTGTGTATAGAATTTTCTTAGGTAGAAAATGGGTAGTTTCATACAAAGTAAATTAGATTAAATTTTGCCGTCAATCAAAATCTGGGGTTTTGTTAGTAGTGCAAATGAAATTGTTTATGTTACAGTATATAGTCAGCTGTAGTTACAGGGACATTGAGATGTATAATATTGAAGTCCAACATATTAAATTTGTGAGTACCAACCCCCTAACCACTAGTCCAAACCCATCTTGCCACATGCAACATTATGACATGAGAAAGGAAAGAGAGAAAGCATGCAACGGTGATGGAAGGCAAAGAACAAATAAGGACAGCTGTCTGTGCTTCACAGTAATTGACTGAAGTGACTTTCTTAATACACAATAAAATATTGGCATGTTAAACATATATAACGAACATAGATTGTATCAATACAAGCCACTTCACAGAAACAGAGATCTAGGAAATAATCCACATAAGAAAACTAGATTAAGGAAAAAAATACAAGTCAAATTTGCCAAAGAGAACAAACACAGGCTCAATCAGTGCCCAAAAAAAGCATAATAGACTACTATGACTGCAAGCCATGTAAGTTGAAACCTATTTTTTCAAAATGTATTAGTATATGCTCATCAATAACCATAAAGAAAAAGCACAATTAAGAGACCTAGCTTAGAATGTTATATTGTATCTCAGGAGGTCTTCGTAAAAACACACTTACTTGTCTAAATATAATGTTCATAAGTTCATCTCCAGAATTGCAATTTTCAGAGAGAAAGCCATTCTCCATCTTTACATGATCTATTGGATAATCTTCCATCAACTTCATTTGACTATCTGCAGTGGATTGCTCACTTTCACACCGTCCACCAAACCCTGGAACAACTGAGTTCACTGGTGGTTTAAAATCTAAATTCATCTTTTGATCACAAAATCCAGTGTTCTGCCCCTAAGATTGAGCAGTATATGTTCCCACCATTTTCTGATTAAGAAGAGATGCCCGGCTCAACTGAGTATTTAATAGAGGATTTGAAATGGTTCCAAAATATTGATTATGATTTTGCCAGTCTTTCTTTATAATCTAATTCATACCCTATCTAAGACCAGTATTCATATTACCAAGAATTGGAAGATTAGGTCTTCTATTGTCAAATGGCACAACTTTGCTTATGTTCCTAGTGCTATTGTTCATTGCACTAATAGAGGACAGAGAGAGATCATTTCTTGGGATAAGATTATGAGAGCTAGGCCCTACAAGAGAATTAATTGGAGGAACAGAAATGTCCATTGACATACAATCAACATTTGAGGCACTTAAAAGGCTTTCCCTTACATTCTGCACACCAGAACCTGTACTACTTAGAGGGTCACCCACTAAACGTGCATTTGTTGGTAAAACTGACACTGCAGCACCATTGCCCCAGTTTCCACTATTTCCATTCGTATTAGGTAGTTGAGAAGACATTACCATGTTAATATCACTTTCCCCCAATCTTTGACTAATAGTTCTTTCAGTGGTTAAGGTGGTCAAACCCCTTCCATGCTTCTGTTGCTGCTGTTGCATCAATTGCAACACCAAAGCATTATTTGTTGAATGCACTGAGATGTTGCCACTGCTACCTCCACCCAGGCCAACAGGGGAACTATTTGTAGCTGTCAACTACCGCTGCATCGTGCGAAATCCTACAGGATCATCCACAGGAGCACCTATATCTCCAAGTCTAGCAATTTGTTGTTTTTGCTGAAACTGATCTAGTTCAAGTCCAGTTGATAAACAAGGAAATGCATTCATTGGATTGTTAACAGGTGCAATTCCTTGTGCTCTTCCAATGCTGTTATTACAGCCTAGGCCTGGAAGAGAGGCAAATTGGAGCATTCCAGAGGAATTCAGACCTGGTAAACCCAAGCCTACTGAACCATTTAATCTACCCAGAACTCCTTCTTGCAATGATTCAAGAGCACGAGCAGACAGGTGACCAGATTGAGCAAGAACTTGCAAATCACCAATTCCATCTACTTGGCAAAGAGAACCAAACGAAGATTCCCTGCCTCCTCCAAATGCATTGCCCATGCTACCCTGTTGACTCGCCACACCACTGAGCCTTTTCAAGTACAGTCTATACTTCTACAGATTATTCAAAAAAGAAAAAGCACACCATCAAAAAAGGCTTTAATTTTAATCAATTCAGACAAATATGTAAGTAAAAAAGTATGACTGCTCTGTTTAATCAAATATATACACATATTTAGATTACAAATCAATTAGACCTGTAGAAACAATAGAATCATAAAAAGACAAATAATACAACATATCTAGAAATTAGCATCCAAAATCTAAGCACGAAAGGTGATTCGGTTTTAGGTATGTAAAAATATGGTAGAAACTCAACTATACCTGCAGATGGCTTGCAACATTTTCTCGTGTCAATCCTTGAACATTCATAAGCCTCCAATATTCGCTTTGGAACAGCTTCTACACCATGAAGAAATCTTATCAACATCAAAATCTAATGACCAGTGAAAGAATCCTATTATCCAGAGACAATCATGCAAAATCAACATCTAAAGAATAACGATTTATTGTAAATGCAATGATAGTTTACATTGAACCATGTTGTGAATAGAAATTACTTCCAGAGAAAAGGAGTAGCAAGGAAATATATGTAAAGACATATGATCTTACTGTATAATCTCCTACTGCACATATGGCATGACAAAGTAACTTGCTATATCAATGTCTGACATGGAAAATATAAATTTACATAGTTAAATTCCAAATAGGAAGGTTTCTTACTATATATTCCCAATATATTAAAACCATTGACAAATTGTTGATGCAACTGCACCAAACAAATGGCTATACTTGTAAATGTAATGATAGGTTTAGATAGAACTTGTTCTGTTAAAATGAATACAAATTGCTTTGAGGAAAAAGGAGCAACAAAAAAATACATGTAAAGACTTATGAGTTATAACTTATGACCTTACTGTATAATCTCCTACTGCACAATTGACATGACAAATAACCCACTACATCAATGGTCAGACATTGAAAAAAAGAATTTACATGGTTAAATTCCAAATAGGAAGGTTTCTTACTGTCTATTCCCAATGTATTAACAGCATTGACAAATTGTTGATGTAACTCCACTGACCAAACAACTCTTGGCTTTTTTGATGTTGAAGGATCTTCAATATCATGTTCATCCTCATCATCATCCTCGTCATCATTTTAGTACCAACCTCAATTCAGTAAATAAATATGCTATAGATGATAGAACATGCAGCAGGTAACTTATCTTGTCAATCCCTAATTCTTATGAAGCCTGTTTCCTTATCCGGAGCCTAAGGTTCCAAAATTCAAAAGAAAAGGCGCCTTCAGTTTTCAGACTGCTGTACTTAGGTAGTAGTTTTCTGCATTGCAAGTTAGTGTCATTCCTGTTGTTTTCTTCATTAGTTCTAGTCCTTGTTCTACCCAAAAACATTGGCTGAGATCATTCCATCTATTGTTGGCACATTCAATATTCCTACAGTGGTAATCTAGGAATATTGAGAAAATGAATACAGACTGTATGAAGGTCCCCCATTAAACAATGAGACCTACAACAAAAACAAGCAGTGCCATCTTTTGACAGACTGTAGGGAGTTTACTTATAAAAAAACTATTTTATGTAATGTGCCAGAATAATAAGATTCAAGAATTCCCTCACAGAAGATCCAAGATTATGAAATGGAGAAAGAAAAACTGTGCACCATGCAGAATGGAAACTCTAAAGCCTTGGAAAAAGTGGCAGAATCTCTTGAGTTACCTTGCAAGCATTACAATCTTGGATGCCCAGAAATTTTTCCCTACTATAGAAAACTTAAACATGAGGCCCTATGCACTTTCAGACCATACAACTGCCCCTATGCAGGGTCGGAATGTTTTGTCACAGGTGATATTCAGACTCTTGTGGCACATCTAAGGGATGATCATAAAGTTGACATGCACACTGGTTGTACTTTTAATCATCGTTACGTAAAATCCAATCCACGTGAAGTTGAAAATGCCACCTGGATGTTGACAGTGAGTACCAATGTGAAGAGTTTTTTCTATTTTTACTAATTTGATCTTATAAGTTACTATTGCTTGTTAAAACTTAACACAGGAAAGCATATTTTTCAGTTCATCGAATATTTTGTTCTTGTTTAGTTATTCTCCGATTGTATTTTAGAAATTCCTGGGTGATGCTTTGCAGGTTTTCCACTGTTTTGGACATTACTTTTGTCTTCATTTTGAAGCCTTTCAATTAGGTATGGCGCCGGTATATATGGCTTTTCTGCATTTTATGGGGGATGATAATGAAGCAAAGAATTTCAGCTATAGCCTTGAAGTTGGGGCCAATGGAAGAAAAACGATCTGGCAAGGAGTACCAAGAAGCATCCAAGACAGTCATCAGAAAGTTCATGAGAGCCATGATGGGTTAATTATTCAGAGAAACATGGCACTGTTCTTTTCAGGTGGAGATAGGAAAGAGTTGAAGCTAAGAGTCACTGGCCGAATCTGGAAAGAACAATGAAGCATAAGCTTTCTCACATTTAGCTGGGGTATTAAGAAAAGTGTAGGTTATTTCTAGAAAGTAATCCCTTTAGAAACATCAGTCGAATTATTTTGTAAAGAAGCAAGTTTATTAAGGATTGGCTTAAAAATATATACACAGTCTCTGCAATTTGGAAGCAGATTTTGTTCAGGAAGTGCAGGCCAAGTAATATCACTTTATATTCTTGGGATTTTCTATGCGTACGATCCTATTTCTCTATTACAATATGATGGGTGGCTGTCATGGTGTATGCTTTTAGATAAATGGCATTACTGAACATTGCCATTGTTTACTGAATTCTAACATCTGTATAGTTCGATTCTCCTCAATGGTCAGTTACCTGCAAACCTACATGGTCAGGGGCCAGAATCATGTAAAGTTGGTTTGCTATTTTTTTGGGGACTGAAAACGCTTCACAAGTGATTTACTCGTTTATCACTATCTTAATAAGTATATTGCTAATAAACAAATGACTTGTATATGGAGTGCACGAATATCGTTGTCTACATTGCATACATGACATCTAGATGCTCTGTTTAGAGTAAAAGTTGATCGAAAAATAATATATAAGCAGAGAGTTTGGGAGACATTTAGATCCTATTAAGAACCTCTCTTTTTATCTAAGTCAAACTATGTGTAGAAAATCTAAGAAATGCTTCCCCACATTCATTGATGGCATCCCTACTAAACCTGTCAGCATAGACTAGCACAACTCACCTAGGGTGATTTGAACCATGCACAGCAAAATTGATTCCCCACATTTATTGATGGCATCCCTACTAAACCTGTCAACATACACTAGCACAACTCACCTGGGGTGATTTGAACAATGCACAACAAAATTGGTGACAACTGGTTGAGTTAACCCTTGGGCTAGATGTATTAAAACTGTTATCATGCATGAAGAGGTGTTTATAAATGTAAAACAATAGTTGAATCCAACCTTTTGTAGATGAATCTTATAGCATCTCAAAAGTACAAAACAATCCCAGAAGTTTACGCTTCTTAAGGTTGAAGAGGGACTGCTTTTGGGGTTCTCTTTAACCAGACCAGCTATCATATCCTTACTGCTGCTTTAAAAACTAAACTTGGGCTTTGGTTTGTTGGAGAGAATATTTAAAAATAGGAACAGGTAAATGATAAGTCCTTGGGTTTCTTATGACTTCTGAGAAGTGATCTGTCATCTCGTTCTATTTTGAACACAGTTCATGAAGGAAATCTAATCAAATCTGATGGAATCCTATTTGTAAGTTCTGAAAAGAATTAATGAGCTTTTCTCAAATTAACCCATGCCTGTTTGATTAACTAGAGGACAGTTGTTACAGCCAAAGGAAAACATGCAAGTGTGGTTATGTACTAAGAAAAATAAGTTGTAATAAATCCCAAAGGCCACCATGAACTTCCCTTGGATATTACCCTAAAAGCATGCTTGAAAATGATGTACAGTAGCTAAGTCAACTTCCAATGACCCTAAAATGAACAAAAGTTCATTTACTAACTATTACACTATGTTATCTATCATCAAGACAAATGGCTTTCCATTCTTCAAATGCATTTGAAAAAATCAAAATGGCAGAGAATATTTTTTCTACCCTCAGCAATATAACATGCCACCCCTAGTTTTCTCTTGCTCCTTAGTCATAGCTAGGTTTCTATAATAGCTAGCATGATTGATGTCCTCAATGGGAATCATACATAGCTATATATTACCATTTAACCTTCTTACACTTTCCACTAAAGTACTGTATAAGCCCTCTTCAACCTTAAGAGGCGTAAACTTCTTCCCAGAATTGTAGAAACATCTGCATGCCTGAGATGTGTGATTAAATCATCAAATTGAAGGACCTTTGGGCAGGTCACTCTCTTGTTCTGCCAAATGCATGTAAATTAAGGCTGATGATGTAAAATTGGGCTTGTATACCACATTTTATCTAAATTTGGGATATATATAGTGAGAGGTTATGGACCACTTACCTAGCTTAATGTCTCTGACAAGGTGCTAGCTAAAGTCCCAGCCGACAAGATTAAACCATGGCTGTGAATATAGTTCGACAATAGCAAACTGAGGCTCCTATTGTTAGACTAGAAGAATTTGATTTCCTTGAGGCTGAGGTAGCCCAAGCCTCAGGAACATCAAAAGCAAATGCTTCCCATTCTTGAGTCATGACAAGTCATGACTCATATTGAATGTATGATTTTGGACTTATATTGATATTTTGCATTGTATGGACATGGAATTATTTTGCTTCAAAATTTGTGTATTTTTGAAGCTTTTCCCAAGCATTTGTCAAGTTCAAATAGAACTTTTACTCTTGAGCCTCATCAAGTTTTTTGTTGAGCCAAGTTTTGTAAATATGGAAGATGCTTTAGGATATCTCGTTGAGGCCACCAAGATGTAAGGGCACATTCAAGGCATTTACTCAATGCTCATCTTGTTGATGATTTTGCTCTCACCCCAAAACTTACCCAAAATTATGATGAAGTAACAATGCATTTTTTGGGTATCTTTGATAAGAATTTAGTAGTAGTAGTAAGTGAAGAAAAGTAGAAGTTGTCATTATTGGGAAAGAGGACTTCCCAGGAGGCCTAATATGCTATATTGAGTTTAACTGCAAGCACTTACCTTTATCTCTTGGCATGCATCTAAAATATTTGATATGCAGCTAGGATCCTTAGCATGGAGATCCATCATACCCCAGAGAACTATATCAGGATCAACAAGCCATAGCTGATGTAGGAGAATGGTACAATTAGGATTGGTACCAACAAGATATGATGGGAAAAGGGCAGCGAATATTTCATGCTGCAGCTGATTGAATGCAGACTGGAGAACAATGTTACATTCCAAGGAGACCATTCTTGATGGCGTTGAAGGAATTCAAAATAAGAGGCAGCCTATGCTAGAACTCAGAAGCTTCAGTCATAAAATAAAATCTATAGGGAGAGCAGAAGCAACCAAATATGAATGTTTTGAGATTACTGAGAAATTGATAAACTTTCAAAAAGATGCAGACCTGAAGAATAAACAATGGAGGTTTTTGCACAGTCATCATCTGAAAGTTTCACAGGGCCAATTCAGAGAATTATCCTCTGACAAATATAAAACTAAAGTCTTCAAAAAGTAATAGGTTGTCAACTAATTAACTTGTGCTTGAATGCATGCACATCTCCGCCTTACAGTAACAGGAAAGGAAAATTTATATAAAATTACCTTGGCTGCCGGAGTTAGCCAGTGAATCTAACGAGTTCTTCCTCAGCCGTTCATTGTGTCCGGCCAACCTTCTCCTGCAACTTCTCTTTGCGTCGTCAAATTATGCTATGACATGGAATCTAGATAGGCACCACAACATCGAATTATTCATATGTAAATGACCTAGAAAGAATTGCATTCATCCAATTAAATATCTAAAACACAACCCCACTATGGTGAGACAGTTACTGACAACAAGAAGGTCAACAACCTATATCAAGCAGAGGGTACAGTGACCTCCAAGTGTAAATTTGCACCTCATCTTTTGGCTCCTTGCCTCTAACTGCAAAGTCCTCTGCAGTATGATGACTTCCTAACTACAAAAACCCCAATAGAGAAACATGGTTATGAAAACTAGAAAATATAGACCAATGTTGTTAATGTTGCACTATGGAAAGTACTCAACGAAATGGATATACATAAAATTTTTGCATCCAGAGATGAGATCATTCTAGCCAAACCTGGACAAACCTGCGAATTGTGGGTCTTCCATATTATCATCACTGGACTAAAATATATGGTATTGTTGCATACTGTTCTTTTGAATTTAGCCATTGGGTTGGTGTAATTACATAGGCTGGGATATTACATATCATCAACAGCATAAGAAGAAGAAAATAACCAATGCTTTAATTAGTATGCCCACATATATAATTAATGCACCCAATTCTTCTCTAATTACTTTGTTGTTGTATGTGATATCTAAAAATAGGTAAGGATTTTATCTACTGGTTTGGTTCAACACCCAGGATGAATGTTCCCCATCCTGAGCTTATCAAGGAGATAATGTCCACCAAGTTCGGGCACTATGAAATTTTTTCTTCTAATCCCCTTGAGAGGCAGTTGGTTGAACAGGGACTTGTGGGTTTGAAAGGTGAGAAATGGGCGCGGCACAGAAGAATCATCAATCCTTCTTTTCATATGGATTTCTTGAAGGTAACAAATTATATTTAACAAAATCCTTAATTCTCTCTGAAAGAGATCAATTCGAACTACTAAATATAGTTTTCTAAAATAAACTAACAACTTTTTCTACATTATTGTTCCTTAGTATCTACTTACCTAAAAGGATAGCTGTTTGTGCTCTATCAGTAAAATGAGTCTACTAGTTTTAATACCATACCTTCTTAGTTCAGATAAAATTTTCTTCCAACGATTTTGGTTAATGCATTATGTTTGTATAGTTTACCCTCTATCACTAACATTGAATGTTTGCAGCCTTTTGCATTTGACTAGATGCCATTACTTTGATCCTTGCTATGATGCCAATGCAGTCATCTTAATTTTAAGATTTTTACTATTAATTTATTTAGCTTTCGGACATATCCTTAACTGACTTACCACAGAGAGAACGATTTCTGCTTAGAGGCACAGCAAATAAGTGACATGTCAGTGCCATTTTGAAGTGCATATGGTGTATAAATGATAGCCTGCACAAAACCAGGACCAGCACCAAGAAGAGTGATATTTACAGTTGTTAATAATTTCTCAAAGTGATCACAATGCACATGTTGTTGCACTATATATAAGTAATAATATATTTTCATGAAAAAACAAATCAACATTGAATACGCTTACCTCTAAAAGTCCCATATCTCCTCGGGATAACCTCAACATAGCATATCGTTTTCCATTACCAAAATCCAACTCTATATCGAGATCATGCAGTTCACCTTTAGTCTTGGGGGAAAACTTTCCCCAATCACCAGCATTTATTGGACTGCTCGTTTCTTTCAGATCATAGAGAGTTACTGTCAAAAAAAGTTTACTAAGATCTGCATACATGTATGTTTTCTGTCCACTCTGAACAATTGCATGATTGCCACTATGTTCAGATATCTCTATTGAGTTTGTCTCTGTAGAAAAGATCAACACATGAGAAACTCAAAAAAATAGAAAAAAAATGAGAATTATGTGTCAATGCCTCAACAAATGATGTTACCTAAACGATCACTTGATGTCACTGCAATCTTCAAATCAAGAATATTGGACACTTGAATGGTTGGCATGATCCATATATCCTGCTGTTCTTGCCAAGCAACTCTCTAGGACCGTGGCTTTCGATGCTCAGGAGTATGGGGTGTTCCCATAGATAATTTTCTTTTTGTGGTTCTAACTAGGAAATAAAGATCTTTAATCTTTTTACCCGGGGTATTTAGGCCACAATGAATCATGCTAAAGCAGCACTCTGCAGTTTGACCATAAAATGTCTTCTTTATGTGATGACTTAATTTGTCAAAGAGTCCTGAAATATGAATAGCTTTAACACCTTTTACATTGTCTGACCACTCAAAGGAAGAGGGTCTTTCACCATCTGCAACGGGTGTTTCATCATTTACAGGCCTCACACAGAGAAGGTAATATCCTGGAAGAATATATAAAAGCATGTAAGTTTAGGAGAGACGACTGAAAATACATCCAATGTCATGCTGCCCTATAATTCCAAGTAGACCAGAACAAATTTCCACAAAACCTTGAATATAAGATGAACCTTTTAATGTCATCTGTAATCAAAGTTCTCAGAAATTTTGTTCAAGCTATGAAATACAAGCAACTCTCCATGAGAAGTGTTCTTAGTAGTGTACTTCTAGAAATTTATCATTCCTGAAACCAAACTATAATATCTATCGTATAAACATGACTTTATGTAGTGTGCACTATATGCTTGACTTTATTTGACATATACTGCAATTTATATTTCAACAAAAATTTATTTCCTAAGTTTGTGTTCATTCTTCAGTATATATTACTCTATCAGCATCAACTGCATTGCACTTCACAAACACATATTCCTTTTATTCTGCTACCAGTAAGGATTATGTTGTTTAACACATTCTAACAGTGTTTTAGTTTTTACTAAACCATAATATATCATTTTTCTCTAACCATTATGCATGTGACAGATTTAATTTGGGCTCCCTGGTTTGGCCTCCATGTGCCATTGTCGTCCCTAGTAGCATCGATGTTGGTCATCAGGATCCATTCAAACTCTAGATTCACTGTTTGCATTACAAATTTACAATTAATAACGGTCAGCTTAAGTTTCCATGCAGCAGGAAAATTATGGAAAGGCATAACCTAGATAAGATATTATGGCATTTTCAGGCCCTCTTGTACAGAATATTAGATTCCTTTTACTGCAGCTAACATTTTCAAATTTATTTAGCTTTGTGCAGGTTTTGTGCAGGCTATCATTTATACACCTTATGCACTTCAAAACGGCACTGACATGTCACTTATTTGCTGTGTCACTTATTTTCTCTACAGAAGAAACACTATTTTTTCTTCCTAAATTGATTCCTCTGCTTGAGATTAAGAGAGGAAAAGGCATGCACAAAACCCTCAAAGGTTTGCTTACAGGTCGACTTAGATCAAAATAGGATCATGTCTAATCTTCATTTATGATTTGTAGTTTTAGTTAGTTTCCCTTGCTGTTTTCTTGTCGCAAAAACTACTTTCAACATCTTTCCTAACTGCCAATAAGTTGACCTAGCTTAATATTTATTGCACTGTTGATGTGGATTTTCAGGATGGGTCTTTCCTTATATGCTGCCATTCGTATAGTTTTCCAAAGGATGCAATATTTTTAGATCTTTCATCATTGGATCCTATCTTGTCATTCACAATAAAACTCATGACTATATATGCATCGAAATGTATTTAGTCAGCAGGCTGTCAAGCACATAGTTAATGTCAAATTTGTCTCTTTGCTGAGGGTAAGGCCCGCTATTCATTGGTTCATTTTTATAATCCTCCAAGCCTCTGATTTCCTGTAGGATGCATGTTGGCCAAATCACAACAAATAGAACTGCCAAACGGTCACCTCCAGTGCTGGTTTTATTTACATCTCCTTCAAAGATAATCTAACTGCATAAAGGGTGAACCTCCTGTAGACTCCCTCCTCAAAACCTTGCTGTTCATCTGCCGTAATGTTTGAAAGGTTGCAAGGAATCAGGGATCCCAACTACCAACACCTATGAAAGAGATCTGATGACAATGACCTCCCAAAACCTGCTATATTTTGTTTCAACCCAAATTTCTGTGCTGTTTATTTCATGTGTTAAGGAAGTATAGTTTGTTGTGATAACATCAAGGGCAGAAATCCTAGTGATAAACTGATATCAATTTGAAACCAACTCGGGAAACACGGAGAACGACCTGATGAAGGGTTATAAAGAGGAAATCTGCCTGTTCATATGGACACCTATGCTATCAGATTTGGTTCTAGAAGGGGGAGGTGCTCCGGTACTTGGCTGGATCACTCTATCAGATATTGATGTTAAGGAAGCTGGTGCTTTTCCATGGAGTCCTGAATTGGGCATAGACAAGTTGTTTGAAATTGAATACTTCATAAGGTTTAGCAGAATTCTGCGCCATAATGTTCATTTTGGCCATACAGGGGAGCTATCACAGCTGGAAAATATCATTCTAGATATACTCTCTCAGCTTCAAACATTATACAAAGAGCATAGTGTGAAGGAAATATCATTCCCACCCCAACCCCAACACCTCGCTTCTCTCAGTGCAGTAAGAAATAAGAAACCCACAAGCAATTCCAGGCAATGAACTCCGTATAGATCTATTCATATGTATTGAAAAATCTGAACATAATATAAAAGCTAGTTGGGTATAAAACCTAGTTTGGCATTTATCAGAAGAGAACAAATCTCTTATAAGGAAAGATTTAGAGATTCACTTGGTAGTGGCTAGCTCAAAGCAGAGCACAGATTTGCAGACCTCGCCCTGTGAACAAAAACAAGGAATCAAGGTCCCTTTTGTCTGCTATATACAAAATACAGTGCAAAAATTAAAGTACTGCTATAAGCCTGAGAGGATTCTTTGGATTGACATACCACACCAAATGTCGATGAATCAAAATGCACATTGCTAAGGCGCCTCAGCTCCTCAGCTTTTCTAATGGATGTTTTGTTCTCTACAAGACCCAACTTCCTGCCCAAAGCTTCCATATCCATCCTTATCCTTCGTTGCTATCCGCAATGTATTATTAAGGAACTTTGTTCTGAGGAGAAATACCACTTCTCTTCACGGGTCCATTTCTCATTGTTTGTATTAGTTTTCAGATACAAAATAAAAAAATGGGTAGTGGGTAACTATGGTGGGAAACCATTAATTTCGGATTGGATTCCCGTGATCACCATGGACCGATTCAATGATATTTGGGGTTTGTGATAAGGTTATTTTGTGTCGTTTGTGAACTCGAAAGAGTATTTCTTTTTTATTAAATCGCAACATAAGACCTGATTTGTTTCATACTTATTCAACAAAAGACGGTGCCGTCGCTATAGAGACGGTCAGGCGTGGATACAACGACATCCAAGAGTTTAGGCGTGGATACAGCGGCGTCTAAGAGTCCCGGCATGGATACAGCGACGCCTCGTTCCTGTTACATCGGATTTTACACCAAAAAGTAAGAAACGTGGAAAACCTCCGTGGAAAAATCCGCGCTTTGGTACCAGTGTCAAAATTTTTCCTTGGTGTTTAATGGCTGCTAGCTGAAACACCTTTCTTTTAACTCCTTGTGACACCAAATTCTCTTCAGACTGTTCCTGTAAATCTTGTACACTATCAGCCCTATATTCATCAATCGATGGGATTTCCTTATTTTCTGACTGTACCCCTGTAGGGACTTGTTCTTGTTCTAACAAACTTTCATCTACTCCCTGATTTACTTTTTCATGAAGGCTATATTCTATATGATCTAAATCCTACATTTGAACCTTCGATATTTCATCTTCATCAACTTTATTCTGTTGTTCATTTTTAGCATTTTCATCCCTTTGTGTCACAGACTCTTCTTGCACATTATCTTCTTCTACTTCGACTATGACCTTTTTCTTTAATTTCTTAACTAAATTCTGTGCTTTGTTCACCTATCTTTTCTTTGATTGGCCTTTTTTCTCGGATTGAAACCCAGACCAGAATAGAAAATAGTCCCAGGTATTTTCCTTCTTTTGGAGCACTGTACTTATGATTAACTTTATCAGACCATGATGAAATATGGACTGTTGAGTATGATCTTGATGCTCTTTTATTCTGTTGGACATCTTTTCCAGACTCTTTAGGAAAAATAAAGGAAGGTTCATCTTTTCTTCATGATTTAGATGCTGCATAAACCTGAAATGGTATTTAAACACAAATGCATATCTTCCTTCACAAGTTACATAGCTTTGCAAAATTTTAATTGGTTCTCTCCACTCTGTTTTGAACTTCTGTATATGCACTCCTTTACCCCATTTTGCAACAACATTTGGAAGCAAGTAATTCTGTGAATCAAAGGTAAAAGGTAACTCCTTGAACCAATATTTACCTTCATTAGGAATGCCTGTAGCCTCTGATATTAGCTCTCTAGTCATCTCAATCTTTAGGGTGTCAAAAGTAACTATGTCATTGTCCAATCCCTGAGCAAATTTATATGAAACCTTTGTGTGGTGTCCATAAATCTTCTCAAAATAGTTCAGCCATCTTGCCTTTGAAAATAACCTTGCACAGTCAGGGAAATCTTGAACCCAAGACATATCTGAGGGTTCATCCCTATTTGTTTTCCCACTCCTCTTCATTATGGATGATTGATCTTAAATGTGCTTTCTTCAGTAAAGAGTTTAACACTATTCTAATATTTGCAAATTTAACAGTCAATCATATGCTGAGAAAATTAAACCCTTGACCTGAATTTTACTTCTCAAACTGATAAGTATTTTGACCCTACTGACAGAAAAGATTTGACATTGAGCAAACGATTGAGTTTATGAACTGGCATTCTTAGTTAATATCAATAACTAATCCTCTATCAATGTGAACCTGAAATCATGGAACATGTCAATAATTCGCTTCATACGTGTCTGAATAATGGATTCAGTTTCTATAAATCTGCTTTCCTGTCTTCCTAGGTGTCCAATATCCTTCTTAAGTCTATCTCTAGTTGCCACGACAGTGCTAAATAGTTACCTTGCAAACCCTAAATAGGCGACCTTCTTCAATCTTCAACAATAAACTTCCAGGTCTTCAAACGACTTCTATGATCTTCATGCATTTAGGAAATGCATATTTGATAGTGAATTATCCTCATCGTGCATAATAATTATCGTTCCACTACTCTGTATCTCATAACCTCTGGACAGCCACAACTCACCCAAATGATTCTTTGCTTGATCTCACAACACTTGTCACAATGATTATTGTGGCTGAAACACGTATCAAACTCGTTGACAGGTGTGAAAGACTTCTCTTATGCGCGAATTTTGAAAATTGCGAGCCAAAATCATGACTTTTCAAATAGCATGATTTTCTTGTAGTGCCCTTGTTTACCTTTTTTGAGCTTGCGGTACAAGAATATCTGTTTTAACAATTTTTTAACCAAAACTCATAGCAAGGGGTTAAACTTTAGTTAATAGTTTTGAATAAAACTTTATGATATTTTTAGAACCTTTAAGTCATATATACATTCTACAAGCCCCTAAAAACAATGAAATTCACTAAGTAAAACCAAAATTAAGCCTGAAATCAAAGAAAAATTTAAAAGAAACTAAAGTCAAAACTTTAAAATAAAAAGAAAGACCATAGTTTAAAAACAAGCAAATGCTTTAAAATGAGAAACAAAAATAGGCTATAACAGTGTGTAAGGGATCGAATGTTGCATCTGAATACCTGCATCTTTACAATACTAAATGAACTCAGACTTGACATACTCACCACCATTTTCATATATGAGGATCTTGAGTTTTCTCCCAGACTGGTTTTCAACCAAGGCTCTAAATACTTTAAAGAGGTCAAAAAATTCAGACTTATGCTTTAGGAAGTGAACCCAACAATACCTGGAAAAGTCATCTATGAAGGTCAGTGCATATTTGGCTGACTCATTGACATATGAGGGAATGGACCAGCAATTTCATTGTGGATCAGCTCAAGAGGTGCAGAGGTTCTCTCATGACTAGCTTTCTCATACTTGTGCTCTGGGTGTTTTCCTAGGATACACTGTTGACAGACTCCCTTAGAAAACTTGATATTTGGTAACCCTATGACCATATATTTTTCACTCAAATAAGAAATATACTTGTAGTTAAGATGGCCAAATATTTCATGCCAAATCTTTCTTGCTTCATTAGCATGAATCAGAAGAGTAGAGGGGTTTGAGTAGGGTAGAAAATGGGAAAACTTGTATGCCTTCGAAGTGTGATCAACAACACCTTTTTCTATGACTTTACCATTCAAAATCTCAGTGATTTCAACATCATCATGGGAGAATATGACCTTCTTTGGAGACGCAGTATGAGTCATCTGATACACTAACAAGAGATTAGAGGAAATACCTGGAACATGCAACACATTATTGAAGCTACCATGGTCAATATCAATCCTACCCTTCCCCAAACTGTCATTGAGAGAGTCATCTACCAAAACTATTGGTGGTCCTTTCGACATGTCAAGAGAGGAGAATGTCTCTTTTGTCGAAACCATGTGTCTAGAAGATGCATAATCTATGTTGAAGCTACACGAGCTTGATGTGCCAGTAACCAACTTGATGTGCCAGTAACCAAGGCATGTACTCTTGTTTTGTCTTCTAAATTTGATCCTCCTTCCTTCTTTTTTGAGAAATCATGAAGGGCGATGTTATTCTTCTATAGGAGTTGGGTCAAAATGTCAATTTGCTTATTCATACAAGAGCTCTCAGTATGATAGCCCTTACTGTAGTATGCGCACTTTCTCATTTCTCCTTTGTTCTTCTTCTTCTGTGAGTTCTTCTTGGAACCTTGGGCCTCCTCTTGAGACTTACACTTGTCTCTCTTTTCCTCAGGTGGCTTTTTATCTTTTTTCTTTCTTTTTGAATCCACCCTTGAATGTCCAGCAACTAAATCTTGTTCTTTGGAAGGTTTGATGGTGCCCATCATCGCCAGCTTATCTTGCTCCTATGTGAGGGATTCCATTAACTCTGCAAGATTAGGCATCTTCCAGGCTCAAGCTGTCAACTTAGTGGCATGGAAGGTCAAAAAAAACATTGGATAGTCAGGACCAAGCTTAGAGATTATGGCCAAGACTAGTTGCTCTTCCTTCTTTTCGATCCCACATTGTTTCAATTGCAAAAAAAAGGCCTTAAACTTGGAAAAGTAGAGTTGCAATGATTCAAAGCTACTGGGACTCAAGGACATCAGCTCATTCTTGATTTGATGTCCTCTCATCTCATCTGTATTTTCAAAAATATCTTCTATATTATCCCACACTTCATTAGGTGATTTCAATCCATTAAGATGGAAGAGAAGGTCTCTTGAAATGCTCAGACAAAAAAGACCATAGGCCTCATCTCTCCTACTGTGCCATTTAATTTTCTCTGCAGCTGAATTGGGATCTGCCTTAGTTTCCATAGTCACCCTCTAGAGACCTTTCTCTCTCAAAAATATCTCCATCTCATTTTTCCACTCAAATAAATTGAATGGAGTCAAGATGATGTTCTGATATTGGTCCATAGCTCAGAAACTACGCCCTCCAGTTAGCAGAATGCAATCCCAGTCAAGATGTCAAACCTGCAATAGCAATAAGAAAGGAGAGAAATTGATCTACAAAGGCTTCGATACCATGTGGAAATTGAACCCAAGAGACAAAACAATTACACTCACAAAATTGCTAATCAAACATGCAAAATTAACACCAAAGGAGACTGAAATTGGAGCATAACACTAATTTTTATTAAGTGTACAATATCCAACCTTGTGAATTGATAGGATACTGTAATATATAATTACATGAGATATTCGAATGCATAAATATGCCATTCGAAATAGTCAAAAAATAAGCTTACCAAATCTAGTCAAATCCCCCATAGGGGCATAAAGCATTTTCCAAATCTAAGTAGATGCTCACGAATTTGCTAAGACAAGTGGGAAAGCTAAAGAGGGATGGAAATACAAATCATGCATGTTTTTATTTGGAGAAAATGAGGGAGGATGATGTGGGAAAAAAACAAGTCAACTACACCTAGTATAGCTTTTCCTTTTGCCTTAAATCGGAAATAAAACAAGGCAGATTTTTAGAAAAAGAAGATATGCTCTTAAGAGAATCTGGAATAAAATAGACATGCTAAATTGGGTTTCCAAGATGTTTCCCAAGTACTCCATGACTCATTTTTAGCATGTGTTTACTTCTAGGACATGTAGAAGGAAACTAGCATAGAATGGAATCTAGGAAACAAGGTAATAAGACAAAAATAATTAAATTAATGTCTAATGTAGGTAGCTATGGGTTGATTATTCTAACATAATTTCCTTGAATTTGTTGAGTGGTGTGCAAATAACTTTTATGCCACTAAAAGAGCCATTATGAATAAAACTAAGTCTAGGGTCCTTTGCCATGTTTAGGCCTCTGTTATCCGTAAAGCCCTATTTGTCCCAGATGGCTTGATTCCTTTATCCCAAGAATAGAAAGAGGAAAATGGCATCCAGTTCTTCCAAGAATCTACAGCTAAGAGTAAAGAATCCTTTTTATAGTCATGTTTGAATCCTGATAGTAAGTTTATAAGTTTATCTTATCCTATTGACCTAGTTCTGTTCAATGAAGAAACCCAGTCTTGTATTACCTTAGCCAATCAATTTTTGGGGTTAGATACTAATCGCTATGTTACAAATTCACTATTGAGTTTGTTTTTTTTCCTAAGTACTTTCCCAGTTGAGTCTAAAATTCTAGGTCAGTCCTTTAAGTCTTATTGCCTTAAATTTGATGAGTTCCTAGCTGAGAACATTTGTTCTTAGTTAGTCAACTTCCACGATACTAGAGTTTTTAGATTCCAATCCTTTTTGTTGAATATGTTCTTGTCACACAATGAAGACAACCTGCATTTTCCTGAATTGGTACTCACGGATGAAATGACCCAAAGTTATTGCAAGTTTTTGAATGGTTTGATAGCAAAAATTTACAACATTTTATTCTAGGAAATATTACCCGGAGTATTACTAGAAACGAAATAAACATTGTAGATTTCCCCCAATAAAATGATATAAGATTTTTTCCTCTCAGAGTTTGGAACAATTATAAGATTATATGTCTTTGTACATCAGCCTTACATTATTCCAGCCTTTCTGACAACCAGGATCGTCTCTTTGGAATTTCTTAGACAAAAGATTATAGTGGAAGAGGAACACATTTTAAACTTTAGGAAGAGTTTGGATATGGAATTTACCTGGGAGGCAGGGCCATATGTTGTCAAAAGTAGAGTTACTTTACCCATAATTGATAATCTTCTCAAGAGCATGGGGTTTTGTTTGGGAACTGCAATCAACTATGATCCACACCAGGTAATTTCTAAAAGAACATAGGAAAATAAAAATAATCCTTTTGAACATATTGAAGTAGCTGGACTCAGGGAGGGAGCTAATTGGGAAGATTATCCTAACAAAGCTCTAGATAATTTCAGCATGGAACAAGACTCTGTATCTTCCTTACCTGGAAATAAGTCTCCTCCGTTGGATCTTTCTAATATAGTTGCAGTTGTTGGTAATATCTCATCCTTAATGAGTTTTTCAGGGACTTTCATGAAAAGAGAGCATTCAAATTTCATGGATACTAAAGAAGTAGACACTACTAGTACACCGAAGAAGCAAAAAACTAAACAAGAGGGACAAATGGTGCAAGTAAAGAAAAGCAGTATGAAAGGTAAAAAGAAATAAGAACAACCCAAAGTAACTGGTCTGGAACTTCAAGAATATTTGTTTGATGGATTAACTCCTAATAAGTATCCATTAAAGGAGGAATGGTTGAATACATACAGGGAAACAGATGATAAAACCTTTGATGAGACAGTGAAGTTATATGAGGAAGTAAGACGGTTTCCTAAGCCAGATGTAGCATTGAAAACTATAAGGGATCATGCCAAAGATACCCCGAGTTTGGAGGAAATAAGGTATTCTAGGTGAATGTGAACCTAGAAAATATCCCTACCACTGACATAATACATTTTCATAGAGAAACAAGTGATATTTTATATACAAGATTTCTCAGATCTACATTGCAAGTATCTAAACTGGAGACAAATAAAAATAAATCCCAGGATCTCCTAAGGAAAGAAAAGGTTGAAAGCAAGGCCCTTCAAGTCAAGATTAAAAAGTTGCAGGATGATTTGTTGAAGGTTGATGGGAAACCAGACAAAGGAGCAGTGGCTCAAAATCTATTATATGAGAAAGAGAAAGAGGTTCAAGTGCTGAAAAAGAAGCTCAAAATCCCTTCCACTCAACTTATTCATACTTCAGAATTGACAGAGTTTGAGAAGGAAAAGGAGGCATTAAGTACTGAATTGATAGATTGTAAAGCCAAGCTGTTAAATATTGAAGAAAAAGAAAAGAGATGGGAAAAGGATGCTAAGATTCTGGTATAAAATGATAAATATTTGAAGGCTAAGCTGGCAATAAAAGAGAAGGAATTGTAGGAAGAATATGAAAGAATTAAAAATCAATCTACTATTCTTTCTGCAGAAGTAGATACAACCTCTCTTACTTAAGCAATGTCCTAGGTAAAGTTGAAATAGGTAGAGCTCATAGGATTAAAACAACAAAACCAGAATCTAGAAGATATATCTTTGAAAAAAGAAGAAGAAAAGAAGAAGCTGGAGGAGAGATGTCAAGAATTAGTAAACCAAAATTCCAACTTAACAAAGTAGGTGATTGGCCAAATGGCCTTGCAAGGGGCCAGGCATTTGATTTGGGATGAAAATATTAGAGAAGCCAATAATTTTAGACTATATGTAGATTATATTGCAAACCAGGAGAGAACTCTAAAGGTAGATAGGAAGAACATTTTAATAGTGAAACAAGGATTGAATAAAAAGCCAATGCAGGTAGCTCTGAAAGCTTTTAACTTTCTCTAAGTACTTTATCGGAGGATCAAGTTAAAAGGTTTGGTATCCAAGACAAAGTTGTTGTTTCCTCTTGGGATAGAAAAGTAATTGGAAAGTACAGAATGTTGGATACTATACAGGAAAAGGTTGATATTATAAGTCATAAGATTAAAGAAGTGGGTGATTTATTTAATCCAAAAACAGGGGAATTCCTTTCTTTTGGGAGGAAAAAGGGCCATTATTGTGTCAACAAGAATATTTGGATAAATTGATCAAGTGCAGGTCAGATCACAACAAATTTGAGGATATGCAGCAAGCCCTGTCTCAAAAATTTGTGTTTGACAAATTGGCTAGAGAATTTGAATTACTATTTGATTTTAAGGTCGCTTGTACCAAGGTTCCCGATCTTTCATATACATACAACATGGAGCTCAGAGTTCGGGCACATGAAATGGTCATTACAGACTTGCCTAATTCTAAACTTTGGAGATCAATTCAACAGTAAGGATCAAATAAGTTTAAATTACAGCCATGAAGACATCAAGGAGGATATTGCAAGATGATTTTTTAGTGAAAGACATATTTATGATAAATTTTATTTTAAATTCATTTAGTTAAGAAGTTGGTTATCTCGGAGTTTCTTTGTAATTGAAAAGAACTTTGACACATGTAATAAACAGTTTAAACCATTAGGTAGTTAGGTTTATTGTTCAGCTCAAGGAGCAATGTATAAGTATTCATATTTTTTATTAAGCAAGGGTTGGAACCCATGAGATTTTGGAGAATTGTGTTTTCAAGTATTTCTTTAATAAAATTGCAGAGCCGAAAGTTGGTGTTTCTTTCAGATATTCTTATGTTATTCCATGTTACAGTCTATACTTTCCTTTCTTATGTGAATGTTTTTTCCAGTTTATATAATCATTATTTTTTTCATCGTGTCTAAAATAAGTGTATAACAGTTTGGAATTCATATTTACTATGCTCCGTTTGTTGTTTTCAGATATCCACTAAAATTTTCTTCTAAATTTAATACAGGATTCATTTTACATTGCTCCATGTTAATGGTATGTTCATGTTCTTCATTTTCCACCAGACAATCAAATTTGGACTGTGACTGAGTAGCTATCTCGCCTCTATTTAAAATTTCCATGCATAAAGTTCTGTTTATCAATATTCATATTTTGACTCCATATCCCAATGGTCATGTGTTCTGTTTCAACCAATCCTATCAATTACAAACAATTTCACTTTTACATATCTGGCCTTGTTAATATTCTATGAGAGATCCCTCTCTTAAGAGGAAAAAGCCAGTTTTCTCTTTTAAAGTGGTTTTCGCCATTACCTGGGAATAGCCTTCACAACCTTTCGTAAAATTCCTATTTTAACAAATTGGCACCATTACCGAGGAACGAAAGTGCATATCATCCCTGGGAAGAACAACAAGGATTGCAAAGTTTCAAGAAAGAAATTTCTGTGAGCAAGCAGAAGTTTTTACATTCAAAAGAAGGTTGTACATTTCCCTAGAGACTTCACATTCATTTTAAACAGTATTACAAAAAGACATCCTGGCTTTCAAGAGAGCGAATGCAAGAGGTAACCCTAATATTGAAACTTTGTAAAGTGTGGAAGATCCAGAAAGATTGCTTAGAAATAAAAATAAAGAAAAAATTTAAATTTCTGAGTTTGGTGCATCATCTTCTCAATATTTTCATCGTATACAAGAATTTGAATGGGAAACTAGTGTTGAGAGATTACTGTAAAAATCAAAATCTGATTCTGACCTAAAGAAAGTTGAGATTAACCCAAGTAGGTTAGAATCATATATTCTTGATTCTTTGTGGCAGAACCTTCAAGCTCCAGTAAAAACTGAACAAATTACTTCTAATGCCCAAAAATTTTAGCTGCATACTCCCCCACTTATTCAAAATCCTCCAGTTTTTCAAACTCCACCACTTGCTCCAAATCCACCTAGACCAATGGCTGCATCTAGGTTTGCTCCACTGGCTTTACCTGCAGTGTTGCATGACCTCCCCTTAAATTATTCCCAGAGAATTTCATTGTATGATGGATTGGGGAATGTTACTACAAGTATCATGTTGGAAAATTTGATGATTTTATAGATTTGGAAGAGGTTGATCATGAGGATGTCAAGATGAGGCTGTTTGCACAGAGTTTTTCTGGGGAAGCTAAAAGGAGGTATAAATATTTACCTAATCGGTCTATTCAAAACTTTGATGCCTTCAAAACTATCTTCTTGGAGAGATGGGATGATAAGCAAAGTCCATTACAAGTCCTGTCTCAGTACAATAATCTTAAAAAAGTAGGTTTTGAGTCAGTCCATGAGTTTTCCAGTAGGTTCATGAGATTCCATAATTCAATACCTGCTGATATTAAGCCTTCACTCGGTGCTGCTAAACTTCATTATGCCGAAGCTTTTGATAATGATTTTTCATTATTGTTGAGAGAAAGAAAATCAACCACTCTTCCTGCTATGTTTATAGATGCCTTAGAAGTAGAAGCCAATATGATGGCATATGGGAAGATAAAAGAAGGGTAGATGTTGATAGGAGGAAAGGTAGAGAAGAAATGTCTACCGCCTCTGCTGCTTCTTCATCTAATGATATCAAATTTGAAATGATGCTGAAGACAATGGAAAATTTAATGGATAGGTTGACTATGGATGCTAGGCCAGTGAATCGAGAACATAATGAACCCCAAATCAGAAACCCTAACTTTAGAAGGCCTATTCCTCCTCCACTCCCACATAATAGGCAAAGAGACATGAGGAATCCAAGAAATCAAGAAGATCAGCAAATAAGACCGTTTTTCCTTGAAAATTATGTTGCTGGTGATGATGATGCAGAGTCTATTGAAGATCATATTCATCATTTTGGTGATTTAGATTCTGATATTTATCTAACTGAGGAGGAACACAATATGTTTGCATAGGTGGATGATAATAAAGATTTTGAGGAGGAGTTGGAACAATATCATATGGGGTATTTGCATGCTATAGATGATGTGAAAAATATCAAATTGAGAAGTAGAGATGTTGTAGTGAATAAAGGAAGGTTAAATCCAAATAATCCTTATAGTATTCAGATGAATACAAAAAAAAGAAATGAAAAAAAAAGAACCTATTGTACATAAAGAAACTGAAAACAGAAATGAGAAAGTAAAAGAGTTAAAACAAACAACACCCATGGATGTAGATAAAATTTCTTTCATTTTTAATCTACAAAGTGAACTTGCTAAGTTGAATATTTCAATTCCTTTTTAGAACTGCTCAGAAATCAGGAGTATAGAAACACAATAACAAAAATGATCAGTAATCAAGGAGAAGCTCATCCAGATATTTTGGAATTAAAAGATGACAATCCTACCATTGTTTTGGGGTCTAAGATTGATAGTATGGATAATGAGGAAGTACCACCTTTTTATATGATTTTAGATGTGGATGACAAAGTGTTGCATAATGCTATGTTAGATTCAGGTGCTTCACATAATTTGATGTCTAAAGGAGTGGTAGAAAGTTTGGGGTTAGAGATTACAAGGCCTTACAAATATTTGTATTATTTTGATTCCAAAAGGGTGAAATGTATGGGTTTCATAAAAGACATGGTAGTATCCCTAAATAAATTACCATCTAAAACTATGGTCATGGATGTCATTGTGGCTAATATCCCTCCTAAATTTGGTGTTTTGCTGTCAAGATCTTGGACTTCAAAATTAAAAGGAATCTTGCAAATGGATATGTCTTATGCTACAATTCTTGTTCTTAATGAAAACAAGAGACTCTACAGTGAAAAAAGATCACCTTATGTTGTTAGCAGTCGAGATCATCCAGGAGTTCATCATATTTATTTTGTTGATACCGACTTAGGGTCATCTATTTTCTTCAATGATGTTTCTCCTTGTGATTCAAAAGTTGTTGTTCCAAGTAAAAGCAAAAATAATGAAAAGGTGATAAATGAACAAGAAGCATTGGAAAGCAAGCAAAAGGAAGAAGGGATATGGACTATGTATTTTGATGGGTCTGTGGCTAAAGTGGGTGCTAGTGCAGGTGTATATATAATTTCCCCTATTAGAGATTTTAAATCTCTTTCTTACAAGTTGACCTTTGAATGTACCAATATTGTAGAACAATATGAAGCTTTGTTGTTGGGTGTGCATGAACTGAAGGATTTGGGAGCTAAATGAATCAAAGTCTTTGGATATTCAGAACTTGTGATAAACCAAGTGAATGTTAGTTATCAAACTAGGAATCCTAGAATGAGATCTTACAGAAATGAAGTGTGGAATATGTTTGGAAACTATTTCACAGAACATAGTGTCAACGTAATCCTTAGATATGAAAATATAGTGGCATATTCCTTGGCCATTACTGTTGGGAAATTTAACACTCCTACTGCAGGTAAAAGAAAGAACAAGGTTGACATTGTAAATAGGCCTTCCATACTAGACAATACCAAGTATTGGAAAGTGTTTGAAGATGATATGCAAATCAAAATATTTATGGAATTGTCTGGTAAATTTGTAAATACCCAAATAGAAAGTGAAAGTGTTGATTTTGAAAATTTTCAAGATGTAGATGAAGAAGGAGTTGCTGAAATAAAGAAATTTAAAAGATCACTAGGAGGGAAAAATATAGTCCAATTGAAGAGTAATCATATTCCTAAAAGTTTAATTCGCTTAGAGAAGCTTTTTTACCATAATGATGTTGTCAGATATCCTAAAGTCAAACCTATTGAAAACGATGTGGAAGATAAAAATATTGGTACTGAGGACAATCCTAGAATTGTAAAATTTTCTAAGAAATTGCCTGCTAAAGAAAAATATGAGTATGTGAACCTGATGAAAAAATACACTGATGTATTTGCATGGATTTATGATGATCTCAAAGAGTATGACACCTCCATTATACAACATATTATTCCAATTAAGCCTAGAGAAAAACCATTTAGGCATAAAATCGGAAGGATTAATCCAATGCTATTTCCTGTCATTGAAAAGGAAATTAAAATATTATTTGATGCAAAAATAATTGTAACCTTGAGATTCTCAAAATGGGTTGCTAATTTGGTTCCTGTTAGAAAGAAAAATGGTGAAATAAGACTATGTGTATACTTTAGAAGTTTGAATAAAGTTTCTTTGAAGGACAATTACCCTTTACGAAAGATGGACCAGATTTTGCAGAAAGTGGTAGGTTCAGAGAGAATTTCTACTATGGATGGGTTTTCAGGTTACAATTAAATAAAGGTGCTTCCTGAAGATTAGGAAAAAATGACTTTTACTACACCATGGGGTACATTCATGTACGCAAAGATTCCCTTTGGATTAATGAATGCATGAGCCACTTTCCATCGTGCTATGGACATTGCTTTTGCAAATGAAAGAAACAGGTTTGTGGTAATTTACATGGATGATATTATTGTGTATTCTAGGTCTGACAGGGAACATATCAAACATCTGGAAAAGGTTTTCCTTAAACGCAGAAAGTATGGCATTTCATTAAATCCAAGGAAGTCAAATTTTGCTCTGGAAGAAGGAAAAATTTTGGGCCATATTATTTCCAAAGAAGGTATAAGGATTGATCTAGACAGGGTGAGTTCAATTTTGAAGGTGGAGGAACCAAGAAGTGAAAAAGAAGTACAGCCATTCAATGGGAAGGTAAATTTATTGAGGAGATTCATTCCTAGTTTTTCTAAGATATTGATGAACATTACTAATATGTTGAGAAAGAATCATGAAATAAAATGGACAGTGGAAGCTAAAAAGTCTTTCAAAGATATAAAGAAATCTATTTCATAGGCACTTGTGCTGGTAAGTCCAGATTTCGATAAATATTTTTTAGTATTCTCATATGCTTCAGAGCATATTGTTGTAGTTGTTTTGTTAAAAAAGAATTATCAAGGTGAAGAACATCCCATAGCATTTTTCAGTAAGATGTTAAGAGATGGAGAGTTAAAATATGATATCATGGAGAAAAAAGCGTATGCTTTGATTAAGGCTCTAAAATATTTCAGAATTTACATTCTCCATTCACATGTAGTTGCATATTTTCCTAGTAGTGTGGTAAAGAGCATACTTACACAACCAAATCTAGAGGGGAGAAGAGAAAAATGAATTGCAGTTCTTTTGGAATATGACATTGAAATTAGGCCTACCAAGTTGGTTAAGGGACGGGGATTAGCTAAAATGATGACAGGTTCTAATTTTGATTCTTTGCAGCTAAATTTTCTGTCAATTCAAGAAAATCAGTTAGACATAGAAATGTAGGTGATGCCTGATTTTTCTGTTTCCCCATGGTATGCTGATATAGTTTATGTATTGCAAAATTTACCACCTCCTACAGGGTTAAGTAAAACTAGAGCAAGGTATGTGAAGCTGAAGGCTGCATAATTTTGTATTTTAAATCAATGTGTTTATTGGAAGGATCCTAGTGGAGTGTTATTGAATTGTCTCTTGGAGAATGAAACTCAGCAAATTACAAAATAATTCCATGAAGGAGAATGTGGGGGGAATCATTCATGGAAGGTAACTGCAAATAAAATTTTGGGAGTCGGGTTCTATTGGCCTTCAGTATTTTCAGATGTGTATAAAGAAACCACCAAATGTCATCACTATTAGGTTTTTGATGGAAAGAGGAAAGTAGTTCCACTCCCTCTTAATCCCATATCAGTAGAAGTACCTTTCCAATAGTGGGGATTGGATTTCATTGGGAAAATAAATCCAAATTCCAAATGAAAGCATAAGTGGATTTTAACAGCAGTTGCATTAGAAGAAATTTGGGGTCTAAAATGGGCCTTATAAGAAAACGTGCCAACAATAAATTTTGTGAGTTGGAATTTAGGAGCCAATAGAATTTCAATAAAATGAGTCAACCATAATGGTTGAATTGACATATTTGTCATAAAAGAAAACTACTTTTTTTGTTTGTATTTTAGACATATCTCCCTGTGTTTTTACTCAAATTTCGAGAGGGAGAGCTCGTTGGATGCAGAATTTAATTCCACATCCAAAGACTACCCACACTGCATACTTTTGATGGACCCCTCTACCCCAAAAAATAAGAAACATCATCATCACATTTTTTCAGGTATTTTTTTTTGGGGTAGCGGGGTTCGTCAAAAGTATGCAGTGTGGGTACTCTTTGGATGTGGAATTAAATTCCACATCCAAGGATATCTCTCGCTCAGAATTTGAGTAAAACTATAGGGAGATATGTCGAAAATACAAACAAAAAAAGTAGTTTTTTTCTTTCTTCCTCCAAAATTAATAACTATTATTTTATTATTTTCCTTAGGACGCCCATTTTAGACCTCAAATTTCCTCTAATGATTATTTTACAAAGTGGATTGAAGCAATACCTAATAGAAGAGCTACAGAGGCAGTGATAATAGATATCCTAGAGAATAATATCTTGGGAAGGTTTGGTTGTCCTAAGAGGATTGTAACTGATAATGGAACTTCTTTTAAATCCAAAAAGATGATAAATATCTTTCATAAGTGTCATATAAGCCTGAATAATTCTACGACATATTATCCACAGGGAATGGACTGGCAGAATCCTCTAACAAAAGTTTGGTGAGGATAATTAAGAAGCTATTGGAAGAAAATAAAAGAGCATGTCATACAAAGCTGAAATATGCTTTGTGGTCTGACATAATCAGCATAAAGAGGGATATTGGAATGTCACCATTCCAATTGGTGTATGGATTTGAAGTGGTTTTTCCAACATATTTAGGAGTTCCAGTTATGAAGTTATTGCAAGAACAACATGATGAACCTAATCATATGCAAAGGAGAATAAACCAAATTATTGAGATAAATGAACTGAGGGATAAAACATATGATAAGGTATAGATACATCAGGAGAAAATGAAGAATACTTTTGATAGAAAGGTAAAAGAAGAGACTTTCCAGTTTGATGATTTGGTGTTAAAGTGGGATGCTCCACATGAAGACAAAGGAAAGCATGGAAAGTTTGATCATTTGTGGGTAGGTCCATACATTATTGTAGCACACAGGGGTAATAAGGCTTTCATTCTATAGAATCAGGATGGGTCTCAATATGAAGGAGGTCTAGTAAATGGGATATTTATTAAACATTACTTGGAATAGGGGGAAAGAAAATTTTATGTATTATAGTGTAAATATGTATATACTTTCAGTTAGTACAGATGGTGAGACAGAATATTTGAAGCCCACAGAGAAGGCCCTAAGATCAGAAGGGGTAGCCATATTTTAGTTTTTTGCATTTCTATCATAAAAATAATAAAAATAAGAGATTTGGGTTATCAATGGATTTGGAAACTAGTCTATGTTGTTCTTTGCTGCCTCGCAGGGAGGATAGCATCCCTAGTGGAGCCAACTGTTAGCACTATGTTTGAAAATTTTGTGAAAATGCTCTTTAGGTTAATGAGCGAGCATTATCTTTGCTTATTTGTCGTTGGATGAAAAGAGTGGTTGGATCTATGGTGGTAGATCATTCCGCTGATGAAACATGCAGGAAGAATTTCAAATCATCTCATTGGCGGAAATGGAGGTAAAAGAATTTGAATATCGAGGGCCCAGATTTGAAGCACTGCAAATCAGCGGTTGAAAGGATTTATGCAGATAAGAGATGCAAGGAATAATATAGGGTGTTGGATAGAATCCATTAAAAAGGTGCATTTTTGAAAGGCTAAGATTGACGCAAAGTAAGATCAACGGCGATGGAACATTCCGGGAATTGAACATTCCTGCATTAAAGAAGTTTTCCAATTCACGGAATGGGATAAGAAGTAGAAAGATTGAATGGACATGATGTGAGTGGGGATAGATCTATGGTTGGGAGTAGTTCCGTAGATTGAACTAGCGTGGAGAAAGTCTAAAATTGAATCCACGAAGAGTGGTAGCAGCCAAAATAATAAACGGCTCTAATGAAGCTCGGGTTTTGATCAATGGATGGGGTGCATTCCGCAAATGAGATTTTCTCGATCAATCGATTCTAAAATAATTTGCAAAATGTTAAATTTTCCACAGTTGGACGGTCGTGATAAAGACAGGATAGGTTATAGATCAAGGGCTAGTATTGATTCCGCTGAATCAAGTTGTGCAGGGTGGTAGTGTTAAGTGTTGGTATTGATATCTTGCATGTGTACGGTGTAGATTTCGAAGAAGATCAAATCTACAACATGGATTATAAGAAATACGCGATGGTTATTAAACATAAAAAATTATAAAATCATCTACGTGGAGTTTCAAAAGTTTTTTTTTTTGAGTTGCGTACTTGGTGATAACCCTGACTATGTGTAAAGTGCCAGTGTGGATGAATCTAAATACCTTGCTAATTGACAAGGTAGGCACCCTAAAGCCTTTCAAGTACTTCTGAAAATGGATAAGATGGATGAGATAGAAGTGGTAGAAGTAGCAGATAATGAAGAATTAGGGGTTTCCTATCAGAGAGTTGAGAAGAGCTTTGAATACAAGAATGTTGAAATTTCTGATACTATTTTCATGAATGAAACAATTGAAACAGCGAACAACAAATTGAAAATTCTTAAGGACCGGGGTAGTGATACCCATGGTGTTTTCAAATATTTCTTTTACTTTTTCTTTGTCGACCAAACCCCTAATTTCCCTGAATTTGTTGAGTGGTATGCAAAAAACTTTTCTGTTGCTGAAGGAGTCATTATGAATAAAACTAAGTCTAGGGTCCTTTTCCATGTTTAGGCCTCTGTTACCTGTAAATCCCTATTTGTCCCAGATGACTTTATTTCTTTATCCCAAGAATACAAAGAGGAAAATGTCATCCATTTCTTCCAAGAATCTATGGCTGAGAGTAAAGAAACCTTTTTAAAGTCATGTTTGAAGCCTGATAATGATTTTATAGGTTTATATTATCCTATTGACCTAATTCTATTCAATGAAGAAACCGATTCTCGTATTACGTTTGCCAGCCAATTTTTGGGGTTAGATACTAATGGCTATGTTACATAGTCACTATTAAGTTTGTTGTTTGTCCTAAGTACTTGCCCAGTTGAGTCAAAACTTCTAGGTCACTACTTTCAATCTTGTTGCCTTAAATTTGATGAGTTCCTAGCTGATAACATTTGTTCTTAGTTAGTCAACTTCCACGATACTAGAGTTTTCAGATTCCAATCCTTTTTATTGAAGATGTTCTTGTCACACAATGAAGACAGCCTACATTTTCCTGAATTGGTACTCACTGATGAAATGACCCAAAGTTATTGCAATTCTATGAATGGTTTTATAGCAGAAATTTACGACATTTTCTTCCAGGAAAGCTTACCCAGAGTATTACTAGAAATGAAAGAAACATTGCAGCTTTCCCCCAGTAAAATGATAGGAGATTGGTTCCTCTCAAAGTATAGAAACATTATAAGATTATATGGCTTTGTACATCATCCTTACATTCTTCCAGCCTTTCTGACAACCAGGATCTTCTCTTTAGAATTTCTTAGACAAAAGCTTATAGTGGAAGAGGAACACATTTTAAACTTCAGGAAGAGTTTGGATATGAAATTTCCCTGGGTGGCAGGGCCATATGTTGTCAAAAGTATATATGTTTTACCCATAATTGATAATTTTCTCAAGAGCATGGGGTTTTCTTTCGGAACTACAATCAACTATGATCCACACCAAGGAATTTCAAAAAGAAGATAGACAAATAACAAAAAACCTTTTGAACATATTGAAGTAGCTCGACTCAGGTAGGAAGCTAATTGGGAAGATTATCCTGACAAAGCTTTAGATAATATCAGCATGGAACAAGACTCTGTATCTTCCTTACCTAGAAATAATTCTCCTTTGATGGATCTTTCTAATATAGTTGTAGTCGTTGGTAATACCTCATCCTTCATGAGTTTTTTAGGGACTTCCAAGAAAAGAGAGATAGATTTCATTGATACTAAAGAAGTAGATACTGCTAGTACATGTTGGCAGGGGTTTAGGTAAGTGAGTTGCGAAGCACCACGGAGGCTGTGCAAGCTCACCGGACACCGTGCAGGACCAAATCCATGTGATAGGCGGAAGAATAATTGTTTTTGGAATTTTGTATGCAATTTTGTACCGTTTGACCACATTTTGTGGATATAGGTCACTAGCATGTTAGAAGTTAGTTATGAGTGGACCTTGGATGTAAAGGTGCAAGCCTATGTATAGAGTTAGAATTGAATCATGGAGTAGCATCATAGAGGTGAAATATCAATCAATCAGTCTATTTTTGCGATCTATTTTGTGATCTTGTCGCTTCATTTTGTTCTTGAGTAGTTTTGGCCCTGTCTATGTCGACCAACTCTTGAATCTTGGGTTGTGATCAGTCTCCTGCTGTGGAGAAGTACTATATGATGTGGATCTATTACATGGAAGTAATATGACATGACAGATGTTTCCCTAAATTGATATTGTCTCTTATTTATGTCTTTATGTGCTGCAATTGTTAGAATTTTATCATTTAAGCAATATGATGTTAGGATCTTATATGAGAGAATAACATGCACAAAAATCAATCAAAAGAGACAATAAAAACAAATATTTATCCTCTGGGAAACCATAAAGGAAAAACCTCACAACTTTTTCAGAGATAGAATGAGCACCAATGGAAGCAGTAAAACCTGAGGACATAAAAGATGATCTCCAATAGTTGTTCTCTCTCTCACTTGTGTGAGCACTTCCTCTCTCACTCATGCACCCCATTTGAGTGAGTGTATATGAAAAATAGAGAGTCTCACTCTCTATTTATACTAGTTTCTTACTTGACAATTACTTACCAGGGACGACATCTCTAGGAGATTCTAATAACCCTAGTGCCCCTCAACTGTGGGGACTTTTCCCCCTTGATCAATGAGGGTTAACCTCAACTCAATTATGGGGAATATTTCCCTGAATTACAATGAATGGTTAACCTCATTGAATTTGCATGACTTTATTATATTAATGACTCTCCCGATAGGAACATCGGGGTACAATGAAATACAAATGATTCTTTGGATATGAACATCGGGGTACAATATAAGTGAATACATTTTGAAGTTACAAATACATCAACACTCCCTCTTAACTAGGAATGTATTTTCTTGAGAAAATTCATCAGCACAAGTCTTCTTCTCTGGATCATCATCAAAGTTGGATCATCAATGGATCATCATCAAAGCTAAATCATCACTGGATCGTCATCAGAGTTGGATCATCAGTGGATAATCATCATCACTACGTATGATATCTTGATAAAATGGTGTTGTCTATCAATTCTACTCGTCACAGGAAGTTCTACAGATCAACCCTTTTTCATGTTGGTTGTAGGCCTAGCCTCCATGTATGTCTCAATCTTCTTCAACACTTATATCTGACCATGGGAGGAACACATCCAACATCCATGTCAGAGAGGCCCTCCCAGCACTTACATTTGACCATTGGAGGAACACATCCAGCATCCATGTGAGAAAGGAATTCCCAGCACTTACATCTGACCATGGAAGGAACACATCCACCACCATGTCAGAAAGGCTCAGCACTTATATCTGACCATGGGAGGCCCAATCTGACACCATGTTGGAAAGGATCAGCGCTTATATCTAACCATGGGAGGCCCAGCCTGCCACCATGTTAGAAAGGCTCAGCACTTATATCTGACCATGGGAGGCCTAGCCTACCACCATGTCAAAAATGCTCTGCACTTACATCTGACCATGGGAGGAACCAATCCTACCACCATGTCAAAAAGGCACACGGACTCATCACTTCCCCTTGGAAGGAACCTCGATCTAGAGAACACCAAGCTTCTCCCTGAAGTACTCAAACTTCACTCTGACCATTTCTAGCATAGAATCACATCAGTGATTATTACGTCCAAGGATAACCTGTGAGCTTCACCAGGACTGAATTACATCTGAGGACAACCTACAGGATTGTTTATGTCTGAGAAACCTACAAGCTTCGCCATGATTTTATGCTCAGACAACCTGTCTCATTGGCTATGATAGAACTCCCTCTTTCGAGAGATCTTGATCTGGATCACATACTAGAGCTTCACTGCTCCTCTCTACATCATACAAAAAATGCAATTCAGATCAATCAAATCAAATAGTAGTTTTCAAAAGAAACATACTACCTCCCAAATAGTCGAGCAAGTGGCAACATATTTTTCCTCGGCTGTACTCAGTGCCATGCAGGACTGATTCCTGCTAAACTAGGAGATCACACCTGATCTCATACTAAACCAGGAACCCGAAGTGCTCTTCCTATCAATGGCACTTCCTGCCCAATCCGAATCCACATAAACCTCAAGGTTAATCTTTTGATTTGCATCATACTTGAGCCCATACTCAAATGTACCCTTTAGGTACCTTACTGCAAGCTTTGCAACCATCAGGTGAACATGTATCGGATCCATCAGGAACTGGCTCAATGTGTTCACAGCAAAGAAAATATATCGTCTCGTTTTCCTCAGGTATGTCAAGGAGCAAATCATCTGACGATACATCATGGATTCAACCGACTCTAATAAATCATCACTCAATAGCTTTAGGTTTGATGCCATAGGTGTGGTCATGGCCTTGCATTCCATCATCCTGAACCACTTTAGGGTCTCTACTACATACTTCCCTTGTCCCAGGGAGATTCCCCCCACATTCTGGCACACCTCCATGCGTAGAAAGTAGTGTATCATATCCAAGTCCTTCATCTCGAACTCGGCAGAAAGTATCCTTCTTGCAACTTTAATGTGTTCCTCTTTTCTTTTACGAACAAGTCATCGACATATAAAATGAGAATCATTGGTCTTCCACCTTCAACCTTGAGGTAAAGGTTGGAATCTACTTTAATCTTAGTAAATCATAGAGTCATCAGTAAGTTGTCCATCCTGTTGTATCATGTCAAACCTCAAGATCATCTATAGTCACTCCCTCTGAAGCGAAGCATCATTCTCCCTCTTCCTTTCGTACTCTATGCATTGAAACATTTTGTACGAGAGTGACAAGTAGCTTCCTCTGTCTACTAATATTCTATGTATCCATCTAGGGTCACCGAATACCAAGATCCTCTATCTTAAACCTTTTAAAATTTCTTCTCACACCCATCTGTGAGCTTGTCATCCTCTATAGGCTTTCATCTTTAACATTGTAGCAAAGGTTAAGATCTTCATCACTCTAGGTGATCTTCAAGATCCTCATTTATGTGTTAATCCATGGGTGTCTTCTGAGCTTGTACAAGGCCTTCTTTCATTTGCACACATGATTCTTCCTGTCATGTGTCTTAACTTCTAGTGGTTTCAAATGTCTCTTTGTAGTATATGCCTTCTTTCCATGAGAAGCCTCGTCCTATAAATATTGCCTTGTATTCTACGATGTTGCTGTCTACTGCATGTTGGATCTTGCAGATCCAGATGGAAGATACTACGGACTTCCCTTTAGGTCTCGATACCGAATCCTAGACATCATTCTTCTTGAACGGGTACTCTCCTTCCCTTTCATCTTGGATACTTCTTCATAGCTGGAAGGTTCTGCATCAATGATGTCACTCAACAGTGTCACATAACTGCACTATGTCTGAGACTTCTTGAAGTCTCGTCATACTATTCTTCATCTTGGATTATTTCTTGAATTGTCGTCACTTGTTCTTTGGAACATGTATCATCCTTCTTTTCTTGTAGGTGACTGTACATGATCTTTCCTACAGGTCAGATGCACCAGTTGTATGGTTTGAAACATTTCATACAAATAAGGCATATTCATAATGGAAAATTCTTATGCATAAAGATATAATCATGCAACTATTTTAGCCAATACAACATTCATCCATATCTCACAAAAACTTTCTAGATGCCTTCAATCTCTACCATGACATCATTGAGATTGTGCACTAATCCAATATGTCAGCAAAGAGGTTTCATTCTAGATAAGTAGCAATGGAAAGTTATATGGCACCATGAGCTACTTACCCATCACATGCATATTAGTAGTATACTGTCATTAATGAAAACATTCTATCATGTATAACAAATCAACTAAATATAAACAAATTCATAACAAAACAATATCATGGAATGATAATTGAATACTTATTCTTTATTTGTTTCGTGGGTAGGCTCCTTCTTTTAGCTTCATCATCTTCTTCATTCATAACAGTATCATTTATTATGCAAGTGCTAGGATGGATAATAGGTTCTCTAAGAGTTGAGTCCTTCGTATTCCTCATCGCTTGAGGGATCTTCTTTGGATGGTGAAAGCTTGATCTTCAGTTGATCTCATTTTCTCTTCTCTTATTATGAGTCGAGTTTCTTCTTTTGTGTGCACTCTTCCCAGAGTCTGTTGAAGGTAACCACTTCCTTCTGGCACACATTTCTTGAATGAATGAATCCCATGACCCTGGGAGGCCATTGAAGGTGGTTATCACAATTTCTGTATTATCTACTTCTTCATCCATTGCTTAAAGTTGTTCTTTGATTTGAGAGACCCTTGTAAAGTATAACTATATGGTCTCTGCATTCTGGATATTTACATTCTTCAATCGGTTTCTGAAAGTCATCTTCTAATTTATGTTCTTCCCTTCAAATAGCTTGGTCAATGAATCAAACATCTCTTTAGGTGTCTTTAGGTAAGACACTTGTGGTATAAGGTGATCCCTGATTGAATCAGCAATGATCCTCTTGGCCTTGACCAATATCTTCTTGTGTAAGGATTTATCCTCATCTCCCTCTCGAACTGGAACCTCTCCACTTATGTAGGTGTCCAAGTCATTTTCTTCAAGAACTAGTGAAAACTTATACTTCCATGCTCGAAAGTTTTTAGCTTCACTAAGCTTGTCATCAATCTGGTGTGATAGGTCATTTTGAAATGAGAACCTCAAATGTAAATAGCAAAAGATTAGATCTTACCGATTTGAGGTGTTTGTCCCGGTTCCAGATCTGGCTGATCTAGGGTTTGTTAGAGAAACCCTAATTTTAAAAACTTGGATTATTTCAGATCTGCTTGGATAGAAATATTGGCCTCTTTGAGGATATCTATCCAATGTACTCCTTTTCTGAAAACAGTGGAGGGAAGCTCCCAGAACAGGAAGCCCTAGTTTTCCAATTTTCTCTGCAGAAATGCCTGATATTTTTTCTGTGGTATCTCTGAAGGTACTGCTCCTATGTGTCTAAAATTTCTTACTAAGGTAACTACATCTATCCTCTTTCCAACACCATAGGTATGACCAGAATTGGTTTCACCAATTGGGACTTATGAGAGTTTTCCCAAGGTGACTTATTTCACCACTGTCCAGTATAGTGAACTTGTTTGGAATTCCATGTGTCACTATTTCACCTTCGATGTCTGAACCTTTTACCACAGAAAGTAAATTCCGTTCTCTATATAGAACATCTTGCAAAATTTCATTTGAACCATCGTAGCCCGAGATATAGCAATTCTCCCTAGGTGTCCTGTTTAGGAATGAATCCTCGAAGAGGCTGGAACCCTGATTTGGAGGAATCATATCTCCTAGAATATAGTGAGTCTGAGATTGAAAGTTTTACAAAGGGTACATCAGGATTTTATCTTTGGCCTGTGAAACATTTGGCCCCTGAGACTTCTTCAATCCTGAGATATAGAGAATGTACCAAAACTACGTGTTTTAGTATTTTAGGGTTTTTTAGGCCCGGGGTCAAACTAGGGTTTGACTTTCCTGGAGTTTTACTCAACGAAAAACTTTGACCTTGGTCTCTAAAATTCGATTTTGATGAGGAGAGATATCTTATAATGGGGTCACTCAAAAATTCCTCTTCTGTAAAAATCCCTAATTTCCCGCAGCAAAAACTAAAAATGCTCGGAATCAAATTCTGCTTCGACAGAAAGATGTGCCCTTCAATGGAGAGTTAGTATAGCCTCCTTTTTCTAATGGTTTATGGAGACAAACCCAAAAAGTAAGAATCCCTAGCATCTGCAACTGCACAGTGTATTCTTTTCAGGTTAGCTCTGATCCCATGTTAGATTTTTATCATTTAAGCAATATGATGTTAGGATATTATCTGAGAGAATAACATGCACAACAATCAATCACAAGAGACAATAGACAAAAATTTGTCCTCGGGAAAACCATAAAGGAAAAACCCTGCAACTTCCTCATAGATAGAATGAGCACCAATGCCTGCAATAAAACTCAAAGACATAAAAGATGATCTCCAACAAATTTTCTCTCTCTCACTTGTCTAAGCACTTCCTCTCTCACTCATGTGCCCCAGTTGAGTGAGTGTATATGACAAATAGAGATTCTCACTCTCTATTTTTACTAGTTCCAACTTGACAATTACTTACCAGGGCCGAGATCTCTAGGAGAGTCTAATAACCCTAGTGCCCCTCAACTGTGGGGAATCTCCCCCCCTGATCAATAAGGAGGGTTAACCTCAACTCAATTGTGGGGACTATTGCCCCGACTTACAACTGAGGGTTAACCTCATTGACTTTGCATGACTTTATTATATTAATTACTCTCCCGATAGGAACATCGGGGTATAATGAAATATAAATGACTCTCCCGATAGGAACATTAAGGTACAATATAAGCCTAATACATTTCGAAGTTACAAATACATCAACAGCGATGTCAATGATGAATATGTATTGAATCTATTATATATGTTATTGTTGCGATGAATAAGTGAATGATGAGACCTATTAATGATCCTCTAGTTATGCTGATAGAACTGTGATGAATGTTGCGATTCTGATTAACTGTCTCTGAAGTATGTGATGATGATGTTGTTTAGTTGCTGATGCCCTACCCTCCATTCTTACTACCAAAAACTTGGTTCTGACATCTCTTCCTCGACATCTCAGGTGAGACATCATCCACTCTGTGGGAGTTTCCAAACAGGGTCAAACCTGTCTAGGTCGGTGCTCAGGGAGATCATGCTGGGTGGGCGTCGACAAGGTGGGAACCCTTATCGATGAGGCTTTGTTGGTGGGTTTTCGCCAACAAATGGTTTGGTTGTTGGGACCTTGTTGCAATTGAAGGGAGGATATTTTGTGGCATCCAACTAAACCAGATATCGAAGATTGTTTCGACCTAAAGCTGCGAGATTTTGCTGAAGCAGAGAATCAGAATTTAAAGTTGTCAACAAATGATTGGTTGTCTAGATATATCCATGATGGCAGTATGGTTCTTCTGTGAATTTCTTCTCATATTGTGTGAGTGGCTAGCATGGTTCACTCATAAGAAGACCAACCATCAAGGAGGAGAGTCGACGTCTTGCACCCCTAAACTGATCCAAGAATTGCAAGAAATTGAAAACAAAGCATCGTGAGCTGTCGAAGTATGGTTGGATAGTATTATGGAAGGATACATCACTGAGTTTGTATTCGATACCAATAATTCATATAGTGAAGCAGAAAGAGATTTCTTCAATGGACCATGAGGTAGGTTCTTGATGTCTCTACAATTATCTATTAAGATGCTTGTCTGCGAAAAGGGTATCCTAAAAATGCACCTTGAGTAACGAAACTCTGGTGTGCAGAGGCAATGGACACTACGACGAAAGGGGGGTGGAAAATGGCAAGATAAGGGGTAGATAGGTATGAGTTCTGATGAGACTGTGAGGGTCTCCAAGGAAATAAGTGGTTGTATGAGGGGAGGAGCAAGGTTTCGACAAGAGAAGAGGCAGAGGATGGGGGAGGGTCTTGCTGCGATCGAGATGCAAGGTCATGAAGAATAACTACACGAGACGAAGTGACCCTACAGTGATGATGAGGACAACTAGACCCAGGCTACACCCAGGGTAGCAGTAAGCTCAAACCCTAGTAGTAATGTGTCCACACCTCTATGCACTACTCCACCAAAAGGTAGAAAAGTGTATTCTACATCGACTTGCCCGACGTGTCAGCAACAGTCTAGTAGTAGAACACCATTATGAGGAAGAAGGCCCATAATGGTGGGCGACAAGATGAAGCTGCCAATGTTCCATGGAAATGGCACTGATGACCTGGAATAGTACTGGTTCTTGTGTGAAGTGGTCTAGACTGCCAGACACATTGTGGACAATGATATCAAGAAAATTCATTTGGAGACCACCCTCAGGGGTCATGCACTTGACTGGTACATGAGATTCATGCAGGTTCCTCAAGGAATCACCGCAAAAACATTGAATGAGATCCAAGAAGGGCTATTCGAGGAATTTAAGAAACCTAAATCTGAGGCCCAGTACATTACAGAACTCAAAGAGATCAAGCAATTCCCGAACGAAAGTGTTTGGGATTTTGATCAATGGTTTAAGATGTTGATGGCCTGAGTTAGCTTCAAAATGAGCGATGTTCAGCATAAGGAGCGGTTCATCACTGCACTGGTCTCACACATCAGACAGCCATTAATGAAGCAAAATATCATAACACAGAGTGAGGCTATAGAGATTGCGATGAAGTTATAAGCTTCACCTATTGGGGAGACTGCAGTTGGCATGAACTTGATTCAAGTGCAACTAGCAAATTAAGCACTCCAGCTGTAAGATATCAAGAAGGAAAAGGAAGAACATTATGACATATGGTGCACACGGTGTCATGTGGATGGACACACCAAGGAAACATGTCTGACTTTCTGAAATTATTTGCTCTCAAGATCACCGAACCCCTTGAGTTGCGTTGGTGTGCCATGGTGTCGTATATGTCATGTATATGGGCATCGAAAAAAAAACTATAGCTACATGCAGAAGATGGTTACAAAGGAAGAAAGTTTGTAATGCATCTTTTGTCGCTCAGTGGGGCACGAGGATAAATACTGCCAAGCTTATGACTTGTTTCAAGAGAAAACATATGATTCATACTTTGTGAAAGGAGAGGATCCCCACATGATCTAGCAGTCATAGAATTAGCCACAGATGGCACAACCAACATCCCAGGTGCACTATACACCACCTTCGCTAATGCAGTTTATTTTGTCATAGTCACAGCCGCAGTTTGTGGCACAACTTCATTTTGCACCGCGACCACAATACAATCAATTGTTGATCGCTCAACCTCAATCGCAGTATGTTCAAGTAGCACACTATGTTCAGCAGCAACCAAATCCCCCATAGCGGCTATCCCAACCACAATATTAGCAAGCAGCTCAACCAGAGTACTAGCGACAAGGAGGATTCCAAGGAGGATGTAGGGGATGAGGAGGAGGCTTCGGACAAGGGGGAGGACGAGGTTGAGAATAAATCCATTGTTACACCTGTGGAGTATTTGGGCACTACCAGAGGGAGTGCCCTCATGCATAATGTACATACTACATAGCAAGCGAGCATAATGTTGAAAATTTCCCTCATTTGATTGCGAAGTGGTAGGCCAAAAACATCCCTCAGTTGTAGAACCAGTTCCAAAACCAAAACCAAGTACAAAACCAGCAGTCGTTGCAGAATTAGACTCAGATCCTGCTATAGACTCAAAATCATCCTATGAACCCACCGACGAATAAAAATCCACCCCTGAACCAAGCTCAGAACCAAAATCAAGGACCAACAGTTGCGACAATTCTATCAGAACCCAGAGCCTAGGTTGTCAACGTTGCTGTCATCACTCGTGCAGGTGTGACGACTGGAGAAGATGGACCCCGTCAACAAGTTCGGTTGGCTGGGAAGAAAAAGGAAGCATTTGATATTGCGACAGAGAAAGATACCTTCTTTGAGGTCAAGCACGCAATCAGGAGAAATATGGGTAAGTCACCTATTGTTGAAATTCCACTTGCTTTTGATCCTTTTGTAGAGGCAGGAGAGTCACGAAATCATGGTATCTTGCAATAGTTTTTTGAGAGATATCTATTGCTAACCAAAGATCGTGAGGCTCTCGTCCAGATTGAGCATTTGTTATCCTAGCAGAATAAGGTGCTGAAGAGTTCCATAGTAAATTCCCTCCATAAGAGAAATATAGGCAAGGAGATGAGAATGAATATCTAGATCGGGGACTATGAAGTCGATTCAGTTATTCTCGATCTCGGGTCGGATGTGAATATCTTGACCAAGCAAACTTGATAGCTGATAGGAAAACCAACGTTGGGGTGGTCCCCTGTGCAACTATGACTAGAAAATCAGGCCAAAGTTCATCCTATTGGTCGTGTCTCCAACCTAGTCATCGATGTTGAAGGTATGAAGACATATGCCTATTTTGATGTTATTGAAGTAGTTAATAGTGGAGGCTCCTATCCTGCATTGCTGCAGATTGGATGGGCCAATGATAGCATGGCAGTTATCAATTTCAAGAAGTGGGTTATGACATTTGAAAACCAAGATATCAAATTCATTGCTCCCATGGACCCTGATGAAGGACCCTGGTATATTGAACCTGTCAAGGATGAAGTGGGTAGAGGCTGGGTTCACGCCTACAATATCTACGAAGACTATATCCACCCTACCACTGATGGCAAACTTAGATGGTGCAGCGCTAGCTCTACGTCCTCTAATTCTGATGATGCTTTAGAAAATTAGGAAAATCGACTACATGAAGTGTCTTTTAGAAAGTTTGGACTGGTCATGTAATCCCTACTTTGCGTTGCGATTGAGATTATAAAGTTGCCAATCTACGAGTGGTTACAAGAGTTGTCTAGATTCCTTAAAGAATTTGAAGAATTTTTTTTTGAACCACAGAGGTTGTTGGCGTTGGAAGAAGCATTGAAGGCCACCCCAGTGGGAGACTCATAAGTAGACAATCCATGAATGGGCACAGTGTCAATGATTTATGATGATGTGCTTCAGTGATTCAGAGGTCTATCATGCTAGGAGATATGATGGGTAGAATGACCCCACCAGTCATTTGATGGAATGCCAAGCCTTGTGTGCATCGCAACCCAAGGATGAGTGGGTCCATTATTTTGTTCATACTTTGGATGAGATGCCTAGATCTTGGTATGTAGCAGCAGGACTCTGCAAAACCATAACTACCTTGGAGGAGCTGTCAATTTTATTTGTGCATACTATTAGTTTCCAAAATGTTAACCTTGTCGTTCACAATTCCCTCCAACTTATCCGAGATGTAGTATGGAAGGTTGTCCTAGTTTCATACCCTATAGATCCACATGTGCAGTGTCATATGCAATTTATGATGACATGTTACAATCTATTTGGTGAACTTGAAGATGATGATGAACTACAGAATGTCAATATTCCAGAATCAGAAGGAAGTCGTGATGTTGCAGTACCAGACATACCAACTGACCACATGAGTCAACCACTGAAGATCAGGAAGGTTAATATTGGGACGGAAGAGAACCTAAAGTTTGCTAATATTGTGGACTATTGGGACGATGAAACAATGGCACAAATCATAGATCTGTTGCATGAGTTCCAGTATCTCTTTTCGAAATGGTTCTCAAAATTGAAATGGATATTAGGGGATGTAGGGGAGATGAAAATCCCGTTGAAACCAGACATGAAACCTGTACGATAGAGACCGTATCGACTGAACCCATGATACAAAGAATGTGTCAAGCTTGAACTTGATCGAATGTTGGATGTCAGAATCATCAAGCCTATCAAAGAAACAGAATGGATAATCCCTATGGTGGTTCAGGACAAGAAGACTGGAGAGGTTCACATTTTTTTCGATCTTAGAAAGCTAAATGATTCCTGCCTGCATGATCCTTTTCCAACTCCCTTTGCAGATGAGGTCCTTGAAGGGGTAGGCGGTCAGGAATGTACTCCTCCACAGATGGCTTTTTGGGGTATCACCAGATACGAATCACCAAGGAAGATCGGCATAAGACCACATTTGTCACTGAATGGGGTTGTTTTCAATATACAGTCATGACCTTTGGATTGAAGAATGTACTAGCGATATTTCTCGGCTGGTTGTCGCTGCGTTCAAAGATTTCATTCAAAAGTTCCTGCAGGTATACATGGATGATTGAACAGTTTATGGTCTGGTTAAGGATCATTCAAAAAACCTACAATTGATGCTGGAAAGATGTTGACCGCATCAAATTGCATTGAATTAAAAAAAGTGCATTTTTGTGCACCATTCGGGATGGTATTAGGACACATTGTGTGCAAGCAACGAGTGGAATCAAGAGTGTCAAGGAAGCTTCGACACACTAAAGGAAAAGATGGAATTAGCACCTATACTTGTATTTCTCGACTAGAACAAGGAGTTCCATGTCCATGTCGATGCCTCTTTTGTTGCATTGGGGGTAGTACTTGCACAACCAGGCGAGGGCAACCTAGATCATCCGATCGCATTCGCCAATAGGAAGTTTTCTTTTGCTGAAAGGAATTACACAACCACTGAAAGAGAGGACTTGGACATGGTTTATGCATTACACAAGTTTAGGCACTATCTGTTGGGCGGTCACTTCAAAATATTCATGGACCACTCCGCTTTGTAATATCTGGTCAATAATCCTATGTTGGAGGGGAAGGTCTATCGATGGCTGCTACTTTTCTAGGAATTCGACTTTGAGATAATTGTGAAGCCAGGATGATTGAATGCTGGCCTTGATCATCTATCCTGCATTGAGATAGGAGAACAACCTACCAATATTGATGATGGATTTCCTGATGCACAACTGTTCTGGGTAGAGATCGTAGATGACCACTATGCTCCAATAATTCAGTTCTTGCAAACTGGAGTTTCCCCAGAGGACTTGTCGACTAGTCAGAAGACGCAATTGGTAGTGAAGGATTTGGATTCCTAGCTGAGAGCTAGGAAATTATACAAACTTGGACCAAATGAAATCTTGCGATGGTGCATCTCACTGCATGAGAAAGGACCTATTCTAACAGAAGCACATGCAGGAATCACGGGAGGCCACTATGGAAGAAGGGTTACAGCATGTAAGGTGCTACACACAGGGCTATGGTATCCTACTTTACATAATGATGCGACAAATTATGCACGAAGCTGCGATGTCTATCAGTGCATTGGAAAACCATCACGATGGGATGAGATACCACTTGTGCCATAGGTAACTCTACAACCTTTTGAAAAATGGGTTGTGGACTTTGTAGGTCCAATTAATCCACGAGGAAAGAGGACTGGTGCACAGTACATCATTATGACAACTGACTATCTGATGAGGTGGGAGGAGGCTGTGCTAGTTACGGAATGCACCACTGCGATGGAAACAAAGTTCATATTCAAGAATATTGTGACACAGTTTGGATGTCCCAAGATATTGATGAGTGATCAGGAAAGTCACTTTATCAATCGAATGGTGAGAGAACTAACCAAGGAGTTGTAGGTGCAGCATAAGAAAATCACACCATATCATCCGCAGGTGAATGGGACTATCGATGCCTTCAACAAAATATTGGAAACCACACTTACAAAGGTATGTAATGCTAATCGCGACGACTGGGATTTGAAATTTTTGGTGGTACTGTGGGAATATCGCACCACTTGTAAATGGCTGACGAGACAGACACCGTTTAAATTGGTATATGGGAAAGAGGCAATCATGCTTATGGAATACATGGTTCCTAGTCTGCGTATTGCTGCAGCGACTGACATGGATAATGCAGAAGCACTGGAGGATTGTATTGCATAGTTGATCCAGCTTGAAGAAGACCATTTTATCACAGGTTTCCACCAGCGTGTCGAGAAGGATTGATAGAAGGCGTGGCATGATCACCACATTAAGAATAAGCAATTTACACAGGGAGATTTGGTGTTGTTATGTGACAGTAAGTTCATGAAGCATCTAGGTAAGTTACAGATGCACTGATTAGGCCCATATCTTATTCATTCAATTGCTTCTGGGTGTGTAGTTCAATTACAACAATTAGATTGTGTGGTTCTACCGAAACTTGTGAATGGTAGCTGTTTGAAGCCCTGTAGGATGGGGATCGATCCATGCAATACTTGAGGCACTGCACAAGGGTTAAAAAAAAAATGGGCCCACAAAAATGGGGCCATAGTTGGTTAATGGGTCGATGTGTTAGCAGAGCATAGCCATATAGCCATGTAGAATAGTTAAGAGGGGGTCGCGTGATAGCAGTAGGTTGCGCCGAAGGAAGAGAGCTATGCCAAGGTGGTCTGTCAGATGAAGGGGATAAGACAGGAAAATATGGCGCATCCATAGGTGGCTACGACGATAGGGTCGCAACAGGACAAAGGGATGGGGTTGCGTGATAGGTGGTCACTAGGGAAGAGTGGATCGCACTATACAGAAAAATCTGTGACAGTGACTGGATTTCATGTCATCACGACTGTCAAATTTCATGTCAGAATGGTAGTTAAAGAAAGAAACAACGGCAAGGTTGACATCATTAGTTAATGATTGTAGATATGAATGGTAGGGTGGCAGAATCGACGGTGTATTTAGCACATGCATGAAGGATCCCGTCGTAATAATGCCTTGAGTAATTCATGAGGGAATCTACATCAAAACAAGGGTTTTATAAGCTAAAGACTAATAGTTGTCTGCAACTCATTTCGAAAGTATTGCACTAAGTTAAGTTGCAGAAGAGTTGGGTTGGGTTGTTAGAGAGAGCTCTGTTGCATAAGGTCATGATGGTTGAAGGGGCAATGCCGACCTCCCTCGATATTGGGGAGCCTGTGAGTGAGAATGTTGTCCCCGGAGAGGTTGATGAAAAATTTATGAGTAAGCAAGTTAGTTCGGCCGAGATAGAGGTCTCTGGCGAAGTCATCCTTGGCTATGTTTCTCCCAGTCGGTCTGAGGCACCAACATAGGAAACCATGAGGAATCTGGATGTGACCAAAGTTCCTATTGCACTTGACTAAGTCTACAAGAACAGGGAAGTGGGTCCTTCAGGCAGCACCGGATGAGCCTGGAAGGACCAAGTGGGAAGATGTGGGCTGAGCCTGAATGCAAGGATGGACCAAGTGGCTAGATGTGGCCTCAGCCAGCCTACATGGAAGGACCAAGTGGACAGAAGCTCGACTCTAGAATGGGTCGATAAACACTTTGCGAAGGGTGACAGCAAATGGAGAATGAGGTGGTCTTCATCAAATTTGGAGCACAACGGCCTTGATCATTAGATATAAATCCAGAATTTTGATTACATCCACTATACTTGATGTGTAGGAAGCAGTTGCGGCCAGAAATGCGAGTTGGCAATGCATATGTGACAGTTTCTGCTTTTCAGAATCAAGGAAGATACCATGGCCAGCTGACGTGGCTCGAGGATGAGCCATAAGACTGTGTTGGGGACACGTTGGTAGGTGTTTGGGTAAGTGAGTTGCATAGCACCTCGGAGGCTACACAATCTCACGTGACACTGCGCAGGACCAAATCTGCACTATAGGCCAAAGAATAACCGTTTTTGGAATTTTTTATGCAATTTTGTATTGTTTGACCACATTTTGTGGATATAGGTCACTAGTTTGTTAGAAGTTAGTTAGAAGCGGACCTTGGATGTAAAGGCACAAGCCTATATATATAGTTAGAATTGAATCATGGAGTAGCATCATAAAAGTGAAAGATCAATCGATTAGTCTGTTTTTGTGATCTTGTCGCTTCATTTTGTTCTTGAGTAGTTTTGGATCTGTATGTGTCGACCAACTCTTGAATATTGGGTTGTGATCAGTCTCCTGCTGTGGAGAAGTACTGTGTGATGTGGATTTGTTGCACAGAAGTAATATGACATGATGGATGTTTCCCTAAATTGATCTTGTCTCTTATTTCTGTCTTTATGTGCTACGATGTTAATGATGACTGTTTACTGAATCTATTATATACGTTACTGGTACGATGAATAAGTGAATGACGCGACCTGTTAATGATCCTCTAGTTATACTGATAGAACTATGATGAATGTTGCAATTCTGATTAACTGTCTCTAAAGTATATGATGATGATGTTGTTTAGTTGTTGATGCCCTATCCTCCCTTCTTACTTCCTGAAACTTAGTTTCGACAGCTCTCCCTCGACATCTTAGGTGAGACTTCATTCACTCTATGGGTGTTGTCAGATAGGGTCAAACCTGTCTAGGCCAGTGCTCAGGGAGATCGTGGTGGTTGGGCCTCAACAGAGTGGGAACCCCTATTGACGAGGCTTTGTTGGTGGGTTTTCGTCAACAGTACACCAAAGAAGCAAAAAACTGAACAAGAGGGACAAATGATGCAGGTAAAGAAAAGCAGTATGAAAGGTAAAAAGAAACAATAACAACCCAAAGTAATTGGTATGGAACTTCAAGAATATGTTTTTGATGGATTAAATCCAAATAAGTATTCATCAAAGGAGGAATGGTTGAATACTTACAAGGAAAAAGATGATAAAACCTTTGATGACACAATGAAGTTATATGAGGAAGTAAGACAGTTTCCTAAGCCAGATGTAGCATTGACAACTATAAGGGATCATGCCAAAGATACCCTGAGTTTGGCCATGACTATAGGCAATAAGGTATCATAGGCGAATGTGAACCTACAAAATATCCATACCACTGACATAATACATTTTCCTAGAGAAAAAAGTGATATTTTATATACAAGATTGCTCAGATCTACATTGCAGGTATCTAAAATGGAGACAAATAAAAGGAAAGCCCAAGATCTCCTAAGGAAATAAAGGGTTGAAAGCAAGGCCCTTCGAATCAAGATTAAAAATTTGCAGAATGATCTGTTGAAGGTTGATGGGAAATCAGACAAAGGATCAGTGGCTCAAAAGCTATTAGCCTGGAAAGAGAAAGAGGTTCAAGTGTTGAAATAGAAGCTGAAAACCCCTTCCACTCAACTTATTCAGACTTCAGAATTGACATAGTTTGAGAAGGAAAAGGAGGCATTAAGTATTGAATTGATAGATTGTAAATCCAAGCTGTTAAAGCTTGAATAAAAAGAAAAGAATGGGAGAAGGATTCTAATCTTTTGGTATAAAATGAGAAAGATTTGAAAGCTAATATGGCAGCAAAAGAGAAGGAATTACAGGAAAAATATGAAAGAATTAAAAATCAATATACTATTCTTTCTGCAGAAGTAGATTCAATCTGTCTTTTTGAAGAAATGTCCCAGGTAAAGTTGAAAGAGGTAGAGCTCATAGGATCAAAATAGCAAAAATAGAATCTAGAAGATATATCTTTGAAAAAAGAAGAAGAAAAGAAGAAGCTGGAGGAGAGATGTCAAGAATTAATAAACCAAAATGCCAAGTTAACAAAGCATGTTATTGGCCAAATGGCCTTGCAAGGGGCCAGGCATATGATCTAGGATGAAATTATTAGAGAATCCAATAAGTTTAGATTATATCTAGATTATATTATAGACTAGTAGAGTGATTTAAAGGTAGTCAGGAAAAACATTTTGATAGTGAAACAAGGATTGAATAAAAATCCAATGCAGGTCGCTCAGAATGCTATTAACTTTCTTAGTGCTTTATCAGAGGATGAAGTTAAAAGGTTTGGTATCCAGGACAAAATTGTTGTTTTCTCTTGGGATATAAAAGTATATGGAAAGTACAGAATGTTGGATATTGTACAGAAAAAGATGGATATTATAAGCCATAAGATTAAAGAAGTGGCTGATTTATTTAATCCAATAGTAAACAGGGGAATTCCTTTCTTTTGGGAGGAAAAATGGCCATTATTATCTCAACAAGAATATTTGGATAAATTGGTCAAGTGCAGGTTAGATCACAACAAATTTGATGATATGTAGCAAGCCCTATCTGGAAAAGTTGTGTTTGACAAATTGGCTGGAGAATTCAAATTACTATTTGATTTTAAGGTCGCTTGTACCAAGGTGCTCGATATTTCATATGCATACAACATGGAGCTTAGAGTTTTGGCACATGAAATGGTCATTGCAAACTTACCCAATTCTAAACATTGCATATCAATTCAATAGTATAGATCAACCAAGTTTAAATTACAACCATGAAGACATCAAGGAGGATAGCGCAGGATGATTTTCAGCAAAAGACATATATATGATAAATGTTATTTTAAATTCATTTAGTTAAGAAGTTTGTTATCTCAAAGTTTCTTTGTAATAGACAAGCACTTTGACACATGTAATAAATGGTTTAAACTGTTAGGTAGTTAGGTTTATTATTCAGCTCAAGCATAAGTATTCATATTTTTTATTAAGCAAGGGTTGTGTTATCACATATATAGTAGCCAGGCTACAATATTCTATTTTTCAGACACAATACTTTTTTCAACCAGATCTCTTACATATGAGATGCTGAGATGAGCAGTTTTGATGGATCATTATTATATTAGTGGACTATTGTACTCTCACATGTCAGGACTGAGTCTCAGGACACTCAGATTTGAGGACCAATGTAGCCATTTATGTCATTTTAGAGCAGTCATTGATGCCCAGTTTTATGTCAATTCTTTCTCATTGGACAGATGGTGTCTCAGATGGATTATATTGCATGGTTATGACTCAGCATTTTATATTGTGTTATGGTTATTATTTCTCTTATATTGATTTTTGTGACATGTATTAACTTGTGGTATCATGATCTGGAAGTCATAATTATATGGACTTGGTTGTATCTTGTACTATGTATTGATGTCCCTACTTAGAATTGGAAGTTCTTGATCTATACTCATTGGTTTTACCCTCCTTAGGGAGAATAGAGGTAGTCATTCCCACCATTGTTTTGGCTTGCTAGTGTTGGCTCCATCATTCATTGTCTTTACCCATCCATTACCTTCCAATTTAGTTTTCAACCCGACTGAATTCTTGACTTATGGCATGGAGGACCTTTTTCCCTGCTAGAACTTTTGTTGGACAAGCCTCCTTGTTTTTATTGTGTCTCGCCTCTGAGTTGGTGACAGAACTTGCCTTTGGTAAGTTGGATTGTATGCCTAAATCATTATGGTCAGTTGTCCCGAGTTTGGCATTGTGTAGAACTCCCCCTAGTCACTTGAGATGTTGTTGGCTAAAACTGAAAGCTCATGTACTACCTGTATTGAAAGTATTGAATATGTGCCCATGGAAAATGAAAATTATAAAACTATGTTTCTTAACATATGTAAAAAGGGCAAGAACAATGAAATGCTAAAATACTCCTTGAAGATTATAAGAAAAGGTCCAAAAAGCAATGGTTAACATATGCTATATCCAAAAATTGCTGACCTTGTTAAAATAAATATGTCCCGGATGAAAGTTGCAATTAGCTGTGCTTTTAAGCACTAGTGAAGTCCCAAAAGGGTCATTTAGGCCAAAAAGGACATGGAATAAAATGATGATACTAATGAACTTGGATCAAGCTTGATGTAGACATGATGCCTAAGTTGAATAAGCACTCTCTAAACAACTCACCCATTTGTGAGGCACTTCCATTCCTTGTGTTGTTGTTTGTTCAACATTGGTTATAGTGACTATTCCCTTTCCTTGTCCAAAGTGTCATGATGTTGAGTAGGAAGTCATCCTTTGCCTTAGCCTTTTCATTTCCACCCTTCACCCTTCACTAGCAAATTGGCTACAACTATGAAGTGAGTATAGTCTTGAAAGTTTAAGTCTGAGTAATAATAAATAAAGCTTTATATATGTATTGGTTGATGTACCACTAGTGAAATGAATGCTACTTGTTGTGATTGTTACTTGAATGAGTTGTAGAGCATGTCTTAACCTTTTAACACTTGCAGTGGATGGATATAGTCTGAGTTATTATTGGTGTCTGATTATTCACAGATGGTTATATTGTTTATTGGATATGATTGATGATTAGATAGATAGAGACCTATGAGGGGTATGAGTATACACCTTAGATGGATTTGGACTCTTTGAGTCTAATGAGATAGTTTATTTCCAGTTCTGGGCACTTACAGATGTGATCAGGCTCATTCTGCCTTTCTGATGCAGTTTTTCTTCACAGATTGATATTGTTGAGCAGGGAGATGTTTCAGTTGGATCTGCTAGGGCGTTGTATGGGCATAGCGGGGTGCAGCCACTTGTTTGTGCCATAGTACCCCCATCCCAGAGAGCCTGGTGGGCTCATTTTGACAACGCAGGCACCCTAGGAGGCTGTTTTGGCATGATCATGTTTCCCGAGGCAGATTAAAAAATGATTAAATGGCTATTGAAGAAATCGATTTGGGCTACTGAGGAAAGGAAATGACATGGGATGATTCATGATGATGAGAGTGATGTCCTCCACACCTTCTCCAGTAGTTGCAGCTCCTGATTGGGCCCACACCTATTTTGGGGCATTTTTATATTATTTTCTGGAGCTCTTTTGGGAGGCTCACGATTTCCTCAAGGAAGCACAAAAGTCAAAGAATTAAATTATTATATTATTTTATTATGCCATGGGGAAACCCAGAGGGAGTTAGTCAAACAATCCTTGGACCCACCATGTGCTTTCATTTATTTCTTGTTGAGTGGGTTACCTTTTTTGGGTGGGTTAGTCCACTTTGATAAATTATGGTTATATTGATCCATGTATTGCATGTTGAGCTCATCCCAACCATTGATTAAAACATTTCATCTTTTAATCTTAGCCATTCGTTTTGAAAATGGTTAGGATTCGGTTATGATTGAGGTTCTCTCATTTCTATTTAAAGGGGAGAGCTTCTCATTTGTAAGAGGTCTTTGGCTCTTGGATCTGAATAATAGAAAGACTTTTTTTGTGGAAAATTTTCGAGATTTGCTTTGCATCTGACGTTCTCAAATGTTGATTGGAAAATCTTCAGCTTACTAGCATTGTGGAAATTCTCGTGAGATCTATATTTTTTTTCTATCATTGTTTTGTCTACAGGAGGGATTTTTGGGCTGGAGCATTTTTGTAGGGGGGCCTCAACTCGCTTAGTTCTCTTCGTCTTGGATTAGGGGGTTTTCATTAGTTTCATTGTGATCTATGATTACTTCGTTTTACTTTCTTGTAGAATTTAGTTTCTTTATCTTGTATTAGAAAATATGATATGGTTGACGTTTGCTCATGCAAGGTAGGGGGCGCATTGGTGGCTTGGAGCTTGCATACGCCATAGAAATCACGAGGATCTTCCAGAATTGATCGGGATAGAAAAGATCATCACTGTTAAAGGATTCTACAAGATTTTCCAGGTAAGATCCAACAGGTAAGTCTCTTCTTTTTATATCTTATTCCATTGTACCTTGATTTTCTTGAAACTTTTATGAAAACTCCTAAAACACTAAAAACTCTAAAAATCAATAAATTTGGGAATAGTCTGATCTTTTGCCAAAACATTTCTGGGTTTCATATATTGGGCCTCCCCTTCATCAAATAAACTAAAATGTTGGTCAAATTCCTCACAGTTTGACATAGATCTGATTTTTAAGCAGAAAACTGCATAACCCCCCACTCAAAAAATTGACCTGCAAGGATTTTGAGTTTTTCTGAATTCTGACTTCACAGATGGATAGATCGGGTCCCACATAGCCTAAATCAACCCCAAATCTATCCAATTTCTTAACCATCTGACCTAGATCTAAAAAATTGACTGAAATAGCCCTAGTGCCCTCACTAAAAACTGGACTTTTCTGGAAGTGATTTTTTCTGAAATCTGACAAGATTCGATACCATTTGTCACTCGCCAATCGCAGCCCCACACTCTAGAAGCATACAAAGGTAGTCATTCCACGTATTCAGGAAATATGATTAGCTGCAACAGATTCAGCTGTAACAGTGCACCATTGCTGAATGTCTAGTTGTGACGGGAAGGGAATTCCTTAAATTGGTTATATTTACTCATTAATGTCTCACGCAATAGGATTCCCTATATTCTCTTATAGCATTCAAATCCACTCATAGTTGTGTAGCTTGTTGTAACAGGGCAGCCTGAAGATCTTAGATCTTCATGGCTGCCCGATATTAGTGGGTGAAGGTTACGATTGATCATGTATAAGTATTGGGAAACATCCTGAGCCAAGGGTTCATTGATTTGGATATACTGTGTAAGCTATGAACAAAGAACTGTACTTTCATTTTACCATTATAATCTAAGGAGCAAGATTCTTCACACTTCTGTGTTTTAATCTATTTTAGTTCTGACGTCTCTGTTTGAAGGCTGTGACTGCCTTCCCACAGATATCACCGAGTTAATTAGATGTTTTGATTTTTCTGTTGTGTGGTGTGGAATTTGTAGTAGATGAATTCCTGATGGTAGCTACAACAACAATAGCTAATCATTGTGCTTTCCTTTGATAATCAATATTTGCATTTCTCTTAAACTGTAGCACTGTGTTGTGATAGTGGACTGTGTAGGTTAGTATTCATTATGCAAGTGTGTGCTAGCTATAATAGTCAAGATCATCTCTAGTTTCCTTTAATTGTTTTTCTTTTTCAGGTTTTCTAATTCAGTCAGATTATATCTTATAATTATTTGGTTCAATTCTTGTTATTTCCAATTCTTAGATCAGTGGGATTAAACTAGTAATGATGGATCTACATATATTCTGCTAATGTTAAGATTTAACTTCTTGCAAAAGTAATCTAGTCATTTAATTCTAGAATCATTAGTTGTTGGATGGAAGTTGTAGGGAGGTAATTGCAATTCTAAAATTCTTAATTAGGTAATTCAGAATAGTTTTAATCATGAGAGGATTTTGATTGAACAAAGAGGTAGGATAGTGAATGCTTCATTCAATTGATCATCTACCTAGTGTTTATGCACAGATAGTGTGAATTATCTTTGAAATAAAAAGACTTCCCTGCATTGAAAATTTATATTGAGCATTCTGTATGTTGGGTGTAACTAACTAGCATATAGGGTGACCGACATTTTGGCACCATTACCGGAGAAGATAATTATTAGACACCATAGCAGTTGCATCTGTTCATTTTTATTCAATAATATTTAGTCTTGCATGTTTTGGGTTGTATGAATACGAGGAGAGTACAGTGTGACATTCTCAGAACCCCCAGAACTACCCCGAATACTAATTGGGCAGGTGGTCGAGGTCGTGGTAACAATCCAGCATTGGGGAGAAGGACATTCATTGATGATTTGGTTGCTAGAACCAATTCCTCTACCGAATATCACCATCAAGGATCCTCTCTCAGAAGAAGTCCAATTACCCTCATGGTGGAAGCATCAGTTTCTACAATGGAGAATACAGGAGGAGCTGCAACAACATCAGGTGTCCCTGCAAATGAAGACAAATTCAGTGCTATGGGAGTAGGTGATCGAGAGGTGGTTTACCACATTGACGGGAGGAAAAAGGAGGAATGAGCACAACTTCATCAAAAGTGGGAAGATCAGAGAAGGAAAGTATAGGAGAGAGCAGAGGAAAACATGAATAACAGATGTGAATCTAAAGATCATGAGGAAGTAGTAGGGGACAACCATCATAATGATGGAGACCCCCTGCATGAGGGAACAATGGCCACACTCTATTTCCCAATATGACAGCCAACTGGGAAAGGCCCCATGAAAAATATCTCTCCATCAGTATTACCACGTTTTCCTGGGAAGGCCGTAGAGGATCCAGATGAGTTCCTTTTCGAGTTTGACATTCTTTGTCGCAGCTACAACTACACTTCCAATTAGCAAAAGTTAAATATTTTCCCTGATACCTTGAAGGATAATGCTTTGCATTGGTTTATGATCCTGGGCAGTGAGACTATCACCACCTCAGATCAAATGAAGCAGGTGTTCCTTGAGAAATTCCAGGAGTATTGTAACACAAAAGATAAAAGAGAATAGTTGTTCAAGATGGTGCAAAAGGACGAAGAGAGTCTAGAATATTTTGTTGAGAGGATTCTGTACAATGTACAGAGGATAGGACAGACTACTATGGGGCTATATGTGCTCAAGATTATCCTACTTTGGGGGATTAGAGAAGATTGTTTAGGCATGTTGAACCTGCTGGGAAATGGGGATATCTCAAAGGAACCCTTTTATAAGATTATTGAATTATGTAGAAGGTATTCCAGAGGATCCTCCAGAACCAACAAACAGGACAAACTATAACGAGATGTCTTCGACAGGGCACATAAGTCATCCAATGGAGGAGCCACCCAAGTAGAGATAGGAAACCTTCCTGAGAACTTCAAAACAGAAATGATGAGCTCCATCTCCTCATAAATAGATGTCATAAGAGCAAAGCAGAAGCAAGCAATAGAAGATTTAACACTTGGTGTATTCTTCCCCAGATGCAGGAAGAAGCATCCCCTAAAGGAATGTCCACTTGATAAGGTGGAAGTGTGCCAGATTTGTGAATTGAACCATGATACGAAGGAGTGTCCCTCACTACCTCAAGTAAAGGCAGTCCTGCAGGCATCAACTCCAGATGTGGAACCAACTTACTTCATTTCCTAGAGAAAGCCTTGGAAACCATGGAACCAAGGTATGCAACCATATTCATTTCACTTTTGGAATAGCATGAATAGTGTGAATAATATTAATCACATGAATACACAATTCCCTTCACATTATTTTAATCATCAATGGCATCCATCTCAACCTTCTATGCATAATTTCAACTCTTGGTCACCATGGTCACAAACACCAAATCAACAGACTTCTTGGTCTCCTGGGTGGAGGAACTCCCATCTAGGGAATCGGTTTTCTCATAACTTACCTCCTCACCAACAATACCCTCCTCATAATTACCCTCACCAATAGTTCTAGCAGTCGCAGTTGCAGCTACAGAACAACGCTACACCAATGAACATGCCTATAAGATCGCAGCTTCCTGCCCAATCTAAACCCAACCCAAAAAAATAAAGCAGTCCACCTGTTTGAGACTGCCAATATTCCATCTTACTCCATCACTCCAATTACCTGTAACAATATACACGATCAGGGAGAGTGGTGGAGCCTTTAGCCATTTAAGATGTTCCATATTCAGTAACTGAAGTGAGAGTGAATCAGCAATATCCATCCAACACGACAATCCCCATTATTGAGGATGATGAGAGTCCTACCGAGACTCTGGATGAAACACAAGGAGAAATAGCTATTGAAACACATCCTACACAATCAGTTTGAGAACTGCCATATCCTGAACGACTGACACAACAGAAAACAGTGGAATAGCCCCAGTTTAACCTTCTTAGAGAATTGAAAATTTTATATGTTAAAATTTCGGTGCTGCAAGCCCTCCATGATGTGCCTATATACTCCAAGACTATCCGGAACCTTTGTGTAAGGAAACCAGGAACAAAACATAGGAATCCTCCTATTGTTCATGTTCTAGGAAATTCTCTGAACTGATCATTGGAAATATCCCCTTAGCCAAGTACGATGATCCTAGGAACCCCACTGTGGAATAGTACAGATTGGGGACACTCAAATACCAAACACTTTGTGGATTTAAGTGCAGAAATTAACGTTATGACTATAGAAACTGTACAAAAACTTGGGCTCACCATCCTTTGCCTAACCCCTACCATTTTAGAACTTGCTGACAGATTCACCATCAAACTCAAGGGAATCTTGAATGACCTCGTTGTCTTAGTAGATTCGTGGGAATACCACGTGAACTTCCTGGTGTTGTAACCGAAGTCACAGTTGGGGGAACACCCACTGATCCTAGGGAGACCTTGGTTAGCCACGGAAAATGCTTACACCAGTTGGTGGTCAGGGTCTGTGACCATTTCAGATGGGACTGAAATGAAAATTCTTACCTTATACCCTGCATCCCGACCTAGCTTAGAATCTAAAACTTTTCTTTTGATGGATCCGGAGGAGGAAGACGAGGTTCAGTCGCTTCTAATGATAGGGAATGCCTTAACCTTCAAAGATGAAATAGAGGACGATGCTATCAATAGTTTCATCAGTGAGCCTATATCTGTCGATATACACATTTACCAGATCTTGAATATTGCCATAGATGAAGAGAAACAAAAAAATCTTATAGAGGAAGCTTTAGTCAGTGACACCAGTATAATTCTGATACTCAAGAATTCAAAGAGCATTCCATTTGAGATAGAGCAAGGTAAAACACTGAATATCAATCCGAACCTTGCTCCTAATGAAATGGAATGTCTGGTAACACTCCTGAAACAACACAAGGGAAATTTTTCTTGGGAGTACACAGATATGAAGGGTATCCCTTCTAATCTATGCACCCACCACATTTACATTAAGAGTGACTCCTGGCCTCTGTGTCAACCACAACTAAGTATGAACCCCAACCTTAGGGACATAGTGAAAGAGGAAATTCAAAATCTTTTGGAAGAAGGGTTTATTTCCCGATCTCAGATAACAAGTGGGTTTCTCCACTCGTGATAGTGACAAAAAAGAACAGGAAATGGAGACTCTGCGTGGATTATAGGGAATTAAACAAAGCAATGCAGAAATACCACATTCCCTTACCTTTCATTGATCAGGTACTTGATACCCTATTTGGGAATAATATTTTTTCCTTTCTGGATGGGTTTAGTGGGTACAACCAGATCCATATTTCTCCCGAATACTAAGACAACACCACCTTCACTTGCCCTTGGGGTACTTTTTCATACAGGGTACTTCCCTTCGGTGTGTGCAACGCACCAGCCACCTTTCAGAGAGTTGTGATTGGCATGTTTTCAAATATGGTCAATGACAGTATGGAAATTTTCATGGATGAATTTACCCCATATGGAAGTGACTTTGAGGAGGCACTAAAAAATTTGGAGAAGGTTTTGACACGCTGTGAGTAGACCCAACTATCTTTGAGCACTGAAAAGTGTCACATGATGATGAGCGAGGGTGTTGTCCTAGGGAACTTCATCTCTGCTGATGGTATCCAAGTCGATCCATCCAAAATAAGGGTAATTGAAAATGTACCCACTCTTGGAACATAGAAAGAGGTACGTAGCTTCTTAGGGCATGTTGGTTATTACACAAGATTTATAGAAAAAATTTCCAAACTTTCTTCCCTTTATTTACTTTGTTGATGGAGGACTCTACAGTTCATTTGGAATGATGCATTCCAAACAACGATTACCCAACTTAAGAAGAGGATGTCTACAACTCCTATCTTAAGGGGGGCCAATTCGGCCCTGCCTTTTCATATTTCCTCTGATGCCTCTGACACTGCCATTGGAGCAGTGCTAGGACAACATGATGGTCAAGCTCCATATGCAATTTACTACATCAGTAAAAACTTGGCCCCTGTTGAACTCAATTACACTATTACAGAAAAGGAATTTTTATCCATTGTCTATTCCATCAATAAATTCATACATTACATCACTGGATACCTCACATTCGTACACACTGACCATTCATCCATCAAGTATCTAATGAACAAACCCGTTACAAATGCTAGGATAACTAGATGGCTACTACGATTACAGGAGTTTGACATTACAATTATTGACATACCTGGAAAAGAGAATGTTGTTGCTTATTTTTTATCTCATTTTACTAACAGTAATGACAGCATGCCTGTTGAGGATTCCTTTCCAGATGAACTTTTGTTTGCAGTATCAGCTCATTCCCCCTGGTACACAGATGTTGCTAACTATTTGGCTGCAGGAAAGCTTCTAGCACATCTGTCAAAGAGGAAAGGAAGATCATCCAACAGAGTGCCAGGTACTCCTGGATAGATGGTCATATTTTCTACACAAGCCCTGATATTGAAATCAGGAGATGTGTAAGTGAAGACAAAAATTTTCAGTATCTTGAATTCTTGTCACAATGAGCCCTACGAGGGAAATTTTGCTGATAAACGTACATGTCATAAGGTATTACGAATGGGCTATTACGGGCCAACAGTTTTTAGGGATGTGAAGAGGTATGTACAGGATTGTGATAGCTTCCAGAGAATGGGCCAACCTAACAAACTGGATAAGATGCCCCTTCAACCACATCTAGTGGTTGAACCCTTTGATAGATGGGCCTTGGATTTCATTGGGCCCATCAACCCTCCCTCAAATCATAAATTTTACATATTATTTTGCATCGATTACATGACAAAATGGGTAGAGGATGTGGATTTGGTGAAATCCAATGACCAGGCTATAATAGATTTCCTGTATGGAGAAATATTTACCCGATTTGGAGTACCCAAGGAGATAATCACAGATTGGGGACCACAATTTGTGTCACATAAATTGGAAGCTCTATTACAAAAGTACCATATTAAGCACAGAATAACTTCACCTTATCATCCAGAGGCCAATGGCCAGGTGGAAAGTACCAATAAAGTAATTGAAGTTATTCTGACAAAGATAGTTAGAAGTCGTCGCAAGGATTGGGTTGAAATACTTCCATAGGCACTTTGGGCCTATCACACTACCTAGCACAATACTATGGGTTTTTCCCCTTGTGATTTAGTGTATGGTAAAAACGTTTTCTTTCCCATTGAGTTTGAGATTAAAAATTTAAAGACAGATATGGAGGCAAACTTAGATTTAACTTAGGTCCATAAAAAATATAGTCTTATGTAAAGGAGATTAGGCATTGTTGTATGATTATAGGTTCAAGAGCGAATTTAAGGGTAAGCTTCAAACAAGATGGATGGGTCCACACCAGATAGACAGGGTGTTTAATAACGGCACAATTCTCCTGATCACTATTGATGAAGATCGCACACCATTATTAGCTAATAGTCATAGGTTGCGACTGTATCATAAGCCAATCTCAAAGGACGCATTTATTTTGCCAATTGCAGTTGATTCAAGTTACCAGTTGAAGCAAGGACATGCATTTTTCACTGTCCCTATTAATTTTTTAAAAAAATATTATGATTTCCACATAGAAAGTTGTATATAAATAAATTTATGTTTTATTTTATTTTTATTCTGCTTTCTTTTACACTTGATTGGTTTTCCTTGAAGAATATGTGCAAGAACTTACTTAATAAATAGCGGTCATGACTGGGCCTAACGACTATGGGTGACTTAACCCATGTTCCTATTTCGCAAGAGCTCCTTGACACAAAGAAAAAAGAATGATGAACAGTTCCTTTGCAACTGCAACTCCGTCAATCTTTCCCATTTTCTCGTTATTCGTAGTTGCGACTCTGTAAATCCTGCCCATTCTTCTGTTATTCGTAGTTGCGAATCCATTCAGATTTGCCCATTTTTCCATTATTCATAGATGCGAATCCATTTAGATTTGTCTATTTTCTTGTTATTCACAGTTGCGACTCCAAAAATCCTGTGCATTTTTTCATTATTCATAGTTGCGGCTCCATTTAGATTCACCCATTTTCCCGTTACTCGCAACTGCAACTTCGTTCAAAAATGTCCATTTTTCCCATTTCTTGCAGCTGCAACTCTACTAAAATATGTCATTTTTCTACCTTTCCCAGCTGCGACTTCGCCAAATTCTATAGATTTTCCCTATCTTCGTAGATGCGACTCTGCCAATTTTTCGTTGATTTCTCCTATTTTTGCAGCTGCGACATCGCTAAATGTTTCCTATCTTTCTTTTTTCGTGGCTGCACTAGTGCTAATTTTTCACTAATTTCCTTATCTCGATAGCTGCGACTCCTCCAAATATATCAGTAAGATAACTGTGACTCCTACAGATTTGGCCACCAATGTTGCGACCCCGATTTTCCCGGATTTTGACTCACGTGATGGTTTCAATCATGTTTCTGCCAACGTTGAAAATACAGTTCTTGATTCACCGTGGGTAATATCACAACAACACACACACAATAATGGTTAATTTGATGGTTGCAATGACACACTGCACTATTATGGAGAATCATGGTTCATCTCATAATTGCTAAGGTACAGAGTTCGATCATTTACATGATTAGGCGTTAAATTGGATTTGACAATATTAATCATGCTTTGCCTTTTTGTACTAGTGATTAGACCCGTACTCATTTAATTGTCAATACGCACGATCTATCCCATACCCAAAATTATCATTCAACCATCATCTTTTTCCTAATTTGGGATCAAATCTTACTAGTTATTCCCTGCTTACGACTGTCTTAACTTTCCTAATTTATCCAACTCCAACCCTGGTTGTTCGTGCATGTCCCTGTGTTGTAACTTCCATTTCTAGGTTTGTAATTTGTCAAGTTGATATCATAATTCAGACAGAGAGACAATATGGGTATCCCAGCCCACTAAGAACCTGCAAATATGGATTCTCTATGAAGAAATGTAGAGGTTTTTGCCAATTTTTAAGCAGCTGGTTGGACTGAGTTCTGTCAATGTTTAAGTGTCTTTCATTGGGAAACAACTCTGTAGTTTTCTCTAAATATGACAGAAACCTATTCAGATGTTAGAGGTCTCCGCATAGAGGTTACTAAGGAGATTGTGGATGAAGTTACTGGTCTTCCTCAGGTGGGAAGAACCTGGTTTGGAAGAAGAACCCACAATGCGGCTGCAATACAGGATTTTCTGCTAGCTGGTGAACAGGTCCTCCAAGCGAGGAGGGGGATATCATTACAATCACTGCCTCGCCCCTGGAATGAAGTGGCGGTCTTCTTGAAGAAGTATATTATGTGTGGAGGTAGGCATCAAACTATGTATTTCTTTGAGTTCCCACTACTGTCTCATTTACGCCAATATCCCATTTTATTTATTTAAAGACCTGCCTCATATGGCGATATTTCTAAGATCAGCTCGACGCCCTTACTCTTCTCTCACCCACCATGGGTTAATATAACTACTAATTGCAAGGGCCTTAGCACAGCAAAACCAGACCTGGGAATAGTTTACTGTTAAATCTCCGATAGTTTAGGAACCTATGCCTTTGTGCGGTGTCCTAATAAGAGAGGAAGAGAAGGCACATGTCTAGTTGGGGGGAGTGGAAGTAGAGGAAGAGAACCGGAGTCCCTCCAATTCAGTTGGGGGGGGGAATTGAGTCAGGATCAGAACACAACTCAATGAGTCAAGAAAAATAATAGGGATGGGTTGCAGCAACATAAAACCCTATGGAAAGAGTGGGTAATGGGGAAGCTCCAGCAGCAGAAGCTGAAATAAGAGCAGCATTGCATGCTGTGACAGTGGAAGCTGAAGTTGTGGGACCTATAAGGACATAATGAGATACAAAGATCCTCACCATTGAATCCTTGCATGAATGAGGAGGAACCTTAATTGAGGAAGAAACTGAGATGGTAGAAACAAGGGGAGTCATCGAAGAGGGAAATGTTCCTTCTACATCAACCACAGAATTAGAAACCCTTGTACCATAGAGGAAGAGAAGAAGATCAAGAGAAGAGGTACAGGAATCACAAACTGTAAGGAGAATGAGGACCAAATATTTCACAGCAGCAGAAGCAACACGGGAAAAATGGGAAAACATTGAAGCAAATATTGAATTTCCGATATTGAGACTTAGGACAAATGTTTCCCCAGAAGAATCTGTTGCAGAGGAACATCAAATTGAGCTACTTTTGTTTGAAAATGGTCTGTTGAAGGAAGAGGTGCAAGCGCTCCGAAAGGAAGTGGAAAGATGGAAGGAAAAATGTAAGAAACAGGTGGAAAGAAGATTTCACACATTGGTAGAAGCTGCAGATTATGTCGAAGGGTCACCTCCTATTGAGGAAGGTGAAGAATTGGAAAAAGTAGTTTTCCATGGGTGTGGAGAAATTTTTAATCAATCAAGATATAAAGTTACAGTGTGTGCATTTTTGGCACAAAAAACCCACACAGGAAGTTGGAGAAGAGATATAAAAATCTGCGGTGGAATTGAGGGGTGAAGATGAACCAGAAGTGGAAATGATCCCCGATATAGACGTAAGGGAAAATGAGCAATTACAGTCTCAGCCACAGGGTGTTGTTACACAAGAACCAACAACCCTGGAAATGTTTGTTGAGGATGGTACTCAAATGGAAGTAAGTGAGCCAGAGGTTGAGACAATCCCTGAACTGAACTTAGGAGGTTTTACTATGACCCTAGAACAATCTTAGGACATAGAACTAGTGGAGGGAGAACTTCAGCAATAGAAAAATGTTGAAGTTGATTAGGATGTTGTCATATAAGAACCAACATCCTTAGGAAACATTGTTGAGACTCCCATTCAGCTAGGGACAACTGACCTTGAGGTGGATATAATCCTCGATTTGGAACTTGGAGAAGATGAACAAATGCAGTCCCACCCATCAAGGGACACTGAAGCATTCAGGGACCAGTCTCATCTATCTGTGGACACTGAAATACTCGGGGACTAGTCTCATCTTTCATGGAATATGGAAGTAAATCAAGAGCAATCCAAGCAGCCAGAGGGACTGAGAGAGTAGGAAGTTGTTACACAAGAACCAACATCTTTGTAGTTCCTTGTTGAAGCCACAACTGAGAATCAAGAAGCTGTAGCCAAGACTCAAGAAGATGTTGAGATTGGAACCCATGAAGATGTTATTGCACAAGAACCAACATCTTCACAAATGGCTATTGAAGTTGAAAAAATGGGTTTCAGGAAGAAGGTGTTGTTACACAAGAACCAACATCCTCAGAATTGATTGTAGGAAGAAGTTGTTGGACTGCAAGTAGAAGAGGAAGTTGTTTCACTTCCGATCCAGAACAATCAAGCTGAAACATTGGGTGATAAGGTATGGACTCAATATTTCCAGGACTTTGTCAATTTAGATTTTGATTAGTAGAAGGATGCAGGAGAGGAAAGGATTCAAGGTCTGATAGAAGAACTCTCACCACTGAAAATAGAAGTAAATAAATGGAAAGGTGAGGTGGACAGATATCAGAAATGAATGATACCCCTTATTCATCATAGAAAGACTATCATAGAATTGAGAGAAAAATGGGCAGAATATTTTAGTATGCTGGAGGTGTCGTTGGGAAGAGGTACAGAAATAGTTGAAGGAGTTGAATAAATTTAAGTCCATGCAGAACAAGAAAGATCAATTGCACACTCTTTCTAGGGAATTGATGAGATTCAGAGCTCCATCTCCCTCTTATCGTGTATTTTTGTATGAACAATTTACTTGGTTTAAATTGAAGGCATTAAAGGAAGGGAGACCTTATGAGGTGGAATCCTCTACCCAATTTATGGAAACTCTTATAGAGAGCAGCTTCACTGAGCATAACCTGTTGTGTGAACTATATTTGCATGAAATGGATTTCCCCCTGGACCATCATTCAAATCGTGTTCCTTACTTAGGAAATCTCTAGCTGAGGACCTTTTCTTCTTTTGTCAGAAATCATGTGCAGTGGGAGGATTCCTTCCAGACAATTTCTTAGAATGATGCCAACTCTAATATTTGGATTCAGCATGAACCTCAATCCCCTCGCCTTCTTCATAGTCATCAGGAACATAGGCTTAAATGTCCCATCTAGACTCAGCGGCTGGTCGAGCTTCAAGAGCAGGTCATCTCCAATTGTGTTATCCATATTTCCTGGAAGCAACATTTAGCTTTGGAAGGAAGTAAGCATAGATGGTAGGCTTCTCCTTCATCATTGAAGAGAAGGGACCCTTATTTCTTTAAGAACTTTAAACAGGCGCTCCCTAGGGTTGAGGGATATGCTGAGTGTATGATGAAATGTGGAGTTAACTTGTTAGGACTTAAATTCAAGTTTCCACTCATTTGGTGGCCAGCAAGGCTGTATAGGGATGATTTTCACTGACAAAGGCAGAAGAGAAACAGTTTTGGAAATATTGGGTTTCCCATAATGGATATCTAGATGGGGAGGAACCTCCTGAATCCTCCTACAATTTTTCCTCTCTCCATGAACAAGGTCCAGCTCTAGCATCAGATTTGGACTAGTGGACGTTGATGCATGAGGACATGCAACAGAGCAGTTGGGGGGAGATGTTGGGTCCCAAAATGCCCCTTTGTAACTACATCTATTATACACTTTTTGTCTTACCTTACTCCATTCTATGCATCTGATTGATGTTCTTTCCTCACGGTGAACCCCAAATCTTCATAGGTATGATTAATTATTGTTTCATCTTATTAATGCCTATTATCGATATGATTAGGACTCTATCTCTTGGATTAAACTAATACATCGTGATTTCATAAAGATAATTCAAGCTTTGAAGAGTACAAGTGTAGCAGCCTGAATGTTTGTAGGGAAGATGTGCTTTCGATACCAGCTGTCACTCACCAATCCCAGTCCCACACTCTAGAAGCATACAAAGGAATTGATTATGTGTATTCAGGAAATATGCTTATTTGCAATGAATTCAACTATAACAACACGCTACTGCTGAAGGTCTAGCTGCGACAGGCAGGGGATTCCTTAAATTGGTTTTGTTTACTCAATAATGGCTCACGCAATAGGATTCCCTATATTCTCTGCTCGCATTCAAATCAAATCACAACTGTGCAGCTTGTTGTAACAGGGCAGCCCGAAGATTGTAGATATTCATGGCTACCCGATATTAGTGGGTGAAGGTTATGATTGATCATGTATAAGTATTGGGAAACATCCTGAGCGAAGGGTTGGTTGATTTGGATATACTGTGTAAGCTGTGAACATAGAACTATACTTTCATTTTACCATTATAATATAAGGAGCAGGATTCTTCACACTTCTGTGTTTTAATCTGTTTTAGTTCCAGCATCTCTGTTTGAAGGTTGGGACCACCTTCCCACATAGATCATTGAGTTAATTAGATGTTTTGATTTTTCTGTTGTGTGATGTGGAATTTGTAGTATATGTATTCCTTATGGTAGCTGCAACAACAATAGTTAATCATTGTGCTTTCCTTTGATAATCAATCTTTGCATTTCTCTTAAGTTGCAGAAATGTGGTGTGACAATCGACTGTGTAGGTTAGTTTTCATTATGCAAGTGTGTGTTAGCTATAACAGTCAATCTCATCTCTAGTTTCCTCTAATTGTTTTTCTTTTTTAGGTTTCCTAATTCAATCAGATTATATCTTAGAATTCTTTGATTCAATTAATGTTATTTCCAATTCTTAGATCAATGGGATTAAATTAGTAATGATGGATTTGCATATAGTTTTCTAGTGTTAGGATTTAACTTCTTGTGAAATTAATCTAGTCATTTAATTCTAGAATCATTAGTTGTTGTATTGAAGTTGTAGGGAGGTAATTGCAATTTTGAAATTCTTAATTAGGTAATTTAGAATAGTTTTAATCATGAGAGGATTTTTACTGAACAGAGAGGTAGGATAGTGAATGATTCATTCATCTGATCAGCTACTTAGTGTTTATGCACAAACAGTGTGAATTATCCTTGAAATAAAAACACTTCCTTGGGTTGACAATTTATATTGAGCATTCTGTATGTTGGTTGTAACTAACTAGCATATAGGGTGACCAACATGTACATAATCCAACCATATGAAGTAATAGGTTTCTAAAATATATAATTATATGAGATATTTGAAAGCACTAGGTTTCTATTCGAATTGGTCAAAAAAGCAAACTTACTAAATCAAGTCAAATCCCCCATAGGTGCAAAAAGGACTTTCCAAATCTATGAATATGCTCTCAAATTGGATAAAGAAATTGGTCAAGATAATAAGGGATGGAAAGAAAACTCATTCATGCTTTTGTTTGGAGAAAAGGAAGGAGGATGATGTGGGCAAAAAACAAGGTAAGTTCCCCTAGACTAGTTGTTCCTTTATTCCTTAAAACTGCTGTAAAGCAAGGCATCTTTTAGAAAAGGAAGAAATTCACTTTTAGAAACCAGGAATAAAAGAGGACTTGCTAAAATAGTTTCCAGGATGATTCCAAAGCGCTCCATGACCCAGTTTAGCAAGCATTGACTTCTAGGAACATGTGGAAGCCAACTAGCATAGAGAGGAATCTAGGAATCTAGGAATAAGACAAAAATGATTTAATTAATGTCAAATATGGGTAACTATGGGTTGATTATTCTAACAGTTTACAGTATGACTTTAGAAGATGAACTCATATGTGCATTATTACTCCCACAACTAGTTACTCTTCATGTCACTATGGAGTTGTCTCTTATTTCTCCTACATCATTGACTTATGTCATGTTCTCTTTTGATTCTATGTTTCCTCAGTCACTCTTGTGCCATGTTGTTGTTTCAAAAGCAGTTATTAACCTATGTAAAACATCTTCAAAACTTTATTTACTCTCCTATGTCGGGCTTCCCATGTCAAGTACATATCCTTAGTTGATTCATTACATCTTTGGCCTCTTGCTATAGCCTCGTGTTGGATGATGGGGGATACATCAATGCCCTCCTTCAAGTAGATTACTTCCCATAGACTTCAAAAAATCTATTATGGGATAGTGATCTAATGTTTATTAGTACCCTGGAACTTGCAGACCTCAGTGGAAAGTATCATCGCTTTCTAAAGTGGGAATACATCAATTTCCACTAATCATTAGAGTATACAAGTGTTCAAAATTAACTCCTTTATTCACACTTGTTAGATCATACTAGATACCTTACCTCACATTATCGTCATTGGTGAATCGGCTCGTGTGTGTTAACGATTTACATCATTGACTGGTACTCACATGATGTTTTACTACGTTTGATTTCAAGACATGTATTCACATAGTTTTGACTTGTAACCTTTTCAGTTGGTATGAAGAGCCAGAGTTCATAATATATTCCACCTTAATTTTGTCTATGAATTGGGTTTCAGCTCAATTTCCACTTATTCAGTTGGCATTGATCTCAGATGGAAAGTACCTTGTTCATTCATTGCATACATACAACTATTACAACTATCTTCATTTGATGTTGAGACATGGATTCATTTTGTATCTTTGGGATCATGACCTGCTTATGAATTGGCTCCACTCTGTATACATGTGGCCATGATCACTTTTTATATCTAATTCATGGATCCGATGAGTACTTGATTTGCAGTCATGTTTTGTTACTCCTAATCATGTGTATGCCTTCCTCAGGAAAGAGAACTATTACATCACCGATGACTATTACTACTTATGGCTGATGATTGGGTGATTTCTTCCATATTATTTCATGCACTCAGTATGGAAAAGGATATAATTCATTTTTGTCATCATCTTCTCCTATGACCTCACACATTAGGGGGCATATGTTATAGTGTCTTTTTCCACAGTTTATTTTGAGACACTACATTGGTTGATATTACCCATGTCCTTTGTTGCAGACACCCTTTATCCCTTTGTGCCATCATGGACACTGAACATCTTAAATAAATCCATTTAAAAAATCACTTGTCCCAAGAGATACACAAATTTCCCATATCATACCGATGTCTTCAGTACAGATGTCTTCAGAAAAATGTGTGACTTAGTCAAATGAAGCCTGCATATGTGCTCGCAAAAGGGTAAAATAAAAGATATTTTGAATTAAAAGTTATTTTCTGGTTATTTTTAGTTGAATACCATTCCCTAACTCACTACAACTTGTAAATAACTTCTCATATCTTCACAGCTTCGACTCCACCAATTTTTCGTTGATTTCTCCTATTTCTGCAGCTGCGACATCGCTAAATGTTTCCTATATTTCTACTTTCGTGGCTACACTGGTGCTAATTTTTCACTTATTTCCTTATCTCCAAAGATATGACTCCTCCAAATATATCAGTAAGATAACTGCGACTCCTCCAGATTTGGCCACCAATGTTGTCGACCCTAATTTTCCCGGATTTCGACTCACGTGATGGTTTCAATCATGTTTCTGCCAACATTGAAAATACAGTTCTTGATTCACCGTGTGTAAGATCACAATAGCACGTGCACAATAATGGTTAATTTGATGGTTGCAATGACACACTGCACTATTATGGAAAATCACACTTCATCTCATAATTGCTAACGTACGGGGTTCGATCATTTACATGATTAGGCGTTAAATTGGATTTGACAATATTAATCATGCTTTGCCTTTTTGTACCAGTCATTAGACCCGTACTCATTTAACTGTCAATCCGCATGATCTATCCCGTACCCAAAATTATCATTCGACCATCATCTTTTTCCTAATTTGGGATCAAATCTTACCAATTATTCCCTGCTTATGACTGTCTTAACTTTCCTAATTTATCCAACTCCAACCCTGGTTGTTCATGCATGTCCCTGTGCTGTAACTTCCATTTCTAGGTTTGTAATTTGTCAAGTTGAAATCAGAATTCAAATAGAGAGACAATATGGGTATCCCATCCCGCTAGGAACCCACAAATATGGATTCTCTACAAAGAAATGCAGAGGTTTTTGCCATTTTTTAAGCTCCTGGTTGGACTGAGTTCTTTCAATGTTTAAGTGTCTTTCACTGGGAAACAACTCTATAGTTTTCTCTAAATATGACAGAAACCTATTTAGAGGTTAGAGGTCTTCATATAGACCTTACTAAGGACATTGTGGTTGAAGTTACTAGTCTTCCTCGGGTGGGAAGAACCTGGTTTGGAAGAAGAACCCACAATGCAGCTGCAATACTAGATTTTTTGCTAGCTGGTGAACAAGTCCTCCAAGCGCAAGGAGGGGGATAGCATTACAATCACGGCCTTGCCCCTGGAATGAAGTGGCGGTCTTCTTGAAGAAGTACATTATGTGTGGAGGGAGGCATAAAACTATGTATTTATCTGAGTTCCCACTACTATCTCATTTACGCCACATGTCTTTACTCAATATCCCATTTTATTTATTTAAAGACCTGCCTCATAAGCGATATTTGTAAAATCAGCCCGACGCCCTTACTCCTCTCTCACCCACCATGGGTTAATAAAACTGCTAATTGTAAGGGCCTTAGCACAACAAAACCAGACCTAGGAACATTTTACTATTCAATCTCCGATAGTTTAGGCACCTATGCCTTTGTGCGGTGTCCTAATAAGAGAGGAAGAGAAGGCACCTGCCCAGTTGGGGGGAGTGAAAGTAGAGGAAGAGGACCAAAGTCCCTCCAATTCAGTTGGGGGGGGAATTGAGTCAGGATCAGAACAGAACTCAATGAGTCAAGAAAAATAATAGGGATGGGTTGCAACAACATAAAACCCTATGGAAAGAGTGGGTAATGGGGAAAATCCAGCAGCAGAAGCTGAAACTGGAGTAGCATTGCATGCTGCGATAGTGGAAGCTGAATTTGTGGGAGCTATAAGGACATAATGAGATACAGAGATCCTCACCCATTGAATCCTTGCATGAATGGGGATGAACCTTAATTAAGGAAGAAACTGAGATGGCAGAAACAAGGGGAGTCACCAAAGAGGGAAATGTTCCTTCTACATCAACCGCATAATTAGAAACCCTTGTACCGTAGAGGAAGAGAAGAAGGTCAAGAGAAGAGGTACAGGAATCACGACCTGTAAGGAGAAGGAGGACCAAATATTTCACAGCAGTAGAAGCAGCACGGGAAAAATGGGCAAACATTGAAGCAAATATTGAATTTCCCATATTAAGACTTAGGACAAATGTTGCCCCACAAGAACCTGTTGCAGAGGAACCTCAAATTGAGGGAATTTTGTTTGAAAATGGTCTATTGAAGGAAGAGGTGCAAGCGCTCCGAAAGGAAGTGGAAAGATGGAAGGAAACATGTAAGAAATAGGTGGAAGGAAGATTGCACACATTAGTAGAGGCTGCAGATCAGGTCAAAGGATCACCTCCTATTGAGGAAGGTGAAGTATTGGAAAAAGTAGTTTTCCCTGGGTGTGGAGAAATTTTTAATCAATCAGGATAGAAATTCATAGTGCTTGCATTTTTGGCACAAAAACCCACACAGGAAGTTGGAGAAGAGAAATACAAATCTGCGGTGAAATTGAGGGGTGAAGATGAACCAGAAGTGTAAATGATCCCCGATATAGAGGTAAGGGAACATGAACAATTACAGTCTCAGCCACAGGGTGTTGTTACACAATAACCAACAACCCTTTGAAATGTTTATTGAGGCTGCTACTCAAATGGATGTAACTGAGCCAAAGGTTAAGACAATCCCTGAACTGAACTTAGGAGTTTTTACTATGACCCCAGAACAATCTCATGACATCGAACTAGTGGAGGGAGAACTTCAGCAACAAGAAAATGTTGAAGTTGATCAGGATGTTGTCACACAAGAACCAACATCCTTAGGAAGCCTTGTTGAGACTCCCATTCAGCTAGGGACAACTGACCTTGAGTTGGATATAATCCCCGATTTGGAACTAGGAGAAGACGAACAGATGCAGTCCCACCCATCAAGGGACACTGAAGCATTCAAGGACCACTCTCATCTATCTGTGGACATTGAAATACTCGAGGACTAGTCTCATCTTTCATGGGATATGGAAGTAAATCAAGAGAAATCCAAGCAGCCAAAGGGACTGAGAGAGCAGGAATTTGTTACAAAAGAACCAACATCTCTGTAGCTCCTTGTTGAAGCCACAGCCGAGAATCAAGAAGCTACAGTCGAGACTCAAGAAGATGTTGAGATTGGAACCCATGAATATGTTGTTACATAAGAACCAACATCTTCACGAATGGCTGTTGAAGTTGAAAAAAGGGGTTTCAGGAAGAAGGTGCTGTTACACAAGAACCAACATCCTCATAATTGATTGTAGGAAGAAGTTGTTGGACCACTAGCAGAAGAGGAATTTGTTTCACTTTCGATCCAGAACAATCAGGTTGAAACATTGGGTGATAAGGTATGGACTCAATATTTCTAGGACTTTGTCAATTTAGATTCTGATGAGTAGAAGGATGCAGGAGAGGAAAGGATTCAGGGTCTAATAGAAGAACTCTCACTACTGAAAATAGAAGTAAAGAAATGGAAAGGTGAGGTGGACAAATATAAAAAATGAATGAAACCCCTTATTGAGCATAGAAAGACTATCAAAGAATTGAGAGAAAAATGGGCAGAATATTTTAGTATGCTGGAGGTGTCATTGGGAAGAGGTGCATAAAGAATTGAAGGAGTTGAAGAAATTTAAGTCCATGCAGAAGGATAAAGATCAATTGTACACTCTTTCTACGGAATTGATGATATTCAGAGATCCATCTCCCTCTTATCATGTATTTTTGTATGAACAATCTACTTGGTTTAAATTGAAGGCATTAAAGGAAGCGAGACCTTATGAGGTGGAATCCTCTACCCAATTTATGGAAACTCTTATAGAGAGTAGCTTCACTAAGTAGAACCTGCTGTGTGAACTTTATTTGCATGAAATGGCTTGCCCCCTGGACCATCATTCAAATCTTGTTCCTTACTTAGGAAATGTCTAGCTGAGAACCTTTTCTTCTTTTGTCAGAAATCATGTGCAGTGTGAGGATTCCTTCCAAACAATTTCTTAGAATGAGGCCAACTCTAATATTTGGATTCAGCATGAACCTCAATACCCTCACCTTGTTCATACTCATCAGGAACATAGGCTTAAATATCCCATCTAGACTCAGCAGTTGGTCGAAATTCAAGAGCAGATAATCTCCAATTGTGTTATCCATATTTCCTGGAAGCAACGTTTAGCTTTGGAAGGCGGTGAGCATAGATGGCAGGCTTCTCCTTCATCATTGAAGAGAAGGGACCTTTATTTCTTTAATAACTTTAAACAGGCACTCCCTAGGGTTGATGGATATGCTGAGTGTATGAGGAAATGTGGTGTTAACTGGTTAGGACTTGAATTCAAGTTTCCACTCATTTGGTGGCCAACAAGGCTGTATAGGGATGATTTTTCACTGACAAAGGCAGAAGAGAAACAGTTTTGGAAATATTGGGTTGCCCATAACGGATATCTAGATGGGGAGGAACCTTCTGAATCCTCGTACAATTTTTGCTCTCTCCATGAACAACGTCCAGCTCCAGTATCAGATTCAGACTAGTGGAGGTTGTTGCATGAAGACATGCAACAGAGCAGTTGGGGGGAGATGTTGGGTTCCAAGATGCCCCTTTTTAACCACATCTATTATACCCTTTTTGTCTTACCTTACTCCATTCTATGCTGCAGATTGATGTTCTTTCCTCATGGTGAGCCCCGAATCTTCATAGTTATGATTAATTATTGTTTCATCTTATTAATGCCAATTATTGATATGATTAGAACTATATCTCTTGGATTATACTAATACATCGTGATTTCATAAAGATAATTCAAGGTTTGAAGAGTACAGGTGTAGCAGCCCAAATGTTTGCAGGGAGGATGTGCTTTAGATACCAGTTATCATTCTCCAATCACAGTCCCACACTCTAGAAGCATACAAAGGAAGTCATTCTACGTATTCAGGAAATATGCTTATCTGCAATGGATTCAGCTATAACAACACTTTGTTACTGAAGATCTAGCTACGAAGGGTAGGGAATTTCTTAAATTGGTTTTGTTTACTCAATAATGGCTCACGCAATAGGATTCCCTATATTCTCTACTCACATTCAAATCCACTCACAACTGTGCAGCTTGTTGTAACAGGGAAGCCTGAAGATTGTAGATCTTCATGGCTGCCCTATATTAGTGGGTGAAGCTTACGATTGATCATGTATAAGTATTGGGAAACATCCTGAGCCAAGGGTTGGTTGATTTGGATATACTGTGTAAGCTATGACCAGAGAACTATACTTTTATTTTACCATTATAATATAAGGAGCAGGATTCTTCACACTTCTCTATTTTAATCTGTTTTAGTTCCAGCGTCTCAGTTTGAAGGTTGGGACAAGGATGTGTGTGATGAGGGTGACTTCACATTTGATTCATCTGCATTATTTATTCCACCGACAATAGTTTTGTTTATAAACTTGGTAGCCATTATTTTGGGATCTGTACAATCCATGGAAAGTAAATATGATATCTTGAGAGACAAGCGCATGTTTGCAGAGTACTTGTGCAGTGCTTGGGTGGTGGTAAATCTGTTTCCATTTGTCAAAGGATTGATGAGAAATGGGAAGCGTGGCATCCCTTGGAGTGTAGTCATAAAATAAGCAGCGTTAGCTCTGCTTTTGTGCACTACTTGGACACAAAATTAGCAGCATTGAGGGTGTATTTTGAATATTTCTGATAGACCTAAATGATGGACAAAATCATATACATATTCTTCAACAAAAATTATATATACTGGATTTTTTATTTAACACAACTGTGATTCAAATTGTTGGCAATATTGAAAGATTTGGTACAGATCTAACAAAAATTTGTTGGTACTTTATAAAAAATGATGATTTATCCTTTACTGTAATAAAATTTAAGACTGCCCAATGCATGTAGATAAAAATGGGATAGTTTCATTAAATTTTCTTAGCCATCTGATAAGAGGTAACTACTAAAATTATATTGTATCGAATGTTTCACTTTTACATTCCTAAATTATATTGTATCGAATGTTTTGATTTTACACTCCTAGACGCACACCAAGTAGGCTTTCCTTTAATGGATTGAAGTTACTTATGATTTAAATGACAAGTATAACATTCAAACGATTATGTCACGTGGCATTGTTATTTGGTGTAAAATCAATTATATTTTTATTTGGTGTAAAATCAATTAATATAAATTAAAATTTATACACCATCATCAAAATCATCATTTCAGAACACAGTCTCTATACAAATAGACTAGTCATTTCTTTTTCTGTGTCCAAACCACCTGTCTCAATTGTGGGACTCCACGACTTTTAACTTCACAAAAATAAAAGCCACATCAGGTAGCATTCTGAGACAAATATGCTCTTGCTGCATCAGAGAGCAGTCACTGCATGACAGTCTTTGCAACGGTGACAAGAAATGGAGTAACCACTGCACTTGTGCTATAAGCACAAAGAAAACATAATTTGTCAAAACAGATCAATTCGTAGACTCAATAGAACAGAGCTAAATTGCATTTTCACATAATACAAAGTAAATATTGTGCACCATCATCAAAAACACAGGAAACAATGTTCATTTTATGTTCTCTCTTCAAAACAAAAAAAACCACAATCCTTAGAGTTTGTGCTAGAAATTGTTTCCATACTACAAAGAAACAAGCCAACATAATCTCAAATATTCAATCAAGCAAAACTAGGTTTTTAGGGTTTCTGAAAGGTTTTTCTGGTTGTGAAGTTTGGTGACAAAAAGGGAATACATTCATAAGCCAAATAGGAACTAAATCACAAGTAAAGAAGAAAAGATATGCATAATATAATAACCATGTATCCAACATAACATAAAATTGAAGTTCATCCACAACTGACAAGCACTACAAGCATAAAGACTATAAACCAGCAATGAAATTATCAATTGTGTAGCTAAACAAGCTAGAAATGAAGCCAAAACATAGACTGAAGGGTAAAATGGATCATATATTTCATAATTCTGTTCATCAAATACACATGAGAGTTAAGTACTTAGCTCATAAACAAGTCAAAAGACCTCCTTAATCCAGCCAAAAATCAAACCCCTTGTTCTCTTTGTGACCTTCCTAAATACTGTTTTTTCAAAATTCAGTTAGGGTCTAAACCCTAACTGTTTTTAGCCTACTCCTCGATAGAATAATGTCAAAATAATAATTACAAAATAAAGTATTCCTCAAAAACATAACAAGTAACTGCTTAGCTAACAATGCTCAAAGGTCTTTAGTAGCTTCTGCCAATAAAGCTATCCCATCTAAGGCTTGGGCCTTTTTCCTAGCTTTTTGCTGCTCAGCTTCCATATCTGTCATCCTTCTTGTAAGTTCCTTTTTTCTATTGTTGGAGGCTTTTGACAGTCAGTTTCAATTCTACACACTGTAAATTTGTACTCCTTTTCCTTTTTAGGGCTTCTTTGGAGACTGAAATAAGTTCTTGGTAGTGATCATTCACTTCTTCCAAGTCTTCCCTGAGTCTTTTATTAGCCATGATCAAACCATCATTTGTTTCTTGCATGTAATCTATTTGATGTTTATACTACTTGATGGTTCTTTGCAAATTTTCGTTGTATGAGTCAAAAGCTTTGCCTCCTGTTGTATTCTGTAGCTCATTAGGCAGCCATGGGATATTCATATTTCTGAAGATGTCCTCATCCTCAGGCAACAGTTCTGTAGAAACACCATGAACACTTGGGTTTTCTTGATTAACTATTTCAGTAGGTGCAATTTCATCCATTAACAACTTGTTTTCAAAATAAGAAACTTATATTTCCTCTTTCTGTTGTTCCTTCAACATTTCACCTCTTAATTCCAAAAACACAGCAGATAGTTTAGTTTCGGTGAGGCTGGACTCTTCTATTGTCTTCTATGTTTTCTTTCCTTTGCTAGATTCTATCTTTTCATCTGAAGAAGAAGTATCAATCATAGTTATCTCTGCTGTGTTTAATTTAGGGTTTAGTAGCTTTTTCATGTTTAGCCTCAATTTGATTTTGGGTTTGGTTTTGGGTCTCCATCCTGGGGCAAGCTCTCCCATCATCTTTAAACTTTTTCCTTAATGCATGATAGAGGCAAATTCTTTAACCTTGATATTCTTTTTCTTTGGCCTTACTGTCTTATCTTCTTGACTACAAAACTCCCTGTGTGTGCCAACCCTAGTCTCAGCACTGACAGTCAACTCATCTCCTTCCAACAAGTATCCTTCATCTTCAGATAAAATGGTAATTGGGATTCATTGTTGGAACTTGGTATTTTCTTCCTCTTCTGCAACCTTCTCTATGAAAACAATTTTTTCATCCATGAGTATTTCTGCTGGTGCTTTATTTTGTACAGGCTGGGCTTCCTTTTTAATAAACAACAAACTTTTTCTCTTACTGTCAACTGAAGGCTGCTGAGATTCATAATCTCCCTTTGAAGGTTCTGCCACTTCCTCAAGTTTGACACATTTTTTATCTTCAGCCTTAACTTTTTGTCCTAATTTTCTAATTAGGGTTTGTCCCTTATCAACATGCATTTTGGTAAACTATCCTTCCTGGTTAATTTGGAACCCAGACCAAAAAAGAAAGTAGTCCCAAGTCTTTCCTTCTCTTTGCAGAACAGTGCTGATAATAAACTTGATCAATCCATGATGAAAGATGGACTGTGAAGTGTGGTCATGATGCTCTTTGATCCTGCTTGACATTTTCTGCAAACTCTTTAACAGGAAGAAAGGGAGATTCATCCTTAATTCACCAGCAAGGTGTTGAAGAAGCCTGGAATGGTACTTGAAGACAAACGCATACCTCCCTTCATAAGTGATGTAGCTTTGTAGAACCTTGATGGGCTCTACCCATTCAGCTCTGAAATTCTGGATAAGCACTCCCTTGCTCCAGTCTGGAACAATGCCAGGAAAAAGATACCTTTGGGCATTGAAGGTAAATGGCACCTTTTTGAACCAAAGTTCTCCTTCATTCCTGACCCCTATTGCTTCAACCACCAACTCTACAGTTAATTTGAATTTCAGAGTATCAAATGATACTGTATCTTGGTTATAACATCGAGCAAATTTATGAGAAACTTCGGTATTATATCCATCAATCTTTTTAAATAAATCCAACCATCCAACATTCTCAAAGAGTTGAGCACAACCTGGAAAATTGTTTATCCAATTCAGTTCAGTGGGCTCAGCCCTGTTGGTCTTACCACTCCTCTTCATCTACTTTCCCAACACTTGATGATGTTTTTGTGTGATTTTAAGACCTTGTTAATGACCTAACAACCTTTTTCCTCAAGCTTTCAAAGTTTTGACAGTCAGTTCTCCTTTGGATTCTCCCTGGCTGTTTTTCTTTGATGTTTTAACAGTCAGCTCTATTATCAATGTAGGGAATATTTTGTACCGAGCTTGGGTAATTTAGGTCAAACAGAATACTAATAATCTTTAATAGAATTGCTGCTGAACTTTACTAACATCCAAGATGTCCATTTAGACCTTTTAGACTGATCTCTCACCGTTGGGAGTTTCTAGAATACATGAGTTTATGTTTTCTTTAATCAATTTAACATTATAAGGTTTAATAGAAAAACCCCTAATTTAACAGGCCATGACCAAAGTCACGTGGAATAACTGACTCCCGGCTTGCTGCAGGTGTTTAAAATTGATCCTTGGACTATCTGAATGTCGAATTTAACCGTCCAGGTGTCTTCAAGTCTTCAGTTTGCTTCCAACTGTCACGCTGAGAAAACCCTAAATTCCTTCTTCAACTGCAAATTCCGAATTCTTAGCATTGTGTCTTCATTCCACTTCTCCACCAGCTTCGTAATGCTTAATTTGAGAACCTCTTTCCCGTCAATCTTGCCTCATTTCACTGTCTGTCATGATTTACCCAGCCTTAACTTCTAACTGCCACAATCTCCCTCACGTTATAGCCAACACCTTTTTTCATGATTATCTTTGATTAAACACATATCAAACCTGTCTACACATGTGATTAGTCATCCAGGAGCGAAATCATTGGAGAATTTGGCGTGAAAATTGACAAATTTTGCACCCGCGATATTCTTGTAGCGTGCCAGTGTAAAATTTTAACCATTGCGCTACAAGAATGTTTAAAAATCAAATTCGGTGCTTTTTTACCATTAATTCAACTTTCAATAAGGTTTATAGGGTAAACCTTGATCTTAGTGTTTATTTGTGAAACCTTTAATCAAAATATATCCTATAGAACCCTTCAGGACATAAGAAAAACAAGAAAAACAATGAAAACCTAATGGCAAAAATAAAAAAATCACTCTAAACCAAAATTTCCTAAAGTAAGAAAATGAGAAAACTTAAATAAAAATCACAAGCAAAATATAAAACTGAAGAAAACAAATTCATGACTTAACACTTAGCTTCACTTCATTTAGAGTAACCTATAGCTACTATGCAAACAACAAAAAGTAGTGGTTTCCTTGGCTAAAGGCCAAGCCTTCAAATATATGGCAATTTAATCGACTTGGGATCATATAACTCTAGCTTCCATTCCATTTAAACTATAAATTTACAATTTTCACTTACCATATGAGATCACTAGATAAGAGGACCACATTTCAAATGCCATTTATTATAAAATTGGAAGTGGAAGTATGAAAATGGATAATTGGATATTGTGTGTATTATTGTTTTTTAAGTCTGGTGGGATAGATCAAGTGGTTTAGTGGTGTAAGTTGTGAGTAGAAGGTTTTTGGGTCTGTAATTACCCATTTCAAAAATTTTCAAACAAAGACAGAATTTGTGGTAAAATTGTATTGACTAGTCTTGACTCTAGGGGCTCTGAATGGCACAAGAGGGTCTCAAATTTGGTAGAGACTGATATGGTGAGTCTTAGGACTACTCAATGGACTCTCTATTCACTTTATAACAGTTTATAGGCATCTTCAACTCAATTTTCGGTCATTGGTAAAAATGACAAAATTGCAAGTATGAAGTTCCCCCTAGGGTGTGGGCAGAAATGAATCTCCAACTAATATGCAACCCTCCCAAATTATCAAATATAGTATGGGGAATGATATTAGAATTCATTGGCTTTCATTAGGTGTGATTTTAATTTCTTCAATAGAGATATAAATATTCACATTCAAATGCACATTTTCAATGATATTTGCTTAAGGGAAATGATAGTAATAGCTTAACTTTGACTCATAAAATGCATATGAAATGGTCCAGAATAGAGAATAAGGAATTTATAACATTAAAAAATATCAATAGATCACTCAACAACATATAACATCAGAGTAACTCCTCAACAAAAATCAGATTCACAACTCCTTTAAAATGGAAACTAATACATGGAAGCTAGTCAAATCATAGCTTGGAAATGTGGACATTTTTGCATATGTATTTATGCTAATTTTGAATTATGAGAGTATGGGAGACATATTATAGATCCATAAATCATTCACACATGCTTGGGCATCAACTATACTCAACAAGGCGCAATAATCATTCACACTAGTGCGCCATCATAAGGAAACATGGGAATAATGAAGAAGGGAATAAGAGAATGGGAGGAGAGATGAATCATGAACTGTAGTAGCCTCCTATATGAAATAACAACACTACCTTTAGCTCCAAATTAGATATTAGTGTGGACTCTCCAACAAGCAATTTGGATGAGAATACAACTCCCTCGAAATTGGCTCAATAGCAGGGCAAATGAGCACTCACCGTGCAATGGAAAAGCTAGAGTGCTTTCCAAAATGCCAAAGGAAAATTATCAAATGATAAAAATCCATTCTCATTCCCATGAAATATTTTATAACCCTCCTAAGTTCCTCCAAGGTCGAATTCTCTCCCATAGGATTCCTCTAACTCATCCTTGATGTTTAGTAACCTCCATGACACTTGTCCTTCTCCTCATCCCTAAAACTTCCTCCAAATTCGAATTGTTGCTACCAACTCCCAAATGTACCCTCTTGGTGGCTATAGCCCTGAAATGTCATATTTTCATAGGTGTGGAATCAGGTCTAATTTTTTCATAGAATCTTCCATCATTGTTGTCATAAAATGCAGGGAATCTCTCTCCAATTGGCACATAGTTTCTTCCTAGTCTCTTCCTCTTCCATGAGAGTTATTCCTCTTTACCTATGTGAATCCTTAGGCTCATAAAATGTTATGTGACACCTCTTCAACTTCCAAAAACGTTCCATTACTCATAATTTCTAATTTGGGGTTAAGTCATGACAAGTGTAAGGAATAACCTAGCCACCCAAGGTCTCTATGAACCTCCAAGTGTCTACATGAAGCAATTCCAATTTATTTTATCCATATTTATTATTTTTATGACCCCATTTAATGTGTAAATGGTAAACTAAGTTTATCTTGGGTCTCAAGGCTCCCTTATTTCAATATTTAATGCCTACTCTCCCAACCTATGGAACTAGTAGGTGGGTGAAACATTGTTAACTAGTAGTCTCATTGGGATGGGGACATGATAGTCCTCCCCACCCAATATTGCTTGTCCTCAAGAAATGCCAAGTTTGAATGCTGAAAAATTTGATCATTTTCCCAAGTGGATTCCTCACTAGGAAAATCCTTCCATTGTACCAAGTATTCTTTTATTGTTCTACTGGTGAAATTGAGATATGATGACCTATAACCTTATTTAGACATGAAACGTGAAATACATTATGAATTTTACTTCCTATTGGAAGCTCCAATTCATAGGCCACTTCTCCAATTTTTCGAATCACTTTGTAGGGACCATAAAACCTTGGTTTAAGATTTTTTGAAGCTTTACCCTTTATGGCGGTTTGTCTGTAGGGCTGAAATGTCAAATACACCAAGTCATCCACTTGGAAGTGCCTCTCCACTGTATATTGGCCTGCATATTCTTTTTGCTAATTTTGGGAAACCTGCAAGTTATCTTTCAAAACCTTAATAATTTCTTTACTTTCTTCAATCCAATATTTAGCCTTTTGAGATTTACTATCACAAAAAATGTGGTCAATAAAAGTGGATGCATCATAACCATAAAGTGCTTTGAAAGGAGACATGTCAATGGACATTCGAAAGGTAGTATCGTAACAAAACTCACCCAAATGGAACCGTTTGATCCATGCTTTTTTATTCCCACTAACATAGTTCCTAAAGTAGCCTTCCTACCATTGATTCACCCTCTTTGTTTGGACATCAATTTGTGGATTATAGCTTGTGCTAGGTGTCAAATTCATCCCCACCATATTGAAGAGTTATTTCCAAAATTCACTAAAAAAATGCTATCTCTGTCACTAACAATGCTCTTGGGAATCCCATGCAATTTGAAAAATTCTTTAAAGAATAGTTCAACCACTTGTGCAACAGTAAAAGTGGTAGTAAAAACAGATCAATGATTAAATTTAGTGAGTCTATCCACCACTACAAATATGCAATCCTTACCAAGTACCTTTGGCAAACCAGTGATGAAATCCATGGAAATGCTCACCCATTTTCGTTCTGAAATATGCAATGGGTAAGAGGCCTGCTGGATGAGTGTGCTCTAATTTGTTTTGCTGAAATGTGGGCAATTCATTAACATATTTCATAATATTATCCTTTCCATGAGAACCTTTCCATCAACATTCTATATGTTTTGAAGAAACTGGGGTGTCCTGCTAGAGGAGAATCATGAGTTTTCTTTAAAACTTTCTCTTTCAAACTCAAACCAGGTACCAAATAGATTATATATTTGTAGTATATGATTCCTTCCAACACCTTATACCTATCATCATGGTTAGTCCCATCAAAAAGTTCACAAGAAAACTTATCCTTTGCATATTCTACTTCTAATATGGCTTTCCAATTTTCTGTTATATCCATTAGAGAAATAGAAGGTCTTCTAGAAAAGGCATCAACTACCACATTATTCTTTCACTCCACATATTCAATATCAAATTCAAATGCTTGAATATTACTCTCTCACTTTTGTTTCCTTTCATTTAGATCCTTTTGAGTGAGGAAGTACCTTAGGCTGTTATGATCATTATTGACCACAAATTTGTTTCCCACCAAGTATTGCCTAAACTTGATCAAAACATGCATGACGGCTAACATTTATTTATCATAGATATAGTAAATCTTCTCATGTGTATGTATCTTCCTACTTGTTATGGAGAAAACTTCAAATATATTGGGGTAGACCACAACAAACTGTATGACCCCAGAAATCAATCCATTTCCATATGCAATAGAGATAAACAAAGCTAACACTAAGGGATAGAAGACATACCTTATTTCAACAGGTTGTAGTAGATCCCCATTTAGCATTTCAACCACACTTGCACCTATATTCCATTCTCAACAACAACGAAATAGAAAATCATGATATATATTAAGTGTTAGACGTACTCTAGCATATATAAATCCAATATGTATAAATCAAAGCAACTACATCCATGGACAAGAATATTCATAGTTACAAAGATACAATGGATGAGAAATGGATATTCTATTAATTGTAAACAAAGATACAATGGATGAGAAATGGATATTCTATTAATTATAAACAAAGATACAAGTGAAAAACTATGTCAGCACCTCAACGAAATCAAGAGACCAATTCCTCCACCTGGACCTCCACCACTTCAATCTTCCATATCAATGGAAAGCTCACAAGACAATGACAAGCTTGGGAAGAGAATCAATGGTTTCTCAAAAGGACAAAGGGATGTAGACACAAGTGTTGGTTGTGGAGCCTGATCTTCCAGATCCAGAGATATTATTCAGTTGTATTTGTACCCCAGGTGTATTGTACACTCATTCCTCCTGCCTTGGGATGTGTGTTGAACAATAGTTTTGAGGACCCATGGTATTGGGTTAACCGTAGCATTTTCCCATGGTATTTCCCCTATAAAAGAAAGAATTGTAACAGGACTGTGTATGGTATTATTTTGTATTGTAAACAATCTTTGTGATTGTGTGGGAGAGACTATGAGAGCATGAAGAGGAAGTGCAACAGTTTTGTTGTAGGCTGTATCCCTTCATCTTTTTGGACTATAATAAAAGGACTGGAAATCTCTTTGTGGATGTATCCCATCGTTTGGGTGAACCACGTTATATATGTGTCTCTCTATAATGTGTTTAATGTGTTTTGCATCTTGTTTAATGATTTAACTGTATATGTGCTATTGCTCTACAGTCCTATTTTCTAACAATTGGTATCAAATCCAAAAGGTCTATTTGGCTGGTAAACTTGCAGGAAAGAAGGGTTCTTGGTTTGAGTGGGAGCAATGGCGAAAGAGGGAAAGTTTAGGGTCAAGAAATTTAATGGCAAAAAATATCAGTTATGGAAGATGCAAATGGAGGACTATCTGTACTAGAAAGATCTGTACTTGCCATTGGGCGAAAAAGAAAAACAACTGGCGGCTATGAAGGATGAAGAATGGAAGGTTCTTGATAGAAAGGCACTAGGAACAATACAGTTGGGCCTATCTTCATCGATGGATTTCAATATTTCGAAAAAAAAACAACAGAGGGCGTGGCTAGTGCATTGGGTAATATCTACGAAGAATCCTCGGCTTCCAACAAGGTATTTTTAATCAAGCGTGTATTTAATATGAAGATGTTGGAAGGTGGATATGTTGCCAATAATTTACATGAGTTTAATACACTTACCAATTAGTTAAGTTCTGTAAAAGTGAACTTTGATGATGAATTTAGGGCTCTTATAATCTTTTGTTCATTGCCAGAAAGCTGTAATAGCTTGGTCATGGCTGTAAGTAACTTTGTCCCTAGTTCAAACACTTTTAAGTTTGATGATGTTGTTGGTATTATTCTTAGCGAGGAAATGCAAAGAAAAAGAATAGGTGAGACATCAGGTAATGCGTTGACCATGGAGAACAGAGGGAGACAAAAGGAGAGAAGAAAAATCCCAGGTAATCGTGGCAAGTCTAGAAAGCGAAGATCCAAGTCCAGATCCAGAAAAATAGAGTGCTGGAACTGTGGTAAGAAAGGACATCTAAAGAAATACTACAGATCTCCAAAGAAGAAAGGAAACAAACAACAAGAGACTACTTAGGAAGCAAATGTAGTAGGTGATGTGTTACAAGATTCTTTGGCTCTTGCATTAGATAATACTAGTGATTATTGGTTAGTAGATTCAGGGGATTCATGTCATGCTACACGCCATAGGAAATTATTTCATGATTATGTTCAAGGTGATTTTGGGCATGTGTTATTGGGGGATCTCAACAGGGCAGTTGGGAGATGGCGGTTGTTTGTCTAAGTTTGGAGAAACGTGGTGGAAGGTCACTAAAGGATCATTGGTAATAGAAAAAGGAGATATGATAGGTACGTTATATTTATGTCCACATAATACTGATTATTCTATCTCTATAGCTTCCACAGAAACAGGTGCGGTGTTATGGAATCATAGGCTTGGTCACATGAGTGAGAAGGGGATGCATATTCTCCACTCAAGGAAACTGCTTCCAGATCTAAAGCAGGTAAGTTTGGAATTTTGTGAGAACTGTGTTTATGGAAAACAGAAGAGAGTTAGTTTTTGCAGGGTTGGGAAACAAAAGAAGACTGAAAAGTTAGAGCTTGTCCATACAGATGTATGGGGACCAACTCAGGTACAATCTCTTTGTGGCTCTTGTTATTATGTTACTTTTATTGATGATGCAACTACAAAAACTTGGGTTTATTGCATTAGACATAAATATGATGTGTTTGATACTTTTGAAAGGTGGACAGATTTGGTTGAGAATGAGATAGGAAAAAGGTTGAAATGTCTCAGATCTGATAATGGAGGTGAGTACTGCAGCAAGGAGTTTGACAGTTACTGTTCACACAATGGGATTCACATAGAGAAGGAAGTCCCTGGAACACCACAATAAAATGGTGTGTCAGAAAGGATGAACAGAACAATCATGAAGCGTGCAAGGTGTATGAGATTGCATGCAAGGTTGCCCTTATAGTTTTGCGTGGATGCTGTAAACACTACCATTTATTTAATAAACAGAGGGCCTTCAAGTGCTTTGGATGGTGGCATTCCAAAGGAGGCATGGACAGGTAAACAGGTAAAATACTCATTTCTGAGAACTTTTGGTTGTGAAGCATTTGTCCATATTGATAAAGATGATAGAAAAAATCTTGAAGCTAAATCCAAGAAATGTACCTTTATTGGATACGGGGTTGATGATTTTGGTTATCGTTTATGGGATTATGAAAAATGGAAAATAATTAGGAGTAGAGATGTAGTATTCAATGAAAAGTACATGTACAAATATCAGTTGCAGGGAAAGAAAGTGGAAAAGGAAAACACAGAGTACACAATGCTTGATGAAATCAAAGAAAATGAAATTCCAAAGGCACCAGAAAATCAAGAGTAGCAGAAGGTACCTTAAACTGCTCCAACTATAAGAATCTCTACCAGGTTAAGTAGACCCCTTGAACAATTCTCTCCTTCACTGTATTATTTATTGATGACTAATTTTGGTGAACCAGAATGTTATGAAGAAGCAATGTAGGTAGAAACTAGAAAGAAGTGGGAGCAAGGCATGGATGAGGAGATGGACTCATTGGTAAGAAACCAAACTTGGGATCTAGTTAAGTTTCCTACAGAAAAAAGGGCATTGTAGAAGAAATGGGTTTATAGGTTGAAGGAAGAAGATGGAGGCAAGAAGCGGTACAAGGCTAGACTTGTTGTAAAGGGGTTTTCACAAAAGAAAGGTATAGACTTTGATGAAATATTTTCTCCTGTTGTTCAAATGACTTCAATTAGAACTATTTTAATTCTAGTGGAGGTAGAATATTTGCATCTTCAACAGTTAGATGTAAAAACAACATTTCTCCATGGGGATTTGGAAGAAGAGATTTATATGCAGCTGCCACAGGGGTATGAGGTCAAAGGTAAGGAGGATTTGGTTTGCAGGTTGAAGAAGAGCTTGTATGGCTAGAAGCAAGCTCCAAGGCAGTGGTATTTAAAATTTGATAAGTTTATGACAGAACAAGGTTATGATAGATGTCATTCTGACCACTGTGCTTATTTCAAGAGGCTAGATAACGGAAGATATATTATCTTGTTATTGTATGTGGATGACATGCTTGTTGTAGGGTCTAATGTGCAAGATATAAATGTGCTCAAAATAAAACTAGCTAATTCATTTGCGATGAAGGATTTAGGCATTGAAAAGCAAATCTTTGGTATGAGAATAACAAGAGACAAGAAAAATTGCAAATTGACGTTGTCTCAAGGTGAGTACATAGAAAAGGTGTTGTAGAGGTTTAGAATGCAGAATGAAAAACCAGTTAGTACAACTTTAGTCAACCATTTCAAACTAAGTAAGGAATGTGTCAAGAGACACAAGAATAAATAGATTACATGTCCAGGATTCCCTATTCATCAGTGGTTGGAAGCTTGATGTATGCCATGGTGGGAACAAGACCAGATATTGCACATGCAGTGGGAGTTGTGAGCAGGTATATGAATAATCCAAGTAAAGAGCATTGGAAAGAAGTACAATGGATTCTTAGGTATTTAAGAGGTACCACTTCACATGCAATATGTTTTGGAGGTTCAGAAATTGTTCTACAGGGATATGTTGATGCAGATATGGTTGGTGATAAAGACAGCAGGAGGAGAACCATAAGGTATGTGTTTACTGTGGGTGGAACAACAATAAGTTGGATTTCAAAACTACAACAAGTTGTTGCAGTTTCCACAATGGAAGCAGAGTATGTTGCTGCTACAGAGGCTAGTAAGGATATGATTTGGTTGCAGAGGTTCATGGAAGAATTGGGTAAGAAGCAGGAGAATAGTAGGCTATACAGTGACATCCAGAGTGTCATTCATCTTGCAAGGAACTCAAACTTTTATTCGAATACTAAACATATACATCTCAAGTACCACTTCATAAGATATGTTCTAGATGAAGAACTGTTAAAACCGGAAAAGATACATACTAGCCAGAATCCTGCAGACATGTTGACAAAGGGAGTAACCAGAGAGAAACTGAGTTCCTACTTAGTTTCTATTGGCCTTCAAGCATGAAGGTGAAAATAAGAAATTTTCCAAGTCCAAGGTCCAGAGCATAGTCTAGCAAGTGCAGCAGCGGTGGAGTTCCTGTGATCAATCTCCAAGTGGGAGATTGTTGGTTGTGGAGCTTGATCTTCCAGATCCAGAGATATTATTCAGTTGTGTTTGTAACCCAGGTGTAATGTACACTCATTCCCCCTGCCTTGGGATGTGTGTTGGCCAACAGTTTTGCAGACCCATGGTATTGGGTTAATCGTAGTATTTTCCCATGGTATTTCCCTTATAAAAGAAATCATTGTAACACGACTGTGTATGGTATTATTTTGTATAGTAAAAAATATCTGTGATTGTTACGGAGAGACTGTGAGAGCGTGAAGAGGAAGTGCAGTGGTTTTACTGCAGGTTGTATCCCTTCATCTTTATGGACTGTAATAAAAGGACTGGCAATTTGTTTGGGGACGTAGCCCATCGTTTGGGTGAACCACGTTATATCTGTGTCTCTCTGTAATGTGTTTAATGTGTTTTGCATCTTGTTTAATGATTTAACTATATATGTGTTATTGCTCTACGGTCCTGTTTTCTAACAACAAGAATGTATGAATGGGGAACAAATCCACTATAGTTTTCTTTCTCTCATAAGTTATCCTCCTCTAATGCATCCAAGAGGCTTAGTATATATCCCTTCGATAGGAAGTGAAGGGCCGATTAGGAGTGTTTCCAGGCATATGGAAGGCCAATAGTCAAGTTATTCATGAATCATTGAGGAAAACTCCAAAATGTTTTCTTTTTGGGCATATTTCTCGATGTACGCAGGTCATAGTGGGACAAGCTACATGTACACATGATATGTAAGCGTGTGACTCATGTATACCAATAAATAGGTATTTTTTAAGGGATAGATCATCAAAGTTTATTTTGAGCAAAGGGGGTCCAAAGAGTCTGCATAGGGACATGGAAGGCCATAAAGACATGATTTACCAAGTGTGGTAAAATAATCTATAATAGATGCCCCCTAATGTGTTAGGTCAGAGGGGTAACATGATGGTCGAAATAAATTGTACCAATCCCAAAAGTGGAGTAATGAAAACCTAGGTGGAAAAACAAACCACTCATCAGTACAATACAATGATACATCTCAACATGTGACTACAAATATGAAATGCAGCAGTTCCGGATACAAAATAGTACAATGGCCATGAGTATGAATAATAGACATATGTCACATTTGGTCATCACCACGTACAATACAGAGTGAAATAATATCTCCATACTAAATGGAGACATCTGATAGCACACTGGAATCTGGGCATGAGAACTGAAATCTCATGAATACTGGCACGATTAAGGGTTAGCATATATGGAATTCCACTAAGCTTGGAGGTCTTCTACAAAAACCTCTACTGGTACATGTACCATCACGTGAATAAAGGTGTCGAGATCAAACATGATGGACCATTGTCTGATTACTAGTCATTGATGTATACCGTTAATAGATGCAAGATATCTTACCGATAATGATAATGGAAATCAAGGTACAAAGTGAAATCAAACAAGTGTGAATAAAGGTGTTGAGGTCGAACACTTGAAAGAATCCATCGATCAGGGGACATTGATGTATTCCCAAAATTGTCGATGGCGAGAGAACCTTCCACTGATGACTACAAGTCTCAAGGCACTCAATGGACTCTAGATACCTATTATAGAATAAATGATCTGGATTTTATGGAATGGAATCCGTTGGAAGGAGGACATTAAGGAATCTCCATCAACCAACACGAGGTACTCTGCAACACTGGATAATTTGGAATAAATCATACGAACAAGATGTGCACGAACCAGTAACTATATTGGGAATGGTTGCCATGCAAAGACAATATAACTAAGGAATGCCTGACTTAGGCCAAGACTTCCTTTGAACAAGATCATAAGGTAGGTGGAGACTGATAGGAAGCATAGACTCAACATGAAAATTGGAACAAATCTGTGACACAGGAGGCATCGACAAAGGCTCCATAGGTACTCTAAGTATAACTAGTCGATGGAGAAAAATCAGAGTAACAAGTACAACTCCTAAAGTCATACTAATAACCCAACCAATGGATGGAATATGTAGTGCTCTGTTCGAAGGTGACATGACATGACAACTTCCAAAGTAATATCATTTCCCATCTGAATTTTTATGTTTTTTTTTTTTTTTTTTTTCATATTGGAAGGCTTGAAAAAAGAATAAAATTGCTTATATTAAAAAACTAGGCGGAAACAAGTGTCGCGGGAAAGAAAAATTGTTCCAAGAAGTGGAACATACCTATTCTCAATACAAGGAAGTACATGTAGGATAAGGACACTTGGGGGGATGTCTCCTTCGGGTAAGGGGTAATCAAGCTACAAAATATATATGAAAGGATCTTCTTGGATAGAATTGAGGCAAGCTCGGACTATATGGTTCATAAAACTGAAGCAGAGAGCTGGCGTAAATCTCAATATGAAAGGCAGACGCATGAAATGAAATTACAACTTGATATGAATGAGAGTCCTTGTGGGAGATGGACAAGATAAAGTTCAAGAGAGAATATGAGGTTCTCGCTCAAAGACATGGTGTGACTCTAAGGGACTCCCAGACCTAAGGGAAGAATCTTAGCATGGGTACCAAATGGAAAATAGGGATCTAACTAGGACACCCATGAATATGAAGGCTCTACAAATTATGTAATGCCACTTATAGCAGCAATGTGAGGTTCTGTAACATTATAAAGTGGGTTCATACCTATAGTTAAGGAGACACGGTCATAGGAAAATGCATGATGCATATGAAAACTGATCCTATCCTATATACCAGTTCGAAATTATACCTGTTATAGACACGAACACATCAAGAACTTGAAAAAAGTGCATTCAATATAAGTCCCATTTCGTGTTTACCACACATAGTGCATTTGGAGCCATTTTGGAACACCAACTTCAATCGTCAATTCTAGGAGCTAGAAGAATTGAAATCATGAAATGTTAGGGCCAGGTAGATCCTCGTCCCATCCCTCATCTTTTCTATGTATTTATTTTCAATTTCTATGGTGTAGGTTTTAGTTTGGAGCCACCTAAAAATGGATATCCCATCCCACGTGAGTCACAATCCATCAGGTCACATATAGGGCCGAGTATACATAGACAAAGCAAATCCTACCCGCCTATACACGTGACTGTCACAAAAAAGGTTGCATATAAGAGCATACATGTCCAAATTAAAGGAAAAATATCATCAAAATGCATGTCTGTTTTGTGGGATGGTGCTAGAATGGAGGGAGCGCAAACATGAGGATGTGGATAGGGTAGTCCAGCGTGATGTAAATGCTTAACAATATTTAAGGGGATGTGGATTGTATAATTTTTGGCAACTTGGGAACTTGAGAGCCCAACCAAGGCTTCTACAAATGCTTGTTAACTATTGGGATCCAGACACAGAGTTTTTTCAGCTAGATGGGACGCCCCTGAGACCCGAAGTAGAAGACATCTATTTCATTACTGGACTATCCCACCAAGGCGAGGTATTCAACTTGAGGGATCGTGGAGTGGGAGGTGGGGTCACCATCGAGGAGTGTATAGCTATGTACTATCTTCCGAAAACTTAAAATATCGGAATCCAGGTTCCTGTGAACTCCATCCAGAGCTTCAGTCTCAATTTTATAGTGCTGGTACTAGCCAGGATAGCAAGGTTGGAATCATTGCATCATGCCTTTAGGCTTCTCATGTTTTAAGTAGTAGAGTGTATGAGACCCACAATATATGATTGGAGAACATCGTTGTTAAACCATATGAAACAACAACTAACTAATTGTAAGTTGGGAAGGACAAGGAACTTTGGGTTTTCCAGCATACTTAGCACTTTCTTTTTCGAGCGGGTACCGGGACTTAGCCCAAGAGTTCAAGTTGATCCACATGGTCTATGAGATCCATCCCAAAC